>OV651820.1:40765121-41365121 GCA_927349885.1 Psylliodes chrysocephalus | reverse complement strand
TGAGCACAGTCCAAGAAAACTTTTAATTTCTCTTTTATATTTTGGTTTAGGCCAATCTTTGATAGCGATAATTTTCTAAGGATCAGTTTTGATTCCTTCCGCGGAAACGATGTGTTCCAAATAATGCTTCCGATTGGAATAGTGAACATTTATTGTGATTAGCTTTAGATTAGCATTTCTTAATCTGTCAAATTCTTCACATGTTCATCACAAGTTTTTTACATGATCATTATATCATCGAGATACATTAGACAAGTTTTCCAGGTTAATCTTTTTAAAAGCATTTACATTAGTCGTTCAAAGGTAGCTGGGGCATTACAGAGACCAAACGGGAGAACCTGGAATCGATATAGTCAGCTGCCAGTTGAAAAAACTATTTTGTCTCGATCATTAGGGTGTATTTCCACTTGCCAGTATCCGCTCTTCAAGTCTATCGTGGAAAACCATTTTGCACCTGATAGTGTGTCGTCTATTCGTGGAAGTGGATAGCTGTCTTTTTGCGTTATCTGATTTAATCTTCTATGGTCTACACAAAAATTAGTAGGTCCGTATTTCTTGGTTACTAGGACCACAAGTGAGCACCAGGGACTAGCAGCTTCTTCAATAATATTCGCTTTCATCATGCCATGTATTATATTTGCTACTTCTTTCTGTTTAGCAAATGGAAGTCTTCTAGGTGCTTGCTGGTACGCCCCGTTGATTTTCCTGTCTCGAAAATGTCACCGTTGGTATTGATAAATTCTTTCCTCTGCTGTCAGGTGGTCATACCTTTTAACTAGCAGTTTCACAAATAGCGTTTTCGACTGGAGAAACTGCTGTGCACTTTTTAACACTCGGTGCAAAATTTGTTTTCGACTCGTAAGAGCAGTACGAATCAGGTCAGTTTTTGAATAGTCGGTTGGAATCAGTGGAACTCAAAAAAATAAACCATTGCCCACTTTTGTGGACCGAGTGTTGGGAGAGGTTTTCAGTTTCAGTTCAGTCGTAACAAATATGGTGATGGCAAATAAAGAGTTGTTTCTAAAATATGTAAATTTTTAGAATTTGTAAAGAAATATTGAAAACTTCTTCGTCGAATCAGACGAAGAAGATTTAATTAAGGCCAAGTGTAATAAAACTAAACTGCCAAAAATAAAAGATTATATTGAACCGGTGGTGTCGCACTTGGATGACTCCCAGGTAGGTACCATATTCTTCCTGTATATGCACATGCATAGTATACGTTAACATCTTAAGAACCTAAACATAAGTAAGTTTATGTTAATCTGTTGATAAAATATTCCATAATAATATTAAATAAATGTTTAAAATAAAAGCTTGGCTTCGATCTTGTTTGGAATTTGGAAGGTACTACTACTCATCATTCACATTACAACTATCAAATACAATACATTGCACTGGGTGGTCAGCTGGATGTTCGGTTAAAATAAGTTTGTACAAACTGTCACTAAATTGAACCAGTGCTAAGCAACGGAAAGTCGCACTTCACGAGTATGAACTGAGTGTGACCATTAGAAAACGCTAAAAGCTGGCGTCAACTGGTTTACTTAATGTGGCTTTCTCCGTAGAACTGTCTTCGCACTTGATTATGTTGTCTACCGGTGTACAGAGACCTATTTTTTGTCGTTTCTTTAGTTTCAACGGTCTCTTCGATAAATTGGCAACCCTTACTGGAATTAGTTGACCAACGTTAACAAGACATCCAGCTACCAGAATTCCATCACTCACATATTCTTCACTTTCCACAATGCCCACACGTATGTCTTCTTTCATTAGGACCTTAATCAGTTGAGCCTTTTCTTCCGAATTTAGGACTTTTCCTCGTTTCCAATTACCAAAATCTTGTTTTGAAGGTCAATGACAAACTTATTTTGCATAATGTCTATACCAAGGACACACTAATCCTTAATATCGGCCACCAGAAACAAGTGTTCTATCAGGGTATTACCAATATGTACGTTAGCTGATATCTCGCCTAGAACAGGAATAGTGTGCCCTGTGGCTGTTTCTAGAACTAAGCTTCTTCGAGTTGATCGTGGTTTTCGAAGCAGGATCCTTGTTCGAATGAAAGACTTAGTTGCACCAGTATCAAGGACGAAGGCATCTTCTTGGTTATCGATATACCCCTGGACCAATAGATTTTGTTCGTTTTTATTTAAGGTGTATGTGCGAATTTTGGGGCACTCTGTTAAAGCCGACGCCTGCCCCGTAGTGTCGACCAGTGTTGCCAGAGGCCTTCAAAGAATTGTACAGATCCCAGGACAAAATTGTACCAGATTTTAAACAATTGTACAGAAACGAAATATGAAATATGTATGTAAACTAATTGTTTATTAATAAATTTCTCAAACTACATGTTAATTCCAAATACCATTATTAAACTAAGTTGTTATTGACGCGAGTTTGTTATTTTGCCATGCAGTTTATTTTACCCATCCCTACTCATAAAGACAGATGAAATAAATTTCATTGAAAAATTGCGAAAATTCATTAAAAAAAGACAATTTTTTCCCACAAATTCTCGTTCATGTGGACTTTACTATGGAAGTAGTTTTTTTACTTCCTCATAAAGGATATTCATTTTATCCACGATAACTCATGAACGGAAACAAAAAAAACTAAAAGTTGTTTGCGATAATATCGATCTCTATAAGTTTTATACATGATTTCTCTAAAATGGAACGTAATGGAAAAATTAAAAGAAAAGTGTAAAATTTTAATTTTTCAGTATTTTCGTTGGCAATGAATATAAACTGCTGGCCACTCGAACTTACACAGAGAGATTTTTAGGCAAAAATTAAAGTTCAATATTTTCAACACATGATTTTTCAATCTAGTTATTACAGGCTCTTTCCGGTTATTCTGTATAACCTAGTGTAGCACCTCTATAAATGTTTAGATGATAAACTAAATATATACATTTTCCACATACTCAAATATTTTTTTTTTATTATATATATGCTCTTGTACATTATCTCTAATGAAGGCCATCTTGTTTAACTTAATCTTGTGGGGTGTCGTGTCAATAAATTCTTGAAATTCTTTATAAACGGTCTATAAACGGTCTTTAAAGCCTTTTTGGACTTTTGTAGAAGGTATTTTTTTTGTTGCTTCTGATGCAAATAGATGTAAGGAGTGACATATACAACCAATAACAAAAATATTTGAATTAACTTTTTCTTTAAGTTTTGCTTGTAAGCCCCGTCCCATATCTGCCCCATCATAAAAGCGTTATCTACACCGAAACCAATAACATATTATGGTAATTAATTTCAGATTGCTCCAGTAAATCCAAAATGGCTTTAGTGAGACCATCTGCAGAGCAATTCTCTACCTCTACCAGTGACAATAACTGGTCTTTAATGGAACTTTGTTTCATATCTACAAAACGGCACAAAAGTGCCAAACATTTTTTTGTAGAGATGTCTGTTGTTTCATCTAGTATTTGGTTGTTGCACAAGATCATTTTCAGCCTCAATCTTCAACATTTTAATTATTTGGGTAGTCTTTGTTCTCTCACAATTTATGTTTTTCGCCACTTGAGAATCTGAAATACTAGATACTAGAAGTTTAACAACATGATCCATTAGCAACATTGGGCACTTATATTCTGCGATGAGGCCCATACTTAATTTGTAACCTTTTCGGCATTTTTTTGTGAAACTGATTCTTTTCATGCCTTGTTAAATGAGCTGCCCCACCGTCAACTGTGTGATTACATACAGAGCAAATTTTCTCTCCATTACAAAGTAGTTTTACCTATGGAAACTTTGTCTAAATTTATGATCATTTTTTTTTTCTTAACAAAGAAATTAAAAGACTAGAGGAAGCGTTAGTCTTATTATTATTATTATTATTACTATTATTATTTAAAATAAATTATGGCATTTATAGCCGTCATGCTACGCCATTGGAAAACCAGGATTTATTAGCAGAAAAAAAATATTTTACAGTAAAAAAATTATAGACCTGCTGTGGAGGAGATCTATCCCTACATTTCCGACTGGATGACGTCGCAAATTTAGATTCTGATAAATCACTATTTTGTTCTAAAGTAATTGTTTTGGAATTTATTATTTTATTAGATGGTCTAGTCTGGATAAACCTGATGAAGTAGAAGGCTAAGAAATAATAAACCTCGGATATGCCTCTTTTGCTTTGCTTATTACAAACCTGTTAATTACAATATTTTCAATTATTTATTAATACAACACCTATAATATATAAAATTTACTGTAGACCTAACAACCCCAACAAATAATAATACGAACCTATCAATTTTTTACAGTAAAATACTTATTTTTCTTTTACTAATGATTTAAAAACATTTTGAAATTTATCTATATATATGGTACATGGTAAGTGCAACGATTTTTATTTAGAAAAATTGTGCCGTCAGATCAATGTTTAAAATTGTACAAAATGTACCAAAAATATTAAAAATGTACTTTTGTACAGACGGTCTCAAAATGTACCAGATCTGTACAATTGTACCAGCTCTGGCAACGCTGGTGTCGACCTTTATTCGTTTCCCTGACTATTGTTAGAAATCCAGCTAGGTGTGGGTGACCGGCTTCTCCAGGAGGCATATCTGCTGTAATTTTTTCTTGATGGACTTCGTGACGGGCTTCGGGAGGTTGATCTAGGTGAATTTCTGGTATCATTTCCCGATTCTCGATTTATAGAACGAGCCCTGCATCGACAAGTTGTTTGAAGGTATCCAATTCTTCCACAATTGAAGCATCTTCTGCTCTCATTTTGGCTATTTCGTTTCATACTTTGCAGGATATTTAAGATTTGTAAGAGGGTAGGTTGAAGGATAGTATTAGTAGTGAGATCTTCACTTTTTTGAAATTGAATTTTTCTCAATTTTACGTGAGAAGATCTTGGTTAGGTTTGTAGTTGCCTTTTTTATATAAAATGTATTTTTTAATGTAAAACTGGATATTATGTAAAGTTTGGCAATATCGCCAACTTCCAGATAAAAAATTGTTTTGTTTTTTACAAGATTCGATATTCGGTAACTGCACGCTGCGAAAGCAGGAATAAATATTGTTTCACAAACGTATAAGTGTTTTATTTAATGTCAAAAATCAAGATTGCAGTCCACAACAAGTTCATTTACATCCAGATGCAGATATACTTTTTGTTGCTTCGTATTCTTGGGCTGCAATAAGTGTCTCACTCAACGTCTTGTGGTGTTGTAACCGAAGAACCTGCTACATTTCCACGTCCTGATGAGTTTTTACAAAGATAAAACTCATCTTTGTAAAAACTCATCTTTTTGTTTCCCTACTTTATTGTGTTAAAACAAATCATTATTTTGAATACACCCTCACATGTTGAAACAGAAAGATGAGGTTTCTGTTTTTTAAATTTTTTTTAAATTGTTTGTAATCGTCCCCACTGTTTTATTAAATTTTGACTGCATCCGAAGATGGAAAAGTTTTCCGAAACATAATACGAGTATGTGCTAAACAATAGAAAATAAAAACGACCGAATTAACCAAGGAAATTATTATTTATATAAAATTCTGCTACGGTCAAGAAATTATTTTTATTCTCTAGGAAATAAGTTTGTTACATCAAAGGTTTGTGTTACTAGGTAATTTAACATTTGTTAAATTTTTCTGTTAATTCATAAGAATTTTTTATGCTGTAGTTTCAATGGAATTTGAAAATTTCTTGTTTAATTTAAGAACGCAGCTAAAAAAATTTCTTACTTTTGAAATTAACAACGTTCTTGCTTATTTAAAGGTTTTAATTCAAAAACTGAACGTGGCAATGTTAATTTAACAATACCTGGATTAAAATAAAGAATATTTTTACCTCAATTAAGAATATGAGTTGTGCTGAATTTTAAAGACGTATTCTTGAATATATACTTAGAACAATTTCTCTTTGTGAGTTAAAAATTTTACCGCTAATAATGCTTCCAAAGTAGGTAACTTATACGTATATATTTCCGCCGTCGTCCTTTTAGCAAATAAGTTTTAAAAAATCTCTGCAACTTTCCATTCTCAGCACTAGACACAACTATGCAGATTTAAAGTTCCGTTGCAACTTAAATAAAAGAATATATACGGATGGTATGAAAACATTTTTGTGATCACTGGTCGCATACAAATGTTGCTGTTCAGCTCTCGCTCTGCACAATACATTTTCATGTAAATTTAATCCCACCTACATGCAAAACTGAACAAAATAGCGAGCCGGCTGATTTAGAAAGAATTTGAAGTTTATGGACCTTTCGGGCTGTTACTTTTACGGTTTACGGCCAATTTAATAGCAAAAATTATGCTAAGGATAATGTGTTAATCGCGGTCATTTAAAAAATGCACGCCGGGAATTTTTTTTTAGTTTGTGACATACAATCTTGTAAAATTCATTCACTAATTTTATATTTACTACAATGTGCATCCGCTAAAAATATTGAGAGAGTGATAAATTAAAAATCTGAAGTGATATTTGGTAAAAAATAAAATAAAAAAGGATAATCTCATTTAAACAAGACATTTGAAATCTTTTAAAAGTGACAAATCTTCTCTAATATCAATAAATATCACGAGTATGGACAAATGAAGCTTTTAATATTTATAAATACATCAAGAATTTGTAACGGGTTCGCCAAGAAAATTTGTAGAAATTTAAGCAAAAATTGGGATCGATAAAATTTTTTTGAAAGGATAAACATATTTGGCTATTAATAGATACTTCCAGCTACATTAAATTCCTGAAAATAACTTGAAAATAGTGTACTTTAATATTTACAAAGTTTGTAAACAAATAACTTTAGTCACAAACGCATCTAATGTCTAGACTCTAGATGAACAAGCTCATATTCGAAGGAAAACCTATATTTTTGGGAGTAACAGAAAAAATACAACATACAACCAAAAATGATTGTTAATTTTTTCTTTTTTATATTTTTTTGGTATGTCATCGGCATCAACTGCTTTCGTTATTAGCCTGGTGTTCTGCGTTGACTTTGTTGCTGTTTCCCAGCGCCACTTAAGGAACAGCACTGTAAATTAAAACTCAACAATGAATGGTCGAGTGAGAAATCATCTATGCATTAAATAGAATTCTCCACTTAATGCATAGGTGGAATTATCCTCTCAACCATTCCCTGGGTACTAATTCTCAGTGCTGGTGTTGGATGTATATTTATTTTATATCTAATGTTAACTCGAATGAGTAACAGCCAGTTGCAAGAACTCTATCTTTCAAATGCTTTAAGTGTAAGTTGTGTGTGTGTTTTGGGATGGGGTTTACATAGGATTCAAAGTCCATTTGCCACAGATTATTTATGGTATTATTACAATACATTATATAACTATTTTTTTTAACTCCTTTAACCACTATGGGTTATTAGCATCGATAAGATGTGTAACAAAATTGCAATCTAATATAACTTGTCAAACTCGTCATGGGAGCCTTTCTATGATAGATATTTCCTTTTGTTCACCACAAATATTTAATATAACCAACTGGGCGGTAGATGTAGATACATTAGGTTCAAATCACTTCGTTATTAAAATAGACATCGAAAATACCGAAAAAAATAATGATATAATTTACCCTAAAAGTAAATGGAATTTAAAGAAAGCAAATTGGCCTTTATACACACAATTAATGGAAACATACATAAATGATAATCCACCTCATGCTTTAAATGTTAGTGAAAAGTACAATTTTTTAATGGCAATGACAATGCAGCTCACCAATCCATCCCAGAATACAAACCCTTTAAAGCCAAAAAACGACCTCCTCCTCCTCCTTGGTGGGATGTGGAGTGCGACCAAACTATTAAAGATAGGAAAAACGCCTTAACTCTTCATAAGCAAACATCTTCTTATGAAAATGTTGTCAAATGTCAGGAAGCCAGTGCTCATACTAAAAGGTTTTTAAAACTTAAAGCTTAACAGAGTTGGATCAAATGGTGTTCCTCTTTAAATAAACAAACTCCATCCACCGTTATCTAGAATCAAGCAAAAAAATGGCAAGAAAACCAGTAAATAACTCAAAATCCTCATCCCTAGAGGATATATGGTTAGACAACTTTTACAATAAAATTGCACCCCCGTTTGTAAGCACCCCAATACCTAAGGTAACTTACCAGACACTGCTAAAAACCTACTTTAAAATATATTTATCCAAATAATAATTGAAGCATTTAAAAAAATTATTGTTGTTCCCGTTCCTAAATCAGGAAAGAACCCTAACTTATCTGAATCTTATAGACCCATTGCTTTCAGGTGTTCTTAAAACTCTAGAGAGGATGATTAAGTTTAGGTTTGAATGGTGGTTAATGCAACAAAAGCTTCTTCCAGAAAATCAGTATGGCTTCAAAAGAGGTTTTGGTATAATGAATGCCTTAAGTACTTTGGTGGTAGATATTCAAAACAATTTCTCAACAAACAATTATTTACCTGTCCTTTTCCTTGATATCGAGGGTGCATTTTATTTGGATTAAAACTCACATTGGGCTAAAGCACAACGAACATGTAGATTTGTTGGCCAAAAAAGGCTCTGTAACAGGTTCTAATACGTCATACAATTTATCTGTTTCTGATGTTACTGCAATATTAAAAAAAAATCAGTTCAATAAATGGCAACACTTGTGGCAGGAATATTGTTTTACAAACCCAACGAGGTATACGACTCTTCAGTTAAACATTCCTAAGATCCCTTGGTACAAGCATTATAAAATACCGCGAAAGTACATATCGACAATCATTAGGATGAGATTTGGTCATGCCTGTTATTCTAGCCATCTATACAAAATTAAAGTCTCTGAAAGTGACCAATGCGAGACGTGTAATGGAAAAGGAGATCTAGACCATATCTTCTTTAATTCTACTAAAAACAAAAAATTCTCTGACAAGCTATATAACAACCTGCTTAAAGGCAAAATATGCTCCCCTTGGAATATCCAAAGTTTATTGTCCTCCAATTCCACAAACATTTATGACTGCTCGATAAATTTTTTATTGGAATCAGGTATACGCTTGTGATTAGTACTTCTCTTAGACTCGTTACCTTTGTTTTCTTTCCTATTGTTTTATTTTACCCCCTTACCATGACCTAGTGTATGTCTGTTTTTTTTTTAATGCCTTGATGGGACCCTAGGCGAGAAGCGAGTGTCCCCGTTTAATCCTCTTGTTGTTATTTGAAATTAAATATTTAATGTTTCCTCTTTTTCATTCATTATTATTTGTTTAATTTACCTTTTCCATTTTGTGACTGGCTGTATGGCAAAGAGTCTATGCAAAAAAAAAATATATAATACATAGTACATATTTTGTTAAATAATTTTTTTTTATTTTATAACTTGACAATTTTCTTTTCATGTATGTGGTCTTTGAGTAATTCTTTCATCGCTATTCCCCTTATATTATTTTCAGTGCTCTCCACGTCGAAAAGTGGAGTCATTCAGAATATGAGTCACTATTATTGGAACATCACACGCAAAACAGTTGAGCATCACCTGACATAATGTACTGATGTGTTGTCAAAGAGTGTCCTATTCTTATTCGCGAGAGTATCACCTCGTGTTTTCGTGCACTAGGCCACGATTTCCACGGTAGTTTTTCACTTGGAAATGTTTAGAATTGGAGTTGTCCCATTGAGATTGCCACTTTTTGAATATCGTACTCTTGATTACCGGATATAGGTCTCTGTGAACGGTGTTTGTTATGGTAGTCGCCGCAGAGCTTGTTATAGCTGTTTTGGCTAAGTTGTCCGGTCTTTCATTTCCCTCAATTCCTGTGTGTAATGGAGCCCATGTCAAAAAGAGTTTCGTGTGGTTCTGGTAGATTTCTTGTAACTCATTTTTTATTAAGCGTAAGATTGGGTGAATAACTATTTTTGTTTTATATATAAATTGTACTAATGTTCTTGTCAACGATATTAAGAAGAGTGGTAATATTAAGTGGGGGAAATATATTAAAGTTTTTTGTTCGGATATTAATTGTATTATAGCATTATTAATATTAGAAAGTGAAAAAATAGGTGGTTCAAGTCTGCAATACTTGAATTGTCGCAAGGTTAGCAAGGATTCTCTAAAATGCCTATTTTATTTAGATGATAAGGAAAGCGTCCGTGATTTAGTTTGAGTCGCGTTATAATGGTAGAATAGGTTCTATAAGTAGAGAAATATAGATTTGGAATATCTTTTGGGAGGGTGGCATGTATTGAAAAGTAATGGTTTTTTGATCTACTAACAAACTCATTATATAAAGTCAACCATTTATCCCTGATATCCTTCTTTAGTTTACACAAGATCCCATTATTATTAGTAGGAGCTTTTGTGATATTTTCAATATCACATGCTTATTTGGCAGCCTCATCTACTGTTTTACTTCCTACAGTATCTGAGTGGCCTTTAGCCCAAATAAACTGTTTTTTATGATTTTTATTCATCTTTAATTGATATTTTAATTCTAAAGATGATTTCACTGTTATAATGTTTTAATGGACATCCTTGAAGAGCTTGTAAAACTTTCTGAATTGAATTGTTCTTAACCCATTCTAGTGCTTTTTGTTTTGCTAAAGCTTCGGCCGTAAATATTGAAGATATATCTGAAATATAATAATTTTCAATATAATTTATAGTTGAAAAAAAAAAATTCTGAAATCAGTTCTGATTTTACTTTTGGGTCCATCTGTGTTTATATTTACATCATAGTACATGAATCTATTTAATATTTCTTTTAAGATGGTATTATTCAAAGAGAGTATTTCGGAGTTGATATAATATTTTAAAGTCTTCTTTTTGTTTAGTATTAATTTTAAATTGGTTATTAGGGTAAAACAAGGTGATATTTAAAATTGAACCTGAGCGATTGAATTTCTGAAGATATTAATTTTTTTACCTACCTATCCAGAAGGTCCGTGTTTCAAACAATCACTCATTTACAAAAAAAAAAACGCTAAAATTATAACAGATTTGACAGAAAAAATACGTTTTAAGAAATACCAATCGGTTAGGTAATTTGGTTATAGAGGTAATTTGGTGATAAATAGGATTGGGAAAGTTAAAATAAAAATTGTTGGAAAAGTGTATACTACAAAATAATAATTGTACTTATTAGAAACCCCAAAACTTATCATTCTCAGTAATTTGAAGAATGCTCATCACAACCGTCGCACATAAAGATGTCTTCATCGTCAAATCTCATTTGACAACTTGCGTGGTACGGAACGCAGCAAAAGGAGCACTGAATCCATAACGCACGGTTTTTGGCTTTCTCGTCCTCACGATAACTGATTCCGCAGACACCACAACGCCAATCGTCATCATCGTCTTCTTCTTTCGTGCTCTTTTCTTTGGACTTTCCTTTCGAGGCACATTTTTTTTTTTTTGTTAGAAGTAGAGTTTGCTATTCCTGAAGGTCCTGGTCGTGGCTGTGTTGGCGATTCAGGATCAGTTAGCCATTTTGGACTGGAGTCTCGGTCTTTGACCCGTGGTTTTACTTTGCTCGCTGAACTTGTAGAAGGCAGTAAAAATAAACTGTAAACGCTAGATTTTTCCGAAGGGGAATCAGAAGGAACAATGTCTTCACATTTAGCAACTGACTGATCATCTAAAAGACTCTCCGTTAGCTTTGATGGGGCTATAGCTTCGGGCACGATAGCATCTTTATTCAAAGGTCTGATTCCACTTTTCCGAAAGGCGTGTTTAATATTATTGGGAGTGAAACGTTTAATCATTGCTACAGAAAAAATTTCGTTGAAATTATACCGTCTAGGTTTTTCACTGTTTCTTTCATAAAATCGTTTAAGCAGTTGCCCTAAGCGGATTTAAGGGGACGAGAAACTCCTACATCTAGTGGCTGGAGAAGATGGCTTGTGTGTGCTGGAAAGGTGAAGAGATGGATATCATTTTGCTTTGCTAAGTCTAAAACAGCCAGAGACAAATGTGAAACATGAGAGTCCATTAAGAGAATAAGGGGTCTTTCTTTTGGTACCTAATTAATAAAAAATTGGAACCATTCCATCAATTCGGAGTTTATCTAGCCTTTCGGTGACAATTTTACTAATTAGTTAGGGATGGCTCCACGGGCCAGATCTGGATTCCAGCGCACAATTTGGAAAAATTTTAGAGGTGGTATACAGGAACCATCGTCACAAATACAACCAAGAACTGTAGTTGTTTGTCCCCTGTCTGCGTGGGTCCTTTGTAAACATACCGCTTGCCTAAGGCCGTCACAACTTGACTGAGTTTTACTTCAAAATATAACCCCGTTTGGTCGCAGTTGCAAATTCTGCCTGGCGTATCTTTAATGCCCAATTTTGTAATAAGAGCCTCTAATTTTGCCAAGAAAAAGAAAGTATAGTAGGATTTGCCATGTAGGCTCGATATGTTGATACATTTTCTGGCACACGTAATGTTAATCCATATCTTTTTTTAAAGTTTGCAAGCTTGCGAGCTATTTCATTATCCTCCTTAAAAAAATTTCACTACCAACCGATTTTGCAACCGAGAACGCTCTAGTTTTCTAATATGCTGGACGGTAAGACCAAACCCAAATTCTTCTAAGTCTGCCGGCAGAGCAAACTTTCTTCCCAACTTTGGTAAATGATGGAGCACCGGATTGCCTTCTACATTTTGAATCTTACTCAAATATCTCTTTAAAGATGTCCAAGCGATCTTCATATCCTTCGATGCTTTGTATATAGACACCCCTCTTCACGGACCATTTGTGCTACTCGAACCATATTGTTACACTACACCCTGCAGTAGCCTGCGGCTATTATAGGAAAGTAAAAGTACAAGTAAAAGAAGATGGAATATTCCCGAAATGTCTGGAAATGTCATTACTCGTCAAGAATATTCTAGATGACAGTTCTAGAAGGTTCGAGAAGCTATATAAGGATGATCCTAACGTCAGTTTTCAGTTTTTATGATAGACGTTACTTGTTAATGTTATCAGTTGTATAATTGTTGTTAAAGTTGAAATAAATTGTGATACCAAAACCCAGCGTAACAATATCTTGCATTTCATAATTTCTGTAGTTTCCTTTCGGCATTTTCTTTTTGGCAGCTGACGATAGTAAGGTATGTTGGTGATAAACTGAAATATAAATCTATATTTTTCAAAAATAAGCTTAATCTACTATTGTCTAAAACCCTAAAATCCATTAAAAGCCCACTAAAAAGTCTAATAACAATTTTATTCTCTGTCCTAATCTCATAATTTTGCATGCAGAATTGCTTAGAAAATGGTCACATAACTTAAGCCGTAACAAGAGCAAATATTTTAAGCTCAATTTGATTGTATCACAGTAATACGTAGCATATTCTCCATAGGATGAAACAAAAACGAACAATTACCTTATAATATTTCCCCTACTACAAATAAAATCAGTGTATAATACAAAAGACGTAAACAACTGAAATGAAGTGCGTGGGACACTGTGCAGCGTGGAGGAGATATTCCACAGATCGAGCCGCCACGAATTCAGGCCTCCCCGTGAATAGACAAGAAGTTGACAAATTGTTAAAAAATTATCACCAATTCACCTCTATCACCAACATATCTTACTTTTCTCTACTTATTGATGTTGCTTGGCTATTATCAGGGGTAGTTTTAATGTTGTTTCGGCTATTTCTTTCTCTTGTAGATATTTGCTACCTTCAGATTAGCCAGGAGAGGTTTCTGGACATGAGTTGGCTTTTCGTTTTTTCTTCTGTTTCTGCTTTCCACTGTTATTCATTCTAATTCTATGTTAATTTGATTGCCGATGTCTCTTGTTAGTTCTTCTTCATCAGTCTCATAATTCGTTAGAGATTTAGGTTTTTCTTTGTGTAAGATATTAATTTGTTTTTGCATATTTCCCGTATTGTTTTGTATTTGTTGCAATGCACTTTGTAGTTGCTGTGTTTCAGTTTTTTTATATATCCAAGAAATGTAAAACGCCGTTTCATTCTGACTTCTAGCTTGATTTTTCTGAAATAAAGGTGGATATTGTTCGGCCAGGAGATTTTCTTCTATTTCCATTGTTTCCATATTATTTGTTTGATTTTTCTGAATCGGGTCATCCAGAAGCTCTTCAGCAGGTGTCGAATCTGTTTTTTATTTTGTTCTAAATATTGTAAAACTATTTTTATTGAAACATTTTTATTTTTATTCTTAAATATTACGTTTAGCAATCACGATGTAAAAATATTTACACTACATACGCAAACGAAACTGACCCAGTTACATAGTAATGTTATTAAATTGACTATTTTGACTTATCTGCAAGCTGTTTAGGTTTGTAGTATGTATTTAGAATTTCAGAAACACCCCGTATTTTTGCAGTTGATCAGCACAATATGCGATTAAAAACAAACGAACAAAAATATGAATAAAAAAATATACCATGATGCTGCAGACAAATAAAACAAAATAAAAAAGTGGACATAAGCCCCATTATTAAAGGAAATAATTTTTACCGTATATTCCGAGAACGTGCTCGCGTGAAATTAAAAGCAATAACTTTTGCATTCTGACAGTGGGAGCTTTCCATTTTCCAAGCTGTTTGTTTGAAGCTCGTTCATAAATGCGCTTTTGCCGACGACGGGCCTCCAACGGGCCCCTAGTAACATATGTAGGTCGTAAACATGTTAATAAGTGATATATAGTCGTACTAAACTTCATATCTTGAACGTGTATCTTTGGGTATTATTTTGATCTTCCATTTTGGGTATAATTAATTGGACGATGTTTTTCGTGATTAATTCCGGTAATTAGTCGAGGTAGTTAACATATTTTGAATTTTAATGATTATAAAAATTTTGTAAATAATGATTTATACATTATCTCAACGAATGTAAGAAAAAGTTATTTATATTTCAAGAATTAAACTAACAACATAGACATTTTGTTATCCTATTTATGTATATGAAAAATCAATAATGGTCTAATCTTTTTTTCTAATATAACGTTCAGATACCCGCTTAATTAGGCATTTAGAAAAAAATACATATTAAAATACTATTATTAAATATTAATACGTTCAAAACTAACCAATACAATAACTTACAAATTATTACAGTTGTCCAAATATTACACCCAGGAGGCAAATATTTGCATTTTCTTCTCGTAATTCGTAATTTTTTCTCTGTTTAGTCATTGTATTTTTGTTCTATTCATCTTATCTGCTAGCCTGAAAAGGAATTTATGTTTACTGTCATAGATACATTATTTTATGGAAAAACACATGAAATATATAAATAAATAAAACGAATAAAATACATAAAAGTTACACTTATAACCAGAGCTGTCAAATAATTGAATTAAAAGAGTTGAAAATACAGTGGCGTAGTGACAACAGTTGGGGGACTGGAGCGACTCTAGCCGAGGGGCCTATATATATTTAATGGGAAAAAATAGATACACAAACTTACCAGAATAATAAAAAGTAGAATCAAATTAAAAAATTGTTGACGAGCCTTGGAGTTCTGGATTAAGTCATCAAAACTCAGATGCTTAGCGATCTCATTTTCAATGGATACTATAACCAAGCTTGTCAAACGAGACTGGCTCATTGTAGAACGGAGCTAGTTTTTAATTCATTTTAGTTGTGAAAAACTTGTCTCACAAGAAGCCACAGACACACAAATAGTAAGAAATAGTGTAAGTCGTAAGTTATGTTTGGTAACGATTAACAAAAGTCAATTTCAATAATAATCTTCAACATTTGCAATGACGTTCATGAAGCTGCATCATCAATTTTTATTCCAGAAGCCTTCAGATGTCTTCTTAGCCTCTTCACTTCTGGTAACATTTCTTCTTCCTCTAAATCATCAAGTATTTGTGAATACTGATGTATATAAGTTACCAAGTCTCTATTACTTGCATTTACCAGATTTTCTGAGTGTACAATAGCAAATTGTTGATATTCATTGTTCATTGATGTTAGTCTCTTTTCTAGCTCTACATGAAAATTATCAATGCAATCTAACATAGCACGCTTCATTTCTTGCTGTGGAGTTAAACCTGCATCTTTAGGTTTTCTCCTGACATATTTTAAACTAGTGTGCGATTTCTGCTTTCTATATCAATTACCAATTTAGCACAAGTTGTGGCTGTATATTCTAAGGCTTTTGGGACCAGTTCTTCCCGACTCTCTTTTAAAAACATTTTTAACTTCAACTTCAATACACATTTTTCCAAACTAATTCCTTCGATTTGGAGGTATTTTAGCACATGGTTTACTTCAGATAAAATGTGGTACCATAACCCAGACAGCACAAATAGGTCCACTGGATGTCCATTTGATATACAATTTTGGATGTCTAGACGTCCAAAGATGAGTTTTTTTTGGACTTCCGACGTCCAATGGACGTCCAGTGAAGTATACAAATGGCACACTTTTGACCGTTCATAGGACGTCCAATTCTGAATTATATTTAGACGTTCAATACTGGACATTCAAAAAAACGTCCATTCCTGGATTATACCATTGAGACCACATCCATACTTTTTTTTACGCAACCGCAACTCACCACACACTATTTTATATTAATAATTTATTTATTATTTTCGCAACTCACTATACACTATTATTTTTTTTTGTTATTAAAAATCACTTGACCAGAGCAGGTATCGAACTCACTACAGGTCTTTCTGGGCATTCAAGCGCTAGGCGACCTCGACCACAGAGCCACTTGAAAAATTCTTACTAGATACGGTATTAATAGAATAAGATTTCAAACTTCCGCTGATAGGTTCAATTTGTCAATTTTTAATGACCAATTCTATTAAAAAAAAAGGAAGTGTATATAAATGGGTATTATCTGGTAGGTTAAATAAATAATGTCCTAAGATGGACGCCCACTGGCTGTCAAAATAATACCTAAATAAAACTTAAAATTAAGTCCAAAAACAAACGTCCTGTTATGGACATCGAAATGCAGCTGTCAAATTAATGATAGTAAATGGACGTACACTGGGTGTCCCAATACGGATATGGACGTTAGCGCCCTCAAATGGATCTAAAATGGACGTCCATTGGACTATGTGTGCTGTCTGGGAAGTGCAAAAAACAAAGAAAATTAAAATTACAAATGTTTGTTTTCAACACCTCCGCTACCCCCTCGTATCTAGAATCTCAGGAGCATCACACAACTTGTCTAGAGCATTAACCAATTTTTCGAAATTTTTAAATATTGTTTTAACTGCATTATGATGAGCACTCCACCTAGTATCACTAAGGAGATTAAAACCCAGCAATGATAACAGCGATTTCTTTTCATGAGAATAAATCATCAATTTCCTTAAAATCATTTTTCCACTAGGAAGTTGTTTATAAAACCGATTTGTTATTAACTACCAAGTTTGGCCTTTTGGGTTTACTCCAGGCTTCTGAACTGACTCAAAAAGTCCATCCAAATTTTGATAATTTGCACTGCCTCGTCTAATAATGTCGGTTCTAAGACCATCTGGGGCTGGCTGCTGGAATGGGCCAATTCCCAACTTCTAAATTTAATAATATATACTCCGATTTATCCGCTTCAAAGTGTATCAAAGAAGTTCTGTTTTCTTCCCCATCTCTTTCTTCTTCTCCCTTCTTTTCGTCCTTTTCTTTTTCTACTTCTATACCCTTTTCTTCTTCTTGTTCTTGAATGCTTATGTCTTTAACTAGTTGATAACAGCTTATACTTGGATTTTCAATAGATGTTGGACCTCTGGTTGCTTTACTTCATTGATCGCTTGGGATGACGCCCTTTAAGTGAATTTCAACAGTGAACCCGACAAAGGCTGTATTTCTTGTCCTTAGCTTTTTGTCTTTTCTTCTTTTCCCAGGTTGCTTGAGTGAAAAAATATTATTAACATTTAAAAGTGCTTATCTAGAAGTTCGGCATATACTATTCGATAAATGCAGTTATAGATTAATATAATTTTAAATTGCAAATATTTAACCACTCTACATATTAATTAGCACATCGTGGCACATTAACAACTAAGGAACAGTCAGACATGAACCACCAACAAGGAAAAACACGCTAATCAAATGTGAACAAGAGTCATCTCACCCTTTCAGTACTAATTCTCCCCTGAACCATGGGCGAAGTTATGTCATCAGATCTGGGGGGGCTAAAACCCTAGCCCTAGTCATATAATATATAATAGTTCTAGAGGTATACCTACTGAAGTTAAGTAAAAAAATTCTGGCGAATCTATGAAAATGGATAAAATATCATATATCGATTCTAAACAAAGTTTTGCAAAATTTCAATATTGTGAATTTGTAGATATCCATTTATGGTAAAAAACTAAATTTTACGACTTGCACTTGGAAAATAATGAATACTTCAGTTTTGATTTTGACATTGCAATTTGCTGGGGACTTTTTCGCAGATTTCATTTTTAACATAAACACTATCACATACTATAAGAAATAAACAAATTTAAAGCTAAAAAGTAAGAAAAACTCGAATTGTAATTGATACAAATTAAAATATAAACAATGAACTCGTTGCCAAATGATGAACTGATTTTAAAACAAAATTAATAAATGAACTGAAATTAAAAGAAAAAAATTAATATAATAAATCGGTTTTATAAAAAAGTCCTTAAATAAATATAGAGTATGATTACATATTACTATACACAAATTTTGATTCTTAAATAAAAAGTCTTATCCACTTCTTCAAGAGCTAAAATCCGACGACGTAGCGAAATTTTGCTACTTCTGGCAACGATACCCTACTTATAGGGACCTTCTACAAATTTCCTCCAGAGGGCGTATCACTTAGCTTGAATCGCGAATAAAGATCCTTCCAATTATATCTTCTCAAGGAAGTGTAGGATTTGGAGTGGCTTCAAGTTAGGTAAATCTCCCTCTTCTATTTGATATGCTCCTAGGTATAGTGCCCTTGGATTCTGAAGTGCTACACATTTAGTTAGCATGTGAATGAAGATTTTTTCCTCCTCCTCACAAAATCTGCACTATCTACTACTACTCTCAGTTTACTAAGGTGTCATTTTAGTTGGCAATGTCCAGTAAGGATCCCTGTTACAAGTGTTCTCACTACTAGAAAAATGTTTATTATGATAACAGCTTAAAATACAATCTGGCTAATGTGGAACACCCCGAAAGCCTTGCCAGACTCGTCTAATGACCGTCAGGCGCGCTAAATTCGGCACGTTCGATTACTATTCCTCTCCTCGTTTAACTACCTGGCTTGTCAGGTCCGACTGAAATACGGTTTTATAACCGAAACAGAAACCAAATTTCGGCCCCTTTCTTAGTTTCGGCCGAAACAGAAACAAGAACTTTCTTTTAAGGCAATCTCTTATTGAAATTTGCAATATCTCATTGTAATCCTTGTTTTAGACTAATTAACTCGTATTATAAATTTTAGCTACATTTACTTATTACCTGTTTATTTATGTGATCAAAAGAAGCCATTAATAAATTTATTGACATGTTCACTTGAAACAAAGCAGAGAAGTTTGTGTGTACGTGCACTGTGTAGGAATGGCACCCGGCACAGTCGCCATTGTGCCGGACACAACCAATTGTGATACGAAAACTTTTAAAAGTAGTTTCGCTGTCGGCTGCAGTTTCGGCCAGTTTTCCGCCGAAACCGAAACTGTAACCGAAACTATTATTTAAAGCCAAAATTGGCCGAAACCGTAACCGAACCTTCGGTCGGACACTACTTGTGAGTCTGGCAGGCCTCCGTAATTGTAATTGTCAGCCAGACGTGTATTTTCACTTACGAATATTTTGAAATTTATCTTAAGTAGATGGATAATGTTCTTAAAATATGCGTGAGGTGTGCAAAAATTTACAGATAATAATTTAGGCACGTTTGGTATTGGGTAAGAAAGTTTTACACCAAAATATCCAAATTTCAAAACTTGACAGACATGCATTAAAATGACTAAAATCAAATTTTCAAAGGTAGCCATACCACAGAATATAAAACATATGTTTTATATGCTGTGGCCATACCATAACCATTTGTCATATTTGAAGTCGTTTAGTTGACGCGAAAAACCTAATTATTAATTTACATAAAATAAATGTAGTGTATTTCTACCTAGTTATAATTGGTATTAAATAAAATATTAACCACTGAAATGGCAATTTTTTTATATGCATGAAAGAGCTGCTCAACTGTCAAAAACATTTTCAGTATAATTTCGTTCAGGGTACCCACCAAAAGAAAAATTTCCGGAAATTTTTCTGGTTGTCATGAAAGTGTTTTAAAATAACAGCAGTTGATTGGCTATAAAATGGAGGTGTAAAATTATAATTTAATCTATCACGTGACAAATTTTCAAACCCGGGAAAATAAAGGCAAAAATATTATATTTTTTCCATTTAGAAGAAAGATATTACCAGACTCATTAGCCAATTTCGTAAATCAGCCAGACTTATTATTATAAACAGTTCATGATTGTATCAATTTATATGCTCAATTTTCTGCCACACTCACTTTCCACTATCTGAGATAATCCAAACTGCTATTTTTATAAGCTTTATGTTCTAGTTTAGTAAATGTAAAATAGTTATGACTTGTAAAATAAGTGTCAGACTCAAAAATTTTGTTTTTTGTCACTAAGAGAACAGTTTATTTTTCATATACACCGACTGGAAAAATGAATACGAAAAAAATTCACTGCCTCCTGAACTAAATGTAAAATTACAGAATCAATCAAATGGCACGATTCTTTTTATTTTTTAATTTCTGTTCTGAAATCTGAAATGTTTGGGTGGATGTGCGATAAATGTTCGAATTATTTTTGGGGGGCTAATTTGGTTTTTGGGGGGGCTTAGCCCCCCCCCCCCCAAGCCCCCCCCCTTAACTTCGCCCATGCCCCGAACTGCAAACTGAAATAACAGGGTTTGTTGGTGTTTGCGGTAAACTGTCATTATCATGGAACGCATACGTATAGAAGTTCAATTCGTAAAAAATTATACAAATAGATAACATGTTCACTATTAAAAGTATTTTATTAAATAAAACAAATATAGTTGTCGAACATTCTGGGGCATTTTTTTGTTATTTAGAAAATAAAATTTTTCATATTTAGGGGCCTATGCCGACGCGGGGCCTGGGGCAGGCCGCCCCCGCCGCCCCACCTACGCTACGCCACTGCAAAATGTAATTAAATTACTTTTCAGTAATAGAATTACCTTAATTCAATTATATTTTTGAAACCTTAGAATCAATTAGTACAATTACTTTCTAGAAAGTAATAGTAATTGGTAATTACTTTAAATATGTTTGAGTAATTGAATTATTTTTTGAACAATTCAATTTCTTTATAGTATTCAAGTACTTTGGAGTAAGTCAAGCCATTTATTGTATTTCAATTACTACAAAATATGCAAATTTCTATTTAAAAATTGTAGAAAACTGTAGTGCGTTACTGCTTTCTGTTTATTTGTGGTTGGCTTATAATATGCAGTTTTCACTATTTTTGGCGTAACTTTTTTATTTTTGAATATATTTGTATCCGACTTGAATTACCCAATTTTTAATCAACTACCGTAGTGCGGAAAAATATTAAATTTATTAAAAAAATATTATTATTTAAATAATTTAAGTTTATAGTTAAGCCAGAACAACTTTTCTCATCTTTAAAGGTTGTATTAGACAAACTGGATTAATAAGATATCGATGAAATTAATATTATGATTTCTAGATGTAAAATTAAAAAGTGCATTCAATTCATCTGTCAGCTAGCGTCTCCTAGCAGAAATTATGCGAGACTTGCCGGTGGAATTGTCCCGACGTGCATTTTGGCGAATCATTTGTAAAGCGGCTACCGTTCATGGGCGTACGGAGAAATAATGATTTTACATAAAGAAATAAATTATTTAAAACATACGAGTTTAAATTACTAGAATTATTTCATCAAACGTTTTAAAATACATACACCGAAATCAAGTATCCTCGCATACAAGGTGTCCTATCATAAAGTAACACTTTGTAGCATATTTATAATTATTCTGGATTAAAAAGATATCGACGTGCTCTTTGAGTTTTCTAAAGTTTTTGTGGATGTTATTGGACATTGTTTATTATTGGATTGCTCTGAAGCTGCACCAAAGGAAAAGTTATACGGAAAACACGCTTCAAGAAGAGACCAACCAAACAAAATTAGATGATTTCTTTAAACTAGTAGATTCACTAGCTGCAACAACGAAACCTAGCAGTAATAAGAAAAAAGTTGAATTGGAAATTTTGCAATACCTTAATGAACCAAACGCAGAAATTACTGCTCTAAATAATTACTCTGTCATGAGATATAAATTTTTTAAATTCAACACTTGCCTTCCTTCATCGGCCCCGGTAGAAAGGTTGTTCTCTTTTGCAGAAATCATTAATGCTCCACGAAGACATGCTTTATCTGATCTTCACTTCGAGCAACTGGTACTTATGAAGGCAAACTCCATTAACTATGTAAAAGACGTTTTTTTTTAAATAATTGATTAAGAAATTACACGGAAAAAAATGTGACTAGAAAATTTTACTACAATGTTGTAGTAGTAGAATTGTAGAAAAATACTTAACAATTTGTAGAAAATTTTACTACAATTTATAGTTAAAAACTATTAATTATTGTAGCAATTGAATTGTCGAATAAAATGCTACAACAATAGGAAAGAAGTCCACAATGTTTAGTATATTTTACTATTGTTTGTAGAAGTAGAAATTTATTACAATTATCGTAATTACTACTACTAACTTCTGTAAAAATTTGTACAAATATTAATAATTATCTCTACAAAAAATAGTAATTTTCTCTACAAAAAATAGTAATTTTCTCTACAAAAAATAGTAATACTTTACATCCTTTCTTCAAAAATATTCTATAATATTGTAGAAATTCTAAGTAATGTGAACAAAACAGAATTCTGCTATTGGCCAACGTTTTCTGACGTCGATCATAAACGGCCAGACAGCAGTAGCCGTTCGCCATGTTCACATAACAAAGCATGGTACATATACGAGTACCTATAACACATTATTATATTATAAGCACCGATGCGTTTGAGAAAATTTTAATAATAAATTCTATTGGCGGTAAGTACATTTATTATTGTTTCTGAATAATTTACCTTTAGATAACTAATTTAAATAACCTTAGTAGATTATTTTAAAAAAATAGTTGTGACCAACGATCGAATGTTGTGCCCAACGATCGAATTTTGTGCCAAGTTCAATGATGTTTTTTTGTCTTAATAATTGTGACATACCTACTTTCTCATTTTTGTTAGTTATCTGACTTGGTCATTTAATATCCAAATCAGTGTAAAGGTGATAAATATCCCCGTTTTAAGGTTATGAACAATTCAATTGGTATTAATTTTTATTTCATATTTTTCAGGTGCAGAAAAGCCAACTGAGACTGAGGGCGCTATTATTACTGTTATTTATTACATAATGTAATTAAGACTTTGTATCTTTTATATTAAAACAATAAATTGAATATTTTATTAAGGAACATTTTTTTCTAGGTTATAATTATAATAATTATGGAATACTACTACAAATTTTATTAAAAATTACTACAATTTGTATGAATTTTTACTATTTATTGTGTGAAATTTTCGTATTTATTTTCATAAAACGCAATAGATTTTTAATATAAATTCATACAATGAATAGTAAAAATTATAACAATTTGTAGAACAATTCTTATGATGCGTTTGGATCTTTTTACTAAATATTGTAGATAATAACTCTACAATACATTCTCCACAAATATTTGGAAATTGTTACTACAAATTGTCCCTGTCCCTATGTGTACTATTTATTGTAGAGAAAAAATCTACAATTGTAGAAATTTGTTCTACAATTTTTTTTCCGTGTACGCTGTTGTAAACCATTGTTAAATTAGTTATCTAAAGGTAAATTATTCAGAAACAATAATAAATGTACTTACCAGCAATAGAATTTATTATTAAAATTTTCTTAAACGCATCGGTGCTTATAATATAATAATGTGTTATAGGTACTTGTATATGTACCATGCTTTGTTATGTGAACATGGCGAACGGCTACTGCTGTCTGGCCATTTATGATCGACGTTAGAAAACGTTGGCCAAGAGCAGAATTCTGTTTTGCTCACATGCCTTAGAATTTCTACAATATTATAGAATATTTTTGAACAAAATTGAATTTTTTTCATAAACAGGGATGTAAATTATTACTATTTTTTGTAGAGAAAATTACTATTTTTTGTAGAGATAATTATTAATATTTGTACAAATTTTTTCAGAAGTTAGTAGTAGTAATTACGATAATTGTAATAAATTTCTACTTCTACAAACAATAGTAAAATATACTAAACATTGTAGACTTTTTTCCTATTGTTGTAGCATTTTATTCGACAATTCAATTGCTACAATAATGAATAGTTTTTAACTATAAATTGTAGTAAAATTTTCTACAAATTGTTAAGTATTTTTCTACAAGTCTACTACTACAACATTGTAGTAAAATTTTCTAGTCACATTTTTTCCGTGTTTTTGTAATATTACAATATTCTTAAGATTATTTAATTGATTGATGAAAAATTTTTAATTATTTTTTGGTAATTTAATAACTCATCGGTAAATCAAGTAAATGGAATAATTCAATTACTTTAAAGGTATTTGATGCAGATAAAGTAATTGAATTACTAGCAAAAGTAATTGAATTATTATAATTGAACATTTTCAATTCCTTTTATGATTAATTGATAATTGCAAGCACTTTTGAAAAAAGTAATTAGTAATTTGCATAGTTTTTTGGTTGCCTAGTTATTGGTAATTGCTACTTCAATTACTTTACAAAGGTAATTGTGACAGCTCTGCTTATAACTAATATAAAACTCATAAAATTATTTACTATGTTTATCATAATAAAAGTCAACTATATCATAGTATGATTTGTCTACTAGGTAATAGGTATGCATGTAGATGTGACCTGAAATTGCTGAAAGTGCTCATGTTTAAAAGTGATAAAGGTAATAAATTACTGATTCTTTAATCAAGGTAGGTAAGGTAGGTTAGGTATAATCAAAGCCAAATCTCCAGAAAATCTAACAGATCTATTAATATTTGTGTAAGCATCTTTTTTTATAAATTCAGCTGGCTGTTGCTAAAATAAAAAATAATGTTAGCGTTAATATTTGATGTGTTTTAAAGAGTGACCTGCAAATGACAAAATATTTTGCTTGACATAGTGGACGAACCGCCCCTTTTTGTAAAATTGTATTGCATACCTTAAATTAGATTCAATCAATCCAAAGTAAACATTATTAGCTGCAGCAAATCCCAATTCTCTCCTGAAAGATCTAATCGCAAAACAACCAGAGATTCAAATCATCCAGGTGGCATTTATACTTCAAATGAGAGTTTATTTTTAGACCTAAAAATGTTATGTCGGCATGACATTCTATTAACTGCAACTTTAAATTTGGCAATATATTTTTAAAAGTTAACAGTTTCGTTTTGCTAGTATTCAGTGTTAAAAAAATGGCCTCACGCCACTCATTAACTTTTAAAAGATCACAGGAAGTTTGCTGGAAACGCTAGATCATTTACCTAAATTACAAACAGTAACGGCCCAAGAACTGACCCTTGAGGGACACCCCACTTAACATCTAGTAAACGCAAATCTATAGTACTAATAAATACTTACATTTACTAAGCTTAGTTGTACGTTCTTTTTGTGATTGTAAGTCAGAATCTTTCTTCCCCCTTACCGGATCTTGACGTTAACCATAAACCATAACAGAATGAGTGTTCTATGCATCATACAAACAAACATATCCTATAAATTCATTATTTTAGAGAGATTAAAAGACTATGATAACAGGGGGCAGGATCGTAGTGTTGAAAATATAAAATTTGATAAAAATGTCGTTTGTTTTGAAATTGTTGACATGAGACACGTCGCCTGTCAACTAAACTTCGCGTTCTTTTTACAACTTAGCTTAGATTAGAATCGAACTTTTAGTTAGTCAAATATACCTGTAAAAAGAAAACGACTAATGTTTCCTTCCAGACAAGTAAGATCCCAGCAATATCTTTAATGCCATAATGACGAAGCTACTGCAGTCCATGGCTCACGCAATCAAAATTTTTGTTGAGTCACAAAAAACCGCTAAAAATATAGCGGTTCGCTACAACAGCTTCACCTATATGTTAATGTTGTGAACTTTTTCGAAAAAGTTAAAGATTGTATCTGTTATGCTAGATTTCGTACGAAATCCAAACATAAAACTAAAATAAACAATATACCTACTTAAATAAGGTGTGGTTCTGTTTATTGGTTTATTAAAAGCACAATAATTAATTCAAGGACCAATATAAGTATTCATAAAAAACGTTAACGCCATATTATATATTGAATAATTAAATTTACGATAAAATAAATGAAAAAATTTAGGACCTAGCTAATAATATAAATTAATTATTTACTTTCACATGATATTTATATTCTACCTTTTAAATAATTTTAGTAATGTACTTACAGATACCTATTAATATTAATAATGCATTACCAGATATAATAATATATCTAATAATTAATTAGATGCAAAATGTATCGTTAGATCACAGTTTCCATGAAACAAATACACAGGATATCCACCAGACATAAAATTTTATTATGCATTAAACATAAATCATTAATCATAAACATTAAATGCAAATTTAAATATTATAAAGGTTGATGATACTCCTATAATATGAGAACTATGTGTTTATGGGTTTTCCTAAAGGTTGAAATATTATGTATTCAAAAGTCTACAATAAAAAGTAAGAAATGCACTTATTTTTTTTTTTCTTTAATTCTCAGCTTTTTCAATTTTTCTTTGATTTGTTTTCACATTGAGGGTATGCGGGTGTAATTTTCATAATTTCGAAGGAACATTAATTGTGGATTTTTCATTTTCATATTTTCCAAATTTTGTAAATAATGTAATTTTTTTCATTCAAAATTTAATCTATAAAGAAACTTATTTGACAAAGTATGCCTATGGAATGTGACGTTATATCCTTACTTTTATTACACTTCTCTTTTATTGAGACTATATAAATATTCATATTTGGCCAATCGACTTTTATTTGGATGTCAGCATTGTAACATTGTTCTATAAACAATTTATTATGAATCACCCTGTATAGTAAAAAATATCAAAATTGTATTACTAGTAATGACCACCACTCCAACCTTTGTCCTATTACAGGGTAGTGTCCTTGGGCCGCTAATTGTCATACTGTACATTAATATTAACACCGCAGACAAAAACAGAGAGATGCATGGAGATCCTACTGCGAAGAAATCGAAGATTTCCCACAGGCAGCAAGGCTTCAAAAAGCTTTCTCAAAAGATCCACACCGAAGCATTGGGGCGCTAATCAAAGAGGATGGCACGAAAACTTCCAACCTCGAAAATAGCATCAAACTTCTGCTGTCAACACACTTCCCTGACTCGGTCATCACAGACGTGGCGCACTGGGCAGAGGAAGAATACAATCCATCTGTCTATGATTGGCAAACTGCCAAACACATTATAGATGAAGAAAAAATTAGATGGGCAATATCCAGCATCTCTCCATTTAAATCGCCAGGACCTGACGGTATCTAGCCAGCCCTACTTCAGTGGTAAAAGTGGTATTTATACCCAAACCTGGAAGAATGGATTACACTGTCCCAAAAATATACCGACCAATTAGTCTGACATCGTTTTCCATGAAGACATTGAAAAGGCTATGCGAAAGGTACATAAGGGATGCGGTGATTACCACAACACCATTACAACCAAACCAACATGCATACACCCCAGGCAGATCTACTGATTCAGCCCTTCATCTAGTTGTTGGTTGGATAGAAAGATCCCTGAACAATAAGGAGTCCGCCTTGGGTGTTTTCATAGACATAGAAGGTGCTTTTAATAAAACCACCTTCCCACTCACCAACCAACAGAAATGTTCTACAAATGGTTAGTAGGTAGATACATAACATGCTCTCATAGCGAGCAGTAAACATAAGTGTAGAAGATGTGAATATAAGGGGCTTGGTTGCAAGGGGATGTCCACAGGGAGGGGTGCTCTACGGTGGAATATGAACATTCTCTTGTAAAATTCAAGGAAAGATGGGGTGAAACAAGAAACTGCAGAGTTGCCAGGGAGCTCTTGAGTTAGCTTGACAACACTGCAGCAAACAAATACTTGACTATGACTAGACAGAATCTGCGCCTATAGTCAAACAAATAATGATTGAGAGTGAACCGTGTTGTCATATCTCAATTTTACCTTACTAGTTTTTAGCAGAATCGAAATAGAGTAAGTAGTAGAGTTGTAAGTTGTGGCAAATTATAGATAATATACAATCATAGTACTAATAAAAGATATTAATTATAACAAAAATCAGTAATGAGTAATACTTATACATTTCTTGATCATTTAAAATTAATTATTTTATGGATTGTTCAGTATTTGTTACAACTAATGGCATCGGTGTACGGAGCGATATTTGTGTCTTTGTCTGTTACGCGTAAAATCCATCTCGTCGATGACGTTCTCAGTAGTGTATTTCTAACCACGAGCGTAACATCGGGTTTTGAATTATACGGTGTGAATTGTAAGTTTTACAGTTAAGTTAGTAAGTAATCGACGTGTTGTAAGAACAATTGGTCAAAATATTAGTGATAATAAGTGTTTAAACATTAAATAATAATATTTCTACACCGTTCTAAAACTATGCAAAAAATGGAAGACATTGAAGGGCCTTCAACGTCGAAAAAGGTAAAACGGTCGAAGTCTCGGTCGCTAAGTGAAAAACAAATTGTACTTCGAGTATTTCACTGTCTTGAAAGAGATCATCAGCGACCAAAAGATAACTTAGTGCATATGTGCTGTAATTCTACGGATGTACCTCCGAATAACCAACCGGGCGTTCCAACATCATTAACTTCCACAATTACAAAAGATAAATTATTATATAAATTTGTATTTTTAATTCCTGTACACAGACATGAACAATGTCTCAGCAGGATACAAATGTTTATTTATTTAATTATTATTATTGTATCAATTTGTACATTGTTACATAAATTTGAAATAAACATTATTATTATTATTATTATTATTATTATTATTATTATTATTATTATTATTATTATTATTATTATTATTATTATTATTATTATTATTATTATTATTATTATTATTATTATGTTTGGCGGTCAAGAAAACATAATCCTGTAGGTTATATCCAGACTAATTATCTTACTTAGGGATTTCCGAAATGATAGGTGCGTGTAAACTTTTATGATTTAAGTACCAATCAAATAGTAATTTAAGCTTTATAATGTCTTTTAATGTTGGCCGAACCCAATTAGGGTTTCTTGGGTAAGGCTGGCTAGTTTAGAGGAACTGCAGGTAATCCGGGAGAGAGAGAGATATATATATATATAGAGGTATGCTTTATTGTCATTGAAAAATTACAAAATTTTTATAGACAAAGCGAAGTAAATTAAAAACTAAATATAATATTAAAAGATTAAAAAATATAAAAATTTAATAATAACTAAACAAAACAAAATAAAAATATCAATTGCATTGGATATGCAATATCCGTCATTATGATTTTAATTTAAAATTTAAGTAATACTTCTGTATGTGTAACCCTAGAAGAAACTTAAGAGACAGTTCCTTACTGACTTCGGCCGCGACATAATATATAAATATACGTTAATTTGTGAAATAAAGTTAAATTCATTATTAAAATAGTAAAATTGATAATATTGTTTCTGTCACCAAACCAACCCCTGATTAGGTATCTTTCTTATTTTTAATTTGAAATATATATTGTGATTTTTATTAATATTCTTAATTTATTTGGTTCCTACTATAATTACCACAATTATTACTCCGTTTTCATAAAGCCCCACTAATGACTACAACGATTAGGTAAATTACGATATTGCAAAGTTTTCATGAAATAAATAAAAGAAATTGTATGAATATTTTAAATAATTGTACCCTCTCAAAAATAATAAGCACGCCTCCGATTTGGTCGTATTTCTACCTGCTTTCACTCTCAATCATTATTTGTTTGAGTTTAGTCACAGGCATTCTGACTATTGCCAAGTACGAAACCATCTGTATATCTTTTACGATTGCTCGACGCTCTCATTTATTAGAAGATTTATGTTCGGCAAGTATCGGCTAACACCGGCCGTTATAAGAGAAGCACCTCTTGGCGACGTTGTCAACTACATTAAATCTGCAGGCTGGCTCACGAGCTAGGAGGTGCCTATCACCTCAGGAGGATGCACAATGGGCCTAATGAGGCCTAGGTGACGTGGGGGTAACCCACCCTCCACACGTTACAGATACAGAACACCGCAATATCTCTTCCTTTGCTGACGATGTAGCAATACTTTCTACTCATGCAGATACTGTAAGAGCCTCTCAAAATCTATATCACCTGGGTATACTTAATAACTGGTACACACGATGGCGAATAAAAGTAATTTAAATATAATCAGCCCAAATAACGTTTAATATGCGCCAAAACGTCTATCCACCTGTGAGGCGTACGTATACCAACAGCAATAGAAGCAAGTTACCTTGGCTTCTATCTTGACCAACCTCTTACTTGGAAGAAACATATCCGAACAAAAAGAAAACAACTCATTTTATAGTTCCAGCAAATGTATTGGCTACTAGGTCGACAATCATACCTCTCCCTCAATAACAAAATTCTGCTATACAAAACCATACTCAAGCCTATTTGATCTTACGGGCGTCATATATGGGGCTGTGCAAAACCAAGGTCACTGAACATCATCCAAAAATTCTAATCAAAAGTGCTAAGACAGATGGTAGCTGCAACTTGGTACGTAAGTAACCAAACACTTCATGATGACCACGACGCCCTAGAAGGAATGAATCGTACATTATGAAAACGTGTTACTTAATGCAAAATAATAAAAACAAAAAAGAACAAACTTTGATATTAGTAACAAAATAAACTCTATACCTTTGAAAGTAATTGACACTTTGTCCATTGTGATAAATTTATAAAATGTCCTTTAACCCTAATAAATTTTTTTATAACGTCCCTAACGCAAGTTCTTAAAAATTTTGGAATATTGCTTCAAATTATAATAAATACCTACTTAATTAATAAATAAAAATTTTATTTTATTATAAAATGATTAGTACTGTTTGGTAATTATTTTCGTTTTTTCATTCAAATTCGAAAAAAAATTAAATTCGACTTATGAAGCTGTACATTCACATTACACAAAATATATCCAAACTCAGATATGTTCTTTTTTACTATTATTAACTATTTTTATATATTGATTAATTTAGTTAGATATCTTATGATTTTTTTTATCAAAACGCAGTTAAGATACGTCTAAAACAACTCGTAAAACTTCTGATTTCATTATCTGCCTCTCAGCTCTCCATTTTTTTGTTTTTAACCCACCTACCGCCTCAAAATGAAATGAAAACTCGTAATATAAAGAAAACAAAACACTATCAGAAGCGCGCATTATCCGGCAACCATAAACTATGCATTTTAAAAGCCAGCGAGTTTTTGTGAGCGAGGCTCCCACTTCGAGCCACAGAGAGGCCAAGATCTTCTCATTATTTGCGCATATTACACACAGGTATACCATATAAATATTCATTCCTTCGTTTATATACCAGGTGCGTCGGTAAATGGCGTATAGAACGTGTCAAATCAAAAAGGTATAAGTAAACTTGGATTGACATTATTTTTAACCATTTGAACCAGTGTGGTCGGAAAACTAAGAAATATAATTTTTGGTACAAAAATAAACGAATAAATGTTTTCCAGTAATTTAAAAAAAAAATATTTTTTAATTTGCTCTCCTTAGCTTCTTGTCGTAACTCTAATATTCATAGCTTAAACATCTAAAAACCTTTAGCAAAGTTGTTTTGATTGATTTCGTTTAAAATAGAGTACTTATTGCTTGTTTTCTTTCTTTAAATAAATATTTTTTAATAAAAATGTTCACCCATATTATAGATAGATACCTAAAATTAAAGAAATAAGTGCTAACAGGCTACATTTCGCCACCAAGTGGCACTACTGAATTAAATGTTTTTGTTTTTTCAAATTATCGTTTTTAAAATTTATTTAAAAAAATGACTATTGGTAAAGAAAATTTCTACTAAAGCTATACAGTAATTTTATAAGTTATTTATTTGTACTTATGTCTGTAATATTATTTTATGATTTTCAGGGAGTGAGGACGTACTTATATGTTAGAATAAATTCTATATTTATCTACAAGTTTTTTAATAAAATGCTTTTACAGGACAAATTTAATTTTCAACTACGCGTCTTTCCTACAATTGGATATGCTATATGGTAATGACGTCACAACTTTCGTGAACATGACATCATCAATTTTTCTTTTAAATAGAACAATATATTTTTCTCTTCGTTTTTGAATTCCTCAATAATAGACGATTACAAAAATGTATGTAATACTTATGTCAGTGGATTGTGAATTACAGACAAATGTTATACCAGAAATTTTGAATCCAAATTTTTACTGAAAGGACTGGACTAATAAATTTTTAATTTTTTGCAAACCAAACCATCACATGTCAAATAGAAAACGATATTAATAAATACCTATCATTGAAAATTTCTGGTATAACATTTGTCTCTAATTCACAAACCAATGATTTTGGACCATAATATAAGTGCTACGTACATTTTTGTAATAGATTATTATTGGGGAATTCAAAAATGAAGAGAAACATATATTATTCTATTTAAAAAAAATCGATGACTTCATGTACACGAAAGTGTTGACGTCATTAGTAGGTACATACAATTGAAGCGTATAAGACGCTCAGTTGAAATCCAAATTGACCAGTGAAAGAATTTTATTAAAATACTGTTAGGCAGAAAAATATCAAATTTATTCCAACCTATACCATCTCGCTGTAATACTACGAGTATATTGATACAAACATTAAAAAATAAAGTCCAACGAAACAAGTAGATTTGAATTAACTAAATTATTTGCACTAAAATTACTATTAATATACCAATAAAAATTCCCAGGCCGGACATTTTGGTAAGTAATAGTGATATTTTAATTCTGTAAAAATCAGTTCACAGAGCACTAAGAGAGCTTTTCAGATATAAATTAATTTTAAATAGGTCAATATGTAGATGGCGCTGCGCTCAATATGTTTTTTTTTTGATGGGAGGATCTCTTTTGTGTAGCGTATCTTGTGAAAAATGCATTTTTAAGCAGATTTTTGTTTCATGAACTAATTCGATAAATCTAGTCATTTTTGGTCACTCAAAACAGTTTCATTCCGTTTTTCATCATTAATCATAAGATTTTAAGAAGCAAATGCTAAAACAGGTCGATTTTTATTCCAAATTAAAAACATTTTTACAATACAGACATTTGTCATGTATCAACCCCCTCCCTTGCATTTCTCCAACACCTTAATTTTAAATAGGTAATGTACCATGTATGGCACATCATTGAAAAGGTAATTTAATGGAGGATTCAGAAATATTTTTGTACATTGCGTTACTTAAATTTTATCGCTTGCTAGCGGGAAAAAAACTATTACGTATTATAGAGTGTGACACTACAATGTGTAGTACATCATTAAAAAGATAATTTTGTGGGGAATTTAGAAATATGACTGTTCATTGCGATACTTTAAATTGTATCGGCCTCTATCGGGATAAAAAACTACGTTTTATAAAGTGTGACACCTTATTTGAAGGCAAATTTAATTACTAATTCAATGCACCACATACCGTTAATATAAATATCCTCCATATTGCACTTGTAATAGTTTGAAAATTAGTTATGCATTATTTTAAATATTATTGCTAACTTTATTTTGTTGCAAGTGCAATATGGAAATATTTATATTAATGTTATGTGGTGCATTGAATTAGTAATTAAATTAGCTTTCAAATGAAGTGTCACACTTTATAATACGTTACAGGTTTTTTTTATCCCGATAGAGGGCACTAAAATTAAAAGTATCGCAATAAACAGTTATATTTCTGACTTCCTAACTCAAAAACTAAAAATGATATCAACTGGAAATTTTTAGCAAAAATCAAGGTCAACAAGGCAATGATTGATTCTGAAAAAAATCTAATTAAAAATGGTGGGGTAAGGAGGGTTGAAATTAAAAAAAACCCAAAATCAAAAACGGAAAGCGATATCAACATGAAATTTTTAGTAAAAACCATGCTCTATTGATTTTAATTTAAATGGGGGAGTTAAGAGGAGTTAAAATAATTTAAAAAATCCTAATCCTAAAAGATATCATATTAAAAATTTTAGTAAAAATCAACCTCTACAAGAGAATTAAGCCTATTATTTCTGAAAATAAATCTGATATATACATGAGGTTAAAATTAGGACTGGGCGATTATCAAAATAAATAATTGAATATTTAAAATAATCGATTAATCTAAAATAATCGATTAATCGAAAATAAAATAATCGATTAATTAAAAATAATCGATAAATCGAATAATAGACTAATTAAAAATAATTGATTAATAAAAAAATAATCGATTTATCAAAAATAATTGAATAATCGAAAGTAATCGATTAATCGAAAGTAACCGATAAATTAAAATAATCGATTAATCGAAAATAATCGAGTTAAAAGATTAATCGAGTTAAAAATAATCAATTAATCGAAAATAATCCATTAATAGAAAATAATCGATCAATCTAAAATAATCGATTAATCGAAACTAATCGAGTAATCTAAAGTAATCGATTGATCGATTATTGTTTAAAAAATCGAATAATCGATTATATAAACAATATCAAATAGAAATTTTTAGCAAAAATCAAGCACTACATGAAAACAAAGCCTATGATTAAAAAAAAATTTGTGTACAAAATGGTGGTTTAACCCTTACGGAGAGTTGAAAGAACAAAAAAATAGAAATATGTACACACCTAACTAGCAATCAACAAAGTAAAAATTTTACAGTTTTACCATGGTTCTACTTTCTTATGAAGAGTATATCACCCTTTTTTTTTTCTTCCTTTTCCACAAAAAGCCTTTCAACATTAATTATATTAAAAAAAAATTGAGTTATGTTGTAGATATACCTATAGGTATCCGGCAGGGCAACATTTTCTTTTCTATGTTAGGTATTATGTATGTACCTATATCATGAAGACTAAATTAAATATTTACCGATATCAATACCTGGGAGGTATACTAAACTATGTCACCATAGAGCAGTTTTATAAAGGTATTATTTTTAAAATTAGCTCATCGAAACCTTTCCAGGGGTGTGCTGTCACAATAAAAGTTGACTAAAAAAATAACACTATGTTCAATAAACTTACAAATTAAACAACACTTTTTATCCCTCACGTTAGTCGTATTATTTATAGAGGCATGTTGGAGTTATATGACACTATATCAAAGAAAATTTGATATCAGAACATAGATGTTACAAAAACTAACAATTCATGTATATTAAAAAAAGTTTTAATAAATTATTAGTATTGTGACAATAATTTCATTTCTTGTTAAAATATAATAAATATACAGTATGGTTCAAATGAAAGGAATAAATTCATTATAATGGAAGTAGTTGGTTTTTCGAAAAAATGCTCAGACAGGTCAATTTTGTTTACTTAAAGCGCAATTTTTTAAATAAAATTCAATTTTCCCCCACTTCCTATTTTTGGGCAGTGACGTCATTGAAAATTTTTTTAAATAGCAACCCCAATTTTTTTTTCTTGATTTTGATAGATCTTGCAATTTTCTACTCGGAAACATAATATTTGAAATATTGTATGTGATATATCCGTTTCCTAAAATCTAAAACGATAGCTAAAACTATAAACAATTTTTTTTTCTTACAAGCAAACTTATTTGTATCCTAAATTAAAATAAACAAAATTATAATACATATTTTCAAATCCGGTGGGTAATTATGTGTCACTTTCGGGTAAATGTCAATTTTGGGTGAATGTCAGTAAAAGGTAAGTATAATAAATTTATTTTAAGTACTAGGTACATTGTTTTTAAAACGTGTTTGTACTACAATTGATTAACAATCTTATGAAATATTTCTCTGTCACAATTTGATGTCCACTTTTTTGTTTTTTGTTTAAATAAATTATAATTATAAATATTTTTTATTTCCTCAGGCACCAAATTGAGAACTTTTGGTCCAAAATAATTGCAGTGTTTCTGTCCAATAGTTTTTAAACACCTTGGAGCTACAACAGTGTTATCTTTGCATCGTGTGCTATAAGGGTGATCTAAAAGCGTAACTGTGATTTTTCGTTTATGAATATTTAACAGCATTTGTAGGCAGTATAGCTGTCTGATGTCAAATACTGCGATTTCTGTATACAAGTTATTGCTAGAGTAAGTTCGGTCTTTCCCTAGTATAATTTTTAAGATTTTTTTTTGAACGATATTAAGACAATTAATATAGGTATTACCAACACCTCCCCAGCCAATAATTCCATATAATAATTGGGATTGTATTAATCCAAAATATATAATTTTCATGTCAGGGATTTCTAAATATTCTTTTAAAGATCTAAAATGAGACAGAAAACCACGTAGCCTTTTAGTTAAATTTGACATATGTAAATCCCATTTTAAATGTCGGTCTAATGTTTCTCCTAAATATTTTATCGAGCTGGCTTCCGGAATTTGAACATTTTGGTTGATTACTAATGACCCTAAATTGGGTAATTTATGGCTGTAAGAGGTAAAGAGTAAGTATTTTCTTTTTTCCACATTAAGTGTTAATTTATTATATTTAAACCATTTTAAAGTATTGGTAAAATCAGATTCTGCTTTTAATTTTAAGTTCTCCCAAGTTTCATCACTATATAAAATTACAGTATCATCTGCGAAGCTTAGTATAGTTCCTTGAGAATTTTGGAGCAGTAAGTTGTTTATATATCGTAAATAATACAGGCCCTAGTACTGTACCCTGAGGAACCCCGTAAGTAATTTTTTGTTCACTACTGACTATACCATCTAAGTTTACAGTTTGTTTTCTCTCAGACAGGTAGCTTTTCAACAGATCATATGCTTTTCTTCGAATCCCAATATTTTCCAATTTTTCAAGCAGTTTAATGTGGCATACCGTGTCAAAGGCTTTTGAAAGATCAACAAAAATACCTAAAGAGGGTTTATTTGAGTCTATTGACTTATAGATATAGGATGTAAGTTTATAAATTGCGTCTTCTGTCGATCTTCCATCTCTAAAACCATACTGATGTTCCGATAATATTTTATATTTTTCTGTGAATTTATTTGGTCTAATTTTTATGATTTTTTCTATTATTTTTGTTACATTTGATAATAAGGATACTGGTCAATAATTTATTATTTTAAGTTTATTTCCACTTTTATATAATGGTTTTATAGAACTAATTTTGAAAATATTTGGAAAGTTTCCTGTATCGAAACAACAATTAATTATATGTGTTAGTGGAGTGGACCCGCTGAATCCGAATTTTAAGTCAGTTTGGGCCGTCCACCCTTTAATATCCACCCTTGCAATATCTCTAAAAACTGATGTATGAACTGAATGAGACGAAAGATTTTCTCAAATTTTGAACTGTTTTTTGTTGGTATCAAACTTTTTTGTTCTCAAATGACCTCCGCAGTTCAGCGGATCGAAATGCATAAGAATTATGCTTGGTTTCGATTCATAAATTATTTTTATTACTAATTATCTTATTTTTACTATTTTTACAATTTACTCGATATTGAAGGGTGGACGGCCCAAACTGACTTGAAATTCGGATTCAGCGGGTCAAAATACATGCCGGTAGGTAGGTCGTGTCTGATGTACAAACAAGTTTTTTTTGTGTGTCGGTGTATTCTTTTCTATTTAACTGTAGGTACTAGACCAAGCATTACATACGTGGTGAATATAGTATCTTAATATAGAATATAGTTCAGGTACAAATAATTCATATTAAATAACAAATTAAAAACATTTGCACTAAAAATCGCACTATCGTATGTAGAAGATTAATTCGATGTTAGACAGGATTATACACAATGCAGTAATATCTTGAACAACCAATAACCACAAAAACCAACAAATCGTTCACTTTGAATCTTCTCATGTGCAATCCACCATTTATTAAACAAAATCATATAAATCTGTATAGTTATGTCTCCCAAAAAAATTGCCTAAAATTTAACGCATCAACCCATACATACTTTCGTACTACACCGTATATCGTTTATGATGCATAAATAATAATTATAAAAACCATTTATCGGGGTCAATTTTAATGGAAATTCATAGATCAAATTATTTATCGATTTGTGAATGCATTCATTACCATAATAATGAATTATTATTGTCCGGTATTAAAATTAATCATGAATTGGATATTCCGAAAATGTACAGTTATTAAGATAACACCAAAATTTATGATTTTAACCTAAAAAACATTTACCTTTACAAAGGGCATTGTTATACATTCCACATAATATTCGTAAAAATGCAAAAATATTAATATAATATTCTGATAGTTATCCAATGTAATTGAGATATTTACAGTACCTACCTATATATTTATACATACAATTTTTTTTGTGGAGACCGTTTTACTGTTTTGCCTACGCAAAGGGGCATGTTCAAAAATTTTGGATTTTTTTAAGTAATACTGTTAAAAAAATCTACTTTAAAATTTTTTTATCTCTCCATTTACCAGAGTTATTAATTTTTTTAAATTTTTGACGTGGCCGGGAATAGACCAATAGGAACTAGCCACACAACGTTCCGGTTAGACGGTATACGAGAATTAATATACGTTCTTTTGTGTCCACCTTCTTACTTTTAGACTTCTAAAATAACGGTAAACAAATATCTTTTTAAAATATGTTATCAAATGATTTTAAAAGTATTATTAATGTTTAAACTTTCACCATATTTATAGTTCCATTGTTTTAAAAAACGCCACCTAATAAACAAGAAAATGGTAATGCGACAAAACTGTATGTGCACGGAAAAAAATGTGACTAGAAAATTTTACTACAATATTGTAGTAGTAGACTTGTAGAAAAATACTTAACAATTTGTAGAAAATTTTACTACAATTTATAGTTAAAAACTATTCATTATTGTAGCAATTGAATTGTCGAATAAAATGCTACAACAATAGGAAAGAAGTCCACAATGTTTAGTATATTTTACTATTGTTTGTAGAAGTAGAAATTTATTACAATTATCGTAATTACTACTACTAACTTCTGTAAAAATTTGAACAAATATTAATAATTATCTCTACAAAAAATAGTAATTTTCTCTACAAAAAATAGTAATACTTTACATCCCTTCTTCAAAAATATTCTATAATATTGTAGAAATTCTAAGTCATGTGAACAAAACAGAATTCTGCTATTGGCCAACGTTTTCTGACGTCGATCATAAACGGCCAGACAGCAGTAGCCGTTCGCCATGTTCACATAACAAAGCATGGTACATATACGAGTACCTATAACACATTATTATATTATAAGCACCGATGCGTTTGAGAAAATTTTAACAATAAATTTTATTGGTGGTAAGTACATTTATTATTGTTTCTGAATAATTTACCTTTAGATAACTAATTTAAATAACCTTAGTAGATTATTTAAAAAAAATAGTTGTGGCCAACGATCGAATGTTGTGCCCAACGATCGAATTTTGTGCCAAGTTCAATGATGTTTTTTGTCTTAATTGTGACATACCTACTTTCTCATATTTATTAGTTATCTGACTTAGTCATTTAATATCCAAATCAGTGTAAAGGTGATAAATATCCCCGTTTTAAGGGTATGAACAATTCAATTGGTATTAATTTTTATTTCATATTTTTCAGGTGCAGAAAAGCCAACTGAGACTGAGGGCGCTATTATTACTATTATTTATTACATAATGTAATTAAGAATTTGTATCTTTTATATTAAAACAATAAATTGAACATTTTATTGAGGAACATTTTTTTCTAGGTTATAATTATAATAATTATGGAATACTACTACAAATTTTATTAAAAATTACTACAATTTGTATGAATTTTTACTATTTATTGTGTAAAATTTTCGTATTTATTTTCATAAAACGCAATACATTTTTAATATAAATTCATACAATGAATAGCAAAAATTATAACAATTTGTAGAACAATTCTTATGATGCATTTGGATCTTTTTACTAAATATTGTAGATAATAACTCTACAATACATTCTCCACAAATATTTGGAAATTTTTACTACAAATTGTCCCTGTCCCTATATGTACTATTTATTGTAGAGAAAAAATCTACAATTGTAGAAATTTGTTCTACAATTTTTTTTCCGTGTGTCATTTGTCAATACTGTCAATCAATAATTTGTATTTTTTATTGTGCCAATCAATAATTTATTTTTTATTTAGAATTTAAAAATGTTTTTGTGTTTAATTTTGTATGTTTTTTATAAATATTGTGAGTACAAAAAAGCATTTTCTCCCAGGATGTAATAATGATTCACTAATAATGCACATTTATCATTAAAAATATTTTTTCTACTACCGTTCTTAAAGTACTATCATTTTGCACGCTACAGAGTTCGTAAACCTTTACTTCACGTACTAGTGCGTAAAGAGTTTTTATTTACGCACTGAGTGCGTAAAGAAAATGTCAAATTTGAGTGTATTGACCATAGAGCAACAAGTTTTAGTAACCAAAGTGTTATAATTGGAACGAAAAGTTAAACTTTCTTTGCACACTAGTGCGTAAAGAAATATACTTTACGCACTAGTGCGTGAAGAAAATATATATAAAACCTTCATTTTTTGATAAAACTTTCGGTACTAAAAAAAATATTTTATGCAATTCGTCAAAAAAAGGTTACTTTACATACTTGTTGCATAAATAACTACATTAGTGTTGCTAGAAATCTAAAAAAATGGAGGCCACACGGAAACGCTTAAAGCAATAGCTAAATTATTTTGAGGTTTGTTTCTATATTATTTATTGAAATAAAAATGTTTAATACTTTTCAGGAGTAGTAGGTAAAGTGCCACAAAAAATAGATAACAAAACATAAAAATAACTTGCTGGTTCTAGATTCATTTTTTCGAAACTATTAATTAGTAGAGCGAAAATTTGATAATTTGATATCATATTGTCTTTATTTCAGTACATCTATAGCAAAATCAATTTAGAAAAAAAATAAAGCAATCCGTTTAATCGTTATAAGTAATATGTACTATAAACTGATGCAGGAAAACCATCGAAAGCATTTATTTGTAATTAAAAGAACAAAAAACACCTAAACGGCAATATCTTCATAACTAGGTTTTATTACTTATCGGGTTTTCGCTCTGGACCTTCGGTATATTTTTTAGAATATCTAATCCCTTGAAACGGTAAATCCGACAGCATTTGACAACCACTCCTAAGCTCATTATAATCCGTATTATATCGTATTACACGATAACGGATAGCGTCTATAAATCCCTACATTTCTGTAATTTGTTTTAAAGAATTCACAATTTTGCATTCTTGTCTCCCCCCCTGGAAAAAGTTCTGGCGGCGCCTATGACGATCACGCAGACCAGACTGAATTACTGCATTGTCTTAAAGTCATATTATAGAGATATGAAGGAACTGGATCACAAAATAATTGCAAATTCCTATATTTATACAACGAAATACTGACTCATTAGATTTAATTATTGTTATAAATTTTAATAGATATATTAGTAGACGCCATTGGCAAAAACTTTAAATTATCGATCTATTATAGCTTTTTTTTTCCATTTTACAAAAGTTATTCATTTGTTTTTCATATAGATTTTTATGTTATATTTTTATTGGATGAATTATATTTATTTTTGTTTGTTTGATGACTTTTGCTACTTTTACAACATTTTTACAAATACAGTAAGAAAACAGTCTTGGACATGATTTTTAACCAATAAAAACTTGCGCAAACTTGTAAATATGAACTTATTTACTTATTTTTTATTTTTTTTATTAGTTATTAACATTAGCGCATCAAATAATGACTTCTGGCTTCCTTGTGCCTTGAAGAATATGTAGGTATCTTTCATTTCTTTTCATTATACGAAAGAAGTCAATGAAGTATAAAATTATCTATGTTGTTTACGAGGGTGAATCAATAAGTACTCGTGTTTGAAGGCAGGTGGCGTTGCTGAGGGAAGTTGGCATTACTGTCGTGTACTGTCATCTGTCTCACGACACCATAATAAATTTCAAACTGATTCACAGGTTGGTTTTTATTTAGCAGCCACTTGTACCATACGTGTTTCGCATTAATCGATAAAATGAAAAAAGAACAATATCGATCCGTAATTCGCTTTTATTTTTAGATGGAAAGACACGCGATGAAATAAAAGCAAAGTTTCATGCTATCTATGGGGACTCTTCACCATCTATGACAATCGTAAGATATTGGTTCAAAGAATTTAAACGTGGTCGTATATCTGTTTTTGATGAGAAGCGACCAGGTCGCCCGGCAGACGTTGTTACCGAGGAAATCGTTAAAAAGTTCCAAGACATGATTGTCGCAGATCGCCGAACAAAAGTGCGAGAAGTAGCAGAGGCCGTAGGCGTATCATACGGAATAGCAATTAATATTTTGCATGATAAGTTAAACATGAGAAAGATATCGGCCCGATGGGTGTCGCGATTGCTTACGGTGGACAACAAGCGGATACGGCTGTCAATGTCGAAGCAGTATTTGGAGCTCTTTAATCGAAATTCGCAGGAGTTTTTGCATCGAGTCGTCACCGTTGATGAAACCTGGATACATTATTATACGCCAGAGACCAAACGACAGTCGAAGCAATGGATTTTTCGGGGTGAATCTGCTCCGAAGAAAGCAAAGACGGTCCTATCGGCCGGAAAGATCATGGCCACGATTTTTTGGAATTCCAAGGGAATAATCCTCATCGACTTTTTGCAGAAAGGAAGTACGATCACAGGGCAGTACTATAGTGAATTATTGGACCGATTCGATGCAAAATTCACACGGCCTCATTTGGCTAAGAAAAAAGTCCTGTTTCACCACGATAACGCACCAACACATTCATCGAGAATTGTCGCGGTCAAATTGCAAGAACTGCAGTACGATATGCTGCCGCACCCACCGAACTCGCCCGACTTAACTCCATGCGACTTTTTTCTATTCCCCAACATGACAACGTGGCTCGGGGGAAAAATATTCAGCTCTAACGAGGAGGTTATCGTTGAGACTGAAGCGTATTTTGCGGAGTTCGAGAAATCATATTTTTTGGAGAGGTTAAATAAATGGCAGAACCGTTAGAAAAAGTGTATTGCACTAAAAGGAGATTACGTTGAAAAATAGAAATAAATTTTTTTGAAAAAGTTGCCTCTTCCTTTCTAACACGGGTATTTTTTGATTAACCCTCGTATTTATACCTATATTTAAGTATAATATTTTGTGTAGACATTTTTTCCATGTTTATATTAATTAAATAATTTGATATAAGAAATTTATTTGTAGATTTTTAAGTAGTTTATGCTGTTGAAAGCCTAAAAATATTTTTGGACATAGCACCAAAAAAAATGCCTATTTTATGTCGCATTTGGCTAATCACCCATATAGATTTTAGAAAGCCGGCGCATATGCAGCTCACTGATTCTGCCAAAAAAAAAAAAAAATATAAAACAAAAAAATGTCTTCTAAAAAATTTACTAGAGGTGTTTTTTGTCTCTATTTAATAAAAATACACTGGATCTTCAAGATACAGTAGCAATTTCTGACATTGTTCCCTTCGGAGAAATAAAAATGAGCCTACTATAAGTCCGAAGGTATATAACCTAAAAACCTTTCTGCAAGAATATCCAGAACCTCCTGATAGTTTTGCATAAATCAGAAGAAACTGTAAGTTACATTTAACTGAATGTTTGAACCTAGACTGCACAGTAACTAATTTTGGCTGAAGTGTGCAATATTAATTATAATTCTTTTGCATAATTATTAATTTTTGACAAAAGTTCCCATGATGGCATTTGTGCCAAAAGAGGCCGACTAATTTTATTAAACTAGACAGAAATATCTTGAATATATCTTAGATATTACAACTATGCACACTTCAAAACTTACTACTTGCTTGAGAAATATAAAATCTGTGAAAATTTTATGTATTAACCTATTATTAAAATATAAAAGTACCTACTTGAAAAAGATAAACGAAGTTAAAAGCCCTTTATTTACAAATAACTAAAAAAATATATATATATATAAGCCCTAACAATAACTGGCAATTAAACATTTAAAAATAGCCTCTTGCCAGAATGCATTTGCACAAAATGAAATGTCCTCTGAATATTAATTATCAAAGTTAACTTTTGTTATTTCTACCTCATTATTTACTTTAAATGCGGGAAAAGCAATCCAATATAATTTATATTTAGGTGTAATTATCCCGTTTACTGTGCCAATATCTCCTTCTCTCAAGTTAGTCATGAAAAATTTCATTATTTCCATATACTTCCCATATCTAAAAATAATAAAGTATTACCTATTTAATGAAGTGATTTTTTTATTATTTTCAAGAATACATTTTTATTGTTTCCTATTTTTTTTTTTTAATTATTACTTTTCTATGGTCAAAATTATTTCATAAAATACAAACATATTTGTGTCTTTATTATTTTAATTCAGCAATATTATTTAGATATGTGTATAATAGTTGTAGAAAAGAGTTTATGTATAGAAAGAGTTTATGTATATTTACAAAAAGTAGTTATTCATACACAAAAATGTACTTAAATTACAATTATTTACAATGACTTGTACAGTAAATATTTGTGCACTTACATTTTAAATAGTTTTAGATGTTATTTATTTTTAATGTTTAGAAGTAGGTATTGTAAAGTTTACGAGTCTATAATGATCATGGGTTTTTGCTAAACTACATTTATACAAAAACAACCAAAAGCCAAAGTCCATAAAAATTACAAGTATGAGATAATTTTCTAAAATGTATTAACTCATTTTATGCAATAACAAATTTGCTATTTCTCAGGCAATACATAATAATTATTCTTGTACTTTTTATTATAGAAATAATACCAACAGTATAAAACTTGAAAAACCAACTAGGTAAAACTTTCATCATAAATCTAATATACACCAAAGCATACAAAAATCTCAAATAAATCCCTAACAATTCATTCGCTACCTACTCTTCAACAATAAGCACCGCCCTGTATACATCAAATTCGCACCCGTCCAAATTTTTATCAGGAATATTTATCTTCTTCCATTCTGCTTTTACAGATTACAGTCATCAGACGAGGACAGACAATGACAACTGAGTACATTGTGATTTTGTGACATCGCACTACTCACCCAGACTACAGTATTATGTTTGGTGCGTGACAGCCCAGTCCAAGGTCCCTTCTACATGTATTGTGTGATGGTTCTTTGTCTACAACACCGTTTACCGTCGGAAAATGGCGATACACCCATGAACACGTTTCAGAATGGATTGAAAGTAGCTAGAAACCAGTTTCCCTTGAATTATTGATTCCACAAACATCGGTTTTTTAAGAAGACAGATCAAGGTAATTATTTAAAAAAGTTTCATAATTTTGGAATAGGTTGCGTTATTCGATTTAATGGCTGTTTGATAGAAATATTTCGTGTATTCGTTTACTGTTTCTAAGTAGATTTATTTTTAGACTATAAGGTTTTTTATAAATTGAGAATTTAAAGTTTAAATACGTATTTTATACTCCTTTTTACGAAAAGTATGATGTTAATGCAGTCTTTAAAGTTATTATAGGTACTAATTCAATTAAATATTATGTTAAATGATTTTTCACAAATTATACTCTTTGATTATAACCTAAAAGCAAAAATTTTACGTAATCTATAGGTACGGGTAAAGATTTAATATGCAGTACCTAATAAGTCTCGAATCAAATAGTAACTAGTATAAAGGAAAATAAAATATTAGATTATTACAGTTTATCATAAAAAAAATAGTAAGATGATGTACATAAGTACAATGAAATTTAGAGGTGTTTAAATTTTGAGGTTAGACTTTCATTAGTTCCATAAATTTTGGTGGATGAACACCATGTCTGTTATACCACCAATTAAAGTTGTGTTGGTGGATGATTAAAGTTAATTTTTTTAAACAAATCCAAGATGTATTAAACTTTAATAATTTTTACCTCTAACTAAGGACTGTATTAATCAGAAGTAAAAGGCAATTAAACATTAAATCAAGTAGATTGTTAATGTTATAGTAGGCAAAATATGTAGACATAGCTAGAGAACAATAATGGACAAAATAATTAATAATACACTAATAAAAATATTAATCTACGACAATTATTACGATATAAAAGCCATTTTATGGTATGTAAGTAAGTAAATCAATACCGTCGGATTTAATAGGAACGCTGCTATACAGATAATTGTTTGGCTCTTTCACCATACATAAAATTCTGTCTTGTAACGCCATCTACACGTCAACAATACAAAATTCACATTATCAAATAACTTTTTTTATAAATATTAAAGGAATTAGATTTAATTTTATAAACAAACATTTTTAGAAACCGAAATAGATTTACTTATGGAAGGAAAAGGTTTGCTTCTTTTTTTAATTTAAGTGCTTCTGAAATTATATCTTTTTCATTAAAATATTTGAGTTATCAACAAAAAAAAAATAATAACTGGACATTTTGATAAAAACTGAACTTTACCTAAGCATATTTCACTATTTACATTAAACTTAAATAAATTAGGTTAAAACTTTTATATTTGACAGTTTAATGGGAAATAATATAAATTATGAACACAAGAAATAAGTGTCAACTGACAGTTACTAAGAGCATTTCGTGAATTATGTTCTACTAATAGGTAGGTAATATTAAGATTGTAAATATAAGATTCACTGTTGATATTAAATGACATAAATTAAATGGAAAAACAAAAGTCTGTCGTTTTTTTAATGAAAGTCATAAAACAGTCCCAAATTTATTTTTATCGGGTCACATCACTACAATTTAAAATAGCAATTTTATAGAGTTATAGATATTTTAATTTATTTATAAAATAAAGTAATAGTTTTTAATAGGAATAAGGTCTAAATATTAATTAATTTATATGCCACTATCAATTATCACAGTTTATGTAATTTAGATTGATATACTTATTCTATGTCTTACAAAGCACAATCATAGAACGTTAATTCAAATATAGAATTAATGGACATCTTGGAGGTCTGCTGTGATATTTAAAGTAGAAACATATTATGTAAAAAAAAAATCTATTTTGAGTCAAATGATTTAAGAGGTAGACATTTAACAATAATGTTATTCGTCTTTAAATAAAATTCATAACTATCACTACATTATTATTCCATAATCAATCTATAAGTTTTAGGCTTTGTTCTAAACCTCAATTAATCAGAATTTAATCATCTTAAAAGAAATATCTATATTTTAAAATTAACACTTAACCCTTTTAGATACAATTTTTTAAAAAGCAATAAATATATATTTTTTAAGTGTTGACGATTGTTAGAAATATTTTTTTAATATTTTTAACCTTCTCCGGATATCTTTCAAAATTGACATTTTGTAGCTACGTCATGTAGGTTACACTACGTGATGAGTGAGAGATGTATATAAATAAGAAACATCTTTAATTGACAAAAACCAGTATAATATTTCATAAATTCCTTTTATCCAACAGATCTTTTCTTTTTCTGTCCCATTGCAAGTGACTATTTGCAATGTCTGTTGTGGTTGAAAAAGTTCTAAAAAACAGGGTAGTTAATTTTTTAAATGCTAACAATATACTATCAGAAAAACAGTTGGGATTTAGAGAAGGCTTATCGACAAATGATGCAATAGAGAAACTCGTGGAAAAGATTACAAAATGTTTGGAAATAAATAAACCTGTGATCTGCCTATTTCTGGATCTCGCCAAGGTATTTGACACTGTGAGTCATACGCAAATGTTGGAAGTCTTGGGGGATGCAGGAATAAGAGGAACAGCAAATGATCCATTTGCTGATTATTTATATAATCGAAAACAACTAGTAAAAATAGATAACGTAATTAGCAATAAAAAAATAATCAACTATGGGTTGCCTCAAGGGACAGTATTGGGACCCATTTTATTTAAAATGTATATAAATAATATACTTACAGAAAACACAGCTGGACAACTTCTTAGTTTCGCAGATGATATTGCTATTTTATACAGTGCTGATAAGTGCGGCGAATTGAAAAATAAAGCTGAAAAAGATCTGACAAAAATTCTAGATCAGTTTCGACCCAAATTATTGACAGTAAACTTAAAAAAAATGTTTTTTATGTCTTTTTTGAATGATATAAGATGTTTGCCAGATTTTCAAACTCTAACCATAAGACAAGATATAATAATAAAATGCAAAACTAGTTATAAATATTTAGGAGTTACTTTAGACAGACATTTAAAATGAGATGCGCACATTAATAATATAACGAAAACACTAAGATAACTTTTATATCGGTTTAAACATTTAAAAAATATATTATTATCAATCATTCTTGAAAATAATTTATTATTCTCTTGTTGAATCTCGTTTACGTTATGCTATATTGAGTTGGGTAGGTGCTGCTTATTGTCATTTAAAAAAATTTGATATAATACAAAAACGAATTATAAAAATAATATTCAATAAACCGTCTACTTATCCATCTCATTTGTTATTTTTTGAATCTGGTCTACTTGATATTAGACAATTATTTATGAATCAAATTACATTATTTACTTACAAAAATAAAACACTATTGGAAAAAGTTAATCATGTTTATGACACTAGGTACAAACGTACCGATAATGCAATCATAGAATTACTACAAAAAAATGTTAGTCTTCGTTCTTATAGTTACCTATCACGTAAGAGTTATAACTATCTTCCAGAAATATATAAAACCTATCTCTTCAAAATAAATTCAGAAAATTTTATTAAAAATATATTTAAAAAGTATATACCTAATTCTACTAGGAAGAGATGAAACTAGCAACCTTATAAACAGTACCTAAAAACTAAGTTTAAATTAGTTAATTAAGAAATGATTTCTCCTTCCTCTCTCTACCAAAAAAAAATATAGATAACATACTTATATTATATACAATTTTTTTACACACGTTACGCATGTTTTATATTTTTCTCTTAGTGTCTATGCACAATCTCATTGGTTCAATGGACTAAATTATCTATCTATTTATTCAGCATCTGTACTTTGTAAATAAAAAATTGTAAAAACAATTATTGTAATGAAAAGAATAAATAGAGTTTTTTATTATTATTATTATTATTATTATTATCTAGTAAGTAGGTATTTCTGGCCTCGATACATTTTAGATACCTTTCAATCCAGAAGCCAGTTCAATAAGCGCTACTTCTTCTGGTTCTTCAGAATTATCGGCTGCAAGTACTTCATTGTCATCTAAAAAGAAAAATATCAATTACATATTTATTTCTACACAAAACAGAATAAACAACCAAAAATATTCTCCACTTACCCCTACTTTGGATCTCACGATCTTCATAGTAAACATTTAACTAACTTGAAATAATTTTCAGTTAGAACCTAAGTTACACTTATAAAACAAATTATGGGTTGTAGGTATACGTGACAAAATCTGTTGTCTAAATGGTAGTATTACACAAAACAATACATTGTGATGTGACGTCTTCTGGACGAAATATAAAATACAACACTACAGTATACCACATGACATGCAGTATATTTATTTGGAAAAAGTCTATTTTAAATACAGGGTGATTAATTAAAAGTGGCGACCGGCCGTATCTCAGAATATCTTAAAGTAGAATTGTTTTTGAAAGAAATGCAAATAGAGGTCGATTTTTATTTCAAAGGGGACACCTTCCTATAATACCCTTAAATGGAATATGTCATTCCTCTCCCCTACGTCAATCTAACCAATACAAATTAAATAGGGAGAGTATAAAGTGACCATCCGTCCCGATTTAGGCGGGACAGTCCCGATTTAACATGTGTCCCTATTTTGTCTCGCTTTTGTCCTACTTTTGTGCGATTAAAACAATTCTATTCCGCTTTCGTCCGATTAAAAACGATTTTTTCCCGCTTTTAAGCCTTTATCGTGACGTTTTTTGCTCTTCAATAATAATAATAAATGACTATTTGCACGTTCATATTTACATGTGCCTCTTAAGGGCGTGATTTAGCCTGTGACTACTCTTGCATATAATCCTTTGACATATACATAAATATATACACAACAATGAGATTATAATAAATTTGAATTCAAATTAAACAAACTAGAAAGTAAAAATATATGAGATAAACAAAAATCAAAATAGATAACAAAAATAAAATTTGGCAAATAAATAAAAAACAAAAATAAATGCAAGTGACAGTGATTTTTTTTTACATTATATATTTTGCTGATTCAATAGTATTTTCTTTAATATTTTTAAAACGATTTAAGAGTTTGCATATTTTTCAATGAACTGTCACTACTGCAAAAAATAGAATTCGTTAAATATTTCCAAATCTCAATGTTTTCGATTTGTCCCGCTTCCTATTTTTTAAAATATGGTCATTTTAGGAGTACCAATTATGACACATCGTCAGAAAAGTAATTTTATGGAGAATTAAGCATTATGACTTTTCATTGTGTTCCTTTTAATTTTACCGCCCTCTAGCTGCATAAAAAATTATTACCTATGGTAAAATGTGACATTTCATATGAGAACTAGTTTTATTAGTAAGCCAATGCACCACACTACATTAACTTGGATATCACCATATTGCACTAGCAACAACATAAATTTAGTAATAATGCATTATTTTTCCTTTTAAGTTCATTTTTGATATAGTTAACATAATATTACGTAGTGTATTAAATTACTAATAAAATTAGCTTTCAAATAAAGTGTCACACTATAGGTAATAATTTTTTATCCCGCTAGAGGGCGCTAAAATTAAAATAAGTGCAATAAACAGTCATATTGCTGAATTCTCATGAAATTACCTTTGCGACGATGTGTCATACTTGGTACTTTCCCTATTTAAATTGTATTGGTTAGATTGACATGGGGGAGAGGAATGACATATTACAGTTGAGGATATTATAGAAAGGTATCCCCCTTGAAATAAAAATCGACCTGTTTTTTTCAAAAAAAATTCTACTTCAAAATATTTTGAGATACCGCCGGTCACCACCCTTAATGTATCACCCTGTATATGTACACTACAGTGTAAGCTGTGTCGGAAAGAGTTATATACTTTAACCACTGAACTATTTCAGTAATAATTATTAACATTAACACATACGCACTGTGAAGACTATATATTTGAGGGTACTCTGACGTAACCTCGTATCTCACAAAACACTATTTTACAGGAGAGACAAAAAACATTTTATTAGCTAACAAAATCAAAAATTTTGGATTTTTTACTGTTAATCTGAAAGTTTTATTGCTTTCTCATCAATATATACTAATTATTCTTGAAAAAATATTTCAAGTTTGATTTTTTGTTTAAATGGTGAGATATGAGTGAAATGCTAGTTACGAGGTGTCATCAAAGAAATTCAACTATTTTATATCTTCAAAATTATTGTTCTATTAATATTATATATTATCAGTATTTTAGAATCAGTCACAAAGTTTCGGAACAAATGAATATTACAAGAAATAAAAGAAATTCTCAAAACATTAATCCAAACCAGTCCAAACGTCAAACGTTATTTTCAGATTTTACCGTAGAAACCTAGGCATCTCAGATACGAGGTTTTATTTTGTTAAATAAATAATTAACGGGTAAAGATTTTAATTTAAAATTTTACAGTTATGTAAGAACATATTCTGAAGATGAATTTGGGTTTAACTCAAAATCCCTAAAAATCGAGCTACGAGGTTACGTCAGAGTACTCTCGATATCTACCTACATAACCTATTAAATTGACATTTTAATTAATTTTTTATACCTTGTTTTCACGTATAAAAAAAACATTATTGATAAGAAGTCCTGTCTGCTCTAAAATATATGAAAAATTTCATATTCCAGCCTTATTTTAGAACCAAAAGTTTACCAATAAGTAGCATTTGTAAAATAAACAATAATAACTGTTTGAAAGCAATAATTTTGTAACTTTACTTGAAATTTTTCATTCATTATTTATAAAGAATAAATTTATCTCTTTTGGTGAACACACTGTATAGACATAGGATTTTAAATTAATAGAATAACAATAAATGCTCCTCCACCTAATTTTTATGTGCCATAGTAGTCATAACGAAAATTTTGGTGGAAGTAAATAATTTTTTGGCACATTATGAACTATTTCGAAATTTTAAAACTATTTTTTTACTATTTCTATAGAATTTTTGTACAATACACAACAAGTTCGTAGAAAAAAATCTTAAATACAAATCTGTCTGTTTATAAGTATGAAATATATCAGTTTAAATGTGTGTTAGTAATTTCGATATAACATTTATCTAAATTCAGTACAAACATTTTATTAATCCGCCAAAATTTAAATAAAAAAAAAATTGAAAGTTCATTGACCAAAATTTATATTCACCATAAATTTTATATCGGAATAGAGAGAAGATATTTTAAGCGAATTTATTTTGTCAAAATAATTTGAACATCGCGCTGGTGTTTGCCATTTCACGAAGAATCCAAAGGTGTTTTCTTATTGCAAACAGCAAAACATCCAACTATCTTTATAGCAGTAGTTTTCCAATCTTCCTTTTATCAAACCGATCAATAAACTCTTCTTTTTATAGGTTTAATGGGACAGGAGACCGTCCTCATCCAGTCTGCGTTGGCGATCTCTCTCTAAACCAAGAGAGCAAACGATGCCTTTAAGCGTCATCAGACAAAACCCCGCCTTTTTATAAGTAAATATCAAGTGCAATCCCTCCTCTGGTGCATAACGTGTATTATACTTTCGGTAAAGAGTATACAGAACCTGACCAAAGCCGGACAATTGATGCAACTCATATTCGGCGGTCCTAATTTATTATTCCGAACAGAGATGGAGGTACATCGGAGTTTTGTACATGTTTAAATAGTAAGTCAGCTGTGCAGATATTGCACAACCACACCCAGACTATAGAATTCCCTACATTATGGCACATAAAATGGAAAATCCTGCCCACAAGCCGCGGGGAAGCCGCCCTGAGCAGTGCGTCGGCGTCGTTCGTTTGGCACTTACGCCGGGACGCCAGCTATCAAACACTATCACTCCAGATCGTCTGGCGGCTCCAGTCAGTCGGTTTCAGCAGCCACGCGAAGCAACACCTGTCAATAGCCGTAAGTCACCGCATTTTTATCATTTATTTATTATTTGTACATGCCCTGCTACTACTTCAGTAAATACAAAAAAAATATATATATATAAAACAGCATGATTTATATTGCATGATTGTCTCTCACCCTCTAAAATCTATCGCAATTGGATCCTATGCAACCCGAGTTATAAAATTTCCCCTAGTGTACCGTAGAGGCTTTGAAGGGTCTCGGGGGTTTCGAATCTTTTCATTCTCTAACTTGTGAAGGGGTGAATGTTTTTAATCTTTCATCCGTACACAATATTTGTTGATTTGTTATTTTTCGTTTTTCCAGACTGTAGCAACCATTCGTTGAGGAAATATCGGTGCCTTAATGTAAAACCCCCTGTACGTATACTGAATGTATCCTGAGTGTTTTCTGTCCGGTATACCTTCAGTATACGTAACAGGAGGCCACATTTCTACATGAAGACGTCCAACAATTGGCCAGGAGGAATCCATTTAAATGCTAAAAGTAGATTAGTAGTTGTTAGATCATAAAATTGTAAATCAAGTAACATAACTCGTTGTAAAATCGTAAATTTGCCACTGACATTTTTATTACTGGTCATAAAAAAATATAGGTTATGTGGTTTTAATTATAACGGGTTATGTTAAGTAATTTTTACATAGTTTTAAAAAATGAATATTTATATAACGTAGTGGGATTCTATTGTTACTAATAATGAAACTATATACAGTATTTTTTAAATAGGAAATTATTTTACTATAGGTAGGTAACTCTTACTACAGCAAATTCTAAATATATTTTAATGAGGCAATTTAGGATATTTAACATGGTTTTAATTAAAAAAATAACAGAATAAATATGGCGGTGTGCGCATAGCTATTTATAAATTAAAATTGTTAATTTATATTATTATACACATAATTATAATTATTTAAATTCGTGTAGGTATTAGGTGTATATTTAAACATTAAACAAATTTATAATTATTCTTTTTTGTAAGATTTTTTTATTTATTAATAATAATTGTATATGTCTATAGGTTGGTTTAGATTTTTCAAATATCCTAAATTGATTCAAATGCAAAATTAAAACAATTTAAAGATCTTGTAATAAAAAATTTTCCAAATTAAGAAAACATTTATGTATTTAAATTATTAATTTTTTCCAATAACAGTTTTAACCGGTTTAATTTATTCTGTTTGTTGGAAAAAATTTAGGCTAATATTGTTATATTATTTAAGCCAACAATGTATTCATTTATTTAATGTATAAGGAAAACAAAACTACTTTTATAAATGTTTTTATATAAAGGTAAATTAACATTAAAGTAGAATATAAATATCTCTTTTTAAAGATTATAAAATATAATTGCTCTTTTTCTTTAAAATTAAAACAAGACATAAAATTTAATAATTTGCCTTTATAATAAAATATATACAAAATAAATAGTATATAAATTCATATATTATGATTTATCTAATAAAAATTATCATTCATGTGTCTATGTATCTAAATATAAAATAATAACATAAATTTAAATATATAAAAAATATTACAAATATGAATTAAAAATAACAAAATTGTAAAATAGTTTTAATTTATATTATCTTGTATTTATTACTTATATCTGAAATAAAAAATACTAGCAACTGGTGTTTATTTCTTATATTGACACTGATTAAGGAGACATATTTTGAAACATGATTAATTATTAAATACCAATATTGTAAAAGAGAGGAGACAATATAAATTATTCTAAATTCATGAAATTAAACATAACAAAAAAAATTGAATTATCTTTCGAAAAATAATTACATTTGTGGTAACTTAAAAATTAAAATGTCAGTTAATTCCTAAAAAAAATTAGAATAAAATTAAATAAAAACAACTGAGAGCTTAAAAATTAGGTTCACATACTTCTTTTGATTTGTGTTTCATAATGGTCATCTTGAAATATTAAAAATTTACCATTTTATAGTTTCGTTTTTATTACATTCATGATTATCAACCTAATATTCATATCAAGTAAACAGAAACATTATTCATACAGGGTGGGCCATTATTACGAGGATATCAAATATCTTTCTTATCATACGAAATATGAGAAAATGTTTTAATCATTATAGGGTTTACTTTTTTGCATAATATTTTTAAAATACTGCGAAATATACAGGGTGTTTTGTTACATCAGGACAGCTTAAATGTCGATGTTTTTAAACGACTCAACCTGTATATTTTAACCATTAATATAAAATGTTACATTACAATACTGTCAATGTATTAAAAAATGTAAAATAATACGAAAAAATTTTTCACGACAAATATTAATAATTTTGTTTTGGTTTTGACAGTTCAGTCAAAATATTTGTAAATTCAAAAATAAGGGTTACTGAAAGGTCGGAGGAGATCAAAAGTTTATTTTTATGTATAGATGATTTTATACAGGGGCACCAACACATCTACAACAGCTATTCTCACTATCTATTATTATAATATGGGCCCTAAATGTAATAACTTATGATAAATTCAAATTTTAATTGACAAATCGAAAATAATAGAGATAAACAAAGACATTGGTCCCTCATGCATACTAATGGGCCATCCTGTATATGAAAATAGACTTAACCTACTACAAACATATTTTTTTATCGGCAATAACAAATTCACCAGTAGGTACTTTTAGTAATTAGACCGGTGTTATGCGCAAGTCACACATTCATTTCGGAATTAGTATATTTTCAGTTGGACTGGAAACTGCTAATTTATATGTGGTACCTAAAGGTACCTATCTATGCAATTTGTTTTATAGAAATGATAATTTTATTATAATTAAAGGATTTGAAGTAACTTTGGTGGATAAAAACGTCGATTGCCAGATGTAAGAACGTTTTTAAAAATTTAGAAGATTTTTTAAAGAACCCCTCACCATATAGGGACCTTCATGTGAAAATGGCTTTCAGTTAATTTTGATCATTTTTGGGAATATTGTATACAAGTCACTAAAAATTATATGTGCTATTTTAAATCATGTTTTTAAAATTAGTCACTTTAAACAGCCTTTTTGATAAAGTAAATCCGGAAGCCAAAATCAGATAAAGAAGACAGTAATTGCTTAATATGATTAACTACAAAACGTGTTCTGTATCTGTAACGTGTTGAGGGAAGGTTACCCCCCCCCCATGGCACTTAGGCCTCACTAGGTTCATTGTGCATCCTCCTAGGGTGATAGGCACCTCCTAGCTCGTGAGCCAGTCTACAGTTTTGATGTAGTTGACAACGTCGCCAAGAGGTGCTTCTCTTATATCGGCCGGTGTTAGCCGATACTCGCTGAACACAAATCTTCTAATAGAAGGTCGAGCAATCGTAGAAGATATGCTCGATGGTCTCATCTTCTTGTTCGCACCCTCTGCAGAGTGCGGATTCTGACAGCCCCATGATATGGAGATGCTTCCGTACTTGGCCATGACCAGTCAGAATACCTGTGACTAGGCGCAGATTCTGTCTAGTCATAGTCAAGTATTTGTTTGCTGCAGTGTTGTCAGGATAACTTAAAAGCTCCCTGGCAACTCTGCAGTTTCTTGTTTCATCCCATCTTTCCTTGAATTTTACGAGGGAATGTTCTTTAATTAGGTCTGTCACTACCGATTTTGTCAGGACAATGAAAGGGCCAGGTTGCCTGCTTTCTTGGCCAGTGAATCAGCAAGACGGTTACCTTTCGATGTGGCGTGACCTTTGATCCATCTTAAGGCAACCACGTTGTTGATGGATACTTCAGCCAAAACTTCGTGACATTCTAGTACTAACCCTAAATAAATTCGTGGTCTGTTTAGGATGAGTAGTGCTTGTCAGCTATCTGTATAGATGAGCATATTCCTTCCAGTGATATTGTTTCTGGTGATTTCATTTACTGCCATGAGAATCCTTGTGAGCTCTGTTTGAACTACACTGGCACTATTATTATACAGAAATACTTTGTGATAAGTGAACCTTACAATGTTTTAGAAAAACAGAAATTCTTATCATTTAAAAAAATTCATAAATAACCTATAGTGCTTAAATAGTTCAACATACAAAACCCAAAATTTCAGAATTTCAACTAAATATATTTGCGCATATTTTAGCCTAAAAATTATTTTTTTTATAATTACAAAATTTTAAGCATAACCGCCATCTTGATTTTTTAAATAGCAACATAGGTCATGTGATATACCATTTGAAAGGGTTTAACACCCTAATTACAAAAATGTATCGCACATGGGGTCTAAACACAACAAAAAGGATATTTATAAACGTTTTTGTAAACTTAAGCCATTTTATTAAAGCAATCTAATTTAAAGTTAACCCTATTACATGTATTTTACATTTTTATGAAAACGATAATTTATAAACAAAATAAATTAATAATTAAAATAAACATTACCTAACTTTTTAACGAATAAATTGTTCAAATTGTTGCCCGTTCACTTCTTGGCAATAATGTAGACAATTTCGAACTTCAGTTTATAGAATTACGTAAATACTCTTGTGTAATAGCGGCTATTTCATCAGCAATGCGAGCTTTTAATTCATCTACATCTGCAAGTCTGTTTACATAAACCGTATTTTTTAAATATCCCCAAGGGAAAAATCTAACGGTCTTAAGTCTGGGCTTCTAGCAGGCCATTCAATACTTCCTCTTCTCCCTATCCAGCGTCCTGGGAAATTTTGATTTAAACAGTTTCTAACTATACGTGCATAATGCGGTGTTGCACCATCCTGCTGAAACCAAACATTTCTGCAATAACATTTGGATTATTGACACTTGGAAAGAGCTGTAATAATTTAGGAATAATGTTATTCTGTAGCAACTGGAGATATTTATCAGAATTGAGATTGCCTTCAATGAAAAAAGGTCCAATAATATGTTTCCCTATTATTCCACACCATACGTTGACTTTTTGAGGATACTGGGTATATAAAGCCTCCATCCAAGGCGGATTTTCATCGGAATAATATCTACAATTATGTCGATTCACAGAACCATTTAAAGTGAAAGTAGATTCATCAGAAAATAAAATGCAATTTAAAAAATTGTTATTTGCATCAATAGCTTCCGTCATTTCTTCACAAAATTTAAGACGTCTGTCAAAATCATCCGGTAACAATTCTTGTAACATTATTATTTTGTAAGGATGATACCTATGTGTTTTTAATATTTTTTAAATTGAAAATCATGACATACCGTGATCTAAAGCAAGTTGCTGTGCAGAAGTTGCTCAATTACATTCATGAGTACTGCTAAAGAATTTTCTTCATTTGTCACAGTTATTGGTAGACCTGGTATTATACGATTTTTGACACTTCCTGTATGTCTGTACCTTTGTAAAGTTTTGGTAACAGTTGATTTACTAATGGGATTACGATTATGATTTACTACATTGAACAAATTGGCTACCTCTTCGTGCGTGCGTTTTCTTTCTCCATACCCAACCATCATGAGTAGGTATTTCAATTCTTTCCTTTTCAATGATTTAATTTTACTATTCGACACTGTCTCTTGCAACTTAATCAACAATAAATATTATTGTTATAATATTTGACGTCTTGTGTCAAATGCACAGCCTCCTACGCTCCCTATTAATAATATCCTTTCTATTGTGTTTAGACCCCATGTGTGATACATTTTTGTAATCAGGGTATTAAACACTTTCAAATGGTATATCACATGACCTATGTTACGATTTAGAAAAATCAAGATGGGGCCATGCTTAAAATTTTTTAATTATAAAAAAAATAATTTTTGGGCTAAAATATGCGCAAAATATATTTAGTTAAAATTCTGAAATTTTGGGTTTTGTATGTTAAACCGTTTAAGCACTATAGGTTTGGTTCCATCTTTAATAGCTACCATTTATGAATTTTTTTAAATGATAAGAATTTCTGTTTTTCTAAAACATTGTAAGGTTTACTTATCACAAAGTATTACTTTTTAGAAGAATAGTAACAAAATAAAATATATCATTGCTAGTTTAAAGAAAGTCAGATAACATGTCAGTCAGTTAGTATGTCGTTAAGACAAAAGAAGCCGCCTGTTATAAAGGGTGGCTCAAAAATAGGGACAATTTTGCATATTTTTCCAATTTTTATCATTGGTCCCAATTAGCGAAACTGAGCATTTTTTATTAAAATATCTTTATTGAGACTCTCTTCTAATAAGAATAATTTTCTTTAAAAATTTCAACTTTCTTTCATAACATTATTTTTTTAAACTTCATGTTTCTAAAATTAGTCACTTTAAATAGCCTTTTTGATAAAACCGGAAGCCAAAATTACATAAAGAAAACAGTAATTGCTTAATATGAATAACTACAAAACGTTATATACACGATTTATACGGGGGTTGTTTGCAAATATTATTTGAAATAGGTTTTCACCTACTATACCTATATATTGATATAAAAAATTTCTGGAACAAAATTTGAAAATAACAATACTGTGGTTAGAATATATAAGTAGTTGGGAGGGTTGTTTTTGTTTTCTTTAAAATGATTTTAAATATAATTATTAATTATTGTCAAGGAGGAATAAAAACTCTCAGAGAGGATTGGAAATTAGAAGGAGTCAAAGAGGAAATATTTAATGTAATGTAAAGTTATAGATAGATGATGGATAGTTGTACTGAAATTTGATACATAAAATAAAGGAAAAAAGTTCAAAAGAAGGTAAATAAGTTTTATTTATAAAAATCAGAAAGCAGAGAAGAATAAATTGAAAGCAGAGACGTTAGAGGACAGCACACAAATAGTAATACGCACACAGGTAGAGACAGGCAGATAGATAGAGAAAACAGAGACAGGAAAAGACATAAGAGATAGACAGAGGTGAATTCAGAGCAAGAAAAAGAAAGAAAACAATCAATTTTTTTAATTTATTTTTGTTATTAATAGTATAATATATTTTAGATCTGTTTGAACCCACTCAATATTGAGATTTTCGTTGATTAGAACCAGAGACGGCATAAGGAGGTTTCCATATCAAGCACTTGATATTGAAATCTCCCTATATTGCTATTTCCAAATATTGTGACGTCATCCAGAAATTTCCATATCAATATATTCGTTAATTATTCTTAAATGGACCTGTCAATTGAAATCATATTTTTCAGTTATACTTTAAAGTAAATTACCCTATATTCCTGCAAGCTTAATTAATTCCCTATATCTGGTTTTTAAAATGTAATATTGAAAATAGATATTTTAGAAAATTATCTTCATTCTTGATTCGATAATACTAGTGAATCACAAAATATTTTGTTACATCTGGTGATAGAAAATGTCTTTGGCGCATATATTAGTTTCAAACTGGCATAGAAACCCAAATTTTTATATTGCGTAAAAGTTGGGATATATTAATTTTTAATAACGTTGAGGAGTTTTCGTAATCCCTAATTGATTCAATACAAAAAAATCATTGCTTTGGATGTTTTAGGATTAATTTTTATGAATGATTATTAGATACATCAAAGATTTCATTTAGATCAGAATTATTATCATGTATAGATTCAATGAAATTGGAATACTTAAAAGAATAGTATAATTGGGTATCATCAGCGTATCAGTGGTAATTACAGTGTTTGAGTATACTTGGAAATTGTAAGGTATAGGGAGTAAATAATAAAGGGCCTAAAATACTACCTTGAGGTACACCAGATGTAATCTCCAATAGTGTAGAAGACATATTTTGTTATTTGAACAAATTATTTTCGCTGATATGATCTAAAAAACTTAAACATGGCAACTAAAATTGTTTGATTTATAATATCGAAAGCTTTCGAGAAATCTAATAGTATTAACATAGAAATCTTGTCATTATATATGGCCCTAATTATTTCTTTATAACATCCGCAAGGGCTGTATACACGGAAAAAAAATTGTAGAACAAATTTCTACAATTATAGATTTTTTCTCTACAATAAATAGTACATATAGGGACAGGGACAATTTGTAGTAAAAATTTCCAAATATTTGTGGAGAATGTATTGTAGAGTTATTAACTACAATATTTAGTAAAAATATCCAAATGAATCATAAGAATTGTTCTACAAATTGTTATAATTTTTGCTATTCATTGTATGAATTTATATTAAAAATGTATTGCGTTTTATGAAAATAAATACGAAAATTTTACACAATAAATAGTAAAAATTCATACAAATTGTAGTAATTTTTAATAAAATTTGTAGTAGTATTCCATAATTATTATAATTATAACCTAGAAAAAAATGTTCCTTAATAAAATATTCAATTTATTGTTTTAATATAAAAGATACAAAGTCTTAATTACATTATGTAATAACAATAAATAACAGTAATAATAGCGCCCTCAGTCTCAGTTGGCTTTTCTGCACCTGAAAAATATGAAATAAAAATTAATACCAATTGAACTGTTCATACCTCTAAAACGGGGATATTTATCACCTTTACACTGATTTGGATATTAAATGACTAAGTCAGATAACTAACAAAAAAAAGAAAGTGGGTATGTCACAATTAAGATAAAAAAACATCATTGAACTTGGCATAAAATTCGATCGTTGGGCACAACATTCGATCGTTGGCCACAACTATTTTTTTTTAATAATCTACTAAGGTTATTTAAAGTTATCTAAAGGTAAATTATTCAGAAACAATAATAAATGTACTTACCACCAATAGAATTTATTATTAAAATTTTCTCAAACGCATCGGTGCTTATAATATAATAATGTGGTATATGTTCTCGTATATGTACCATGCTTTGTTATGTGAACATGGCGAACGGCTACTGCTGTCTGGCCATTTATGATCGACGTCAGAAAACGTTGCCCAATAGCAGAATTCTGTTTTGTTCACATGACTTAGAATTTCTACAATATTATAGAATATTTTTGAACAAAATTGAATTTTTTTTCATAAGAAGGGATGTAAAATATTACTATTTTTTGTAGAGAAAATTACTATTTTTTGTAGAGATAATTATTAATATTTGTACAAATTTTTACAGAAGTTAGTAGTAGTAATTACGATAATTGTAATAAATTTCTACTTCTACAAACAATAGTAAAATATACTAAACATTGTGGACTTCTTTCCTATTGTTGTAGCATTTTTTTCGACAATTCAATTGCTACAATAATTAATAGTTTTTAACTATAAATTGTAGTAAAATTTTCTACAAATTGTTAAGTATTTTTCTACAAGTCTATTACTACAACATTGTAGTAAAATTTTCTAGTCACATTTTTTTCCGTGTAATAGGCGGCTTCTTTTGTCTTAACAACTGACTTACTGACCTGTCATCTGACTTCCTTTAAACCGGTAAAGCTATTTACTTTGTTACTAATCATTAAAATCTTTAGAAAAACAGCCATTTTTATGAATGTCAAAATTTCATATCTTCAAAACTAGACATAAAAAATTATTTATAATATTCCAAAACAAATATCAACATTGGCTGAAAGACATTTTCACATATATTTGATGCAGTCTCAACATCAGTCAAAGTTTACCAGGCTGGTTATTAAATGTTCTTGCAACTATTTTTTAAATACTGTCGACATTTAGATCTGTATAAAATTATTTTTAAGATGATAATTTTCTACATAGATTTGAACATTTAACATTTTTATATTTATTAAAATGTTATATAGAAGCAATAAAAATTTGATACTTAAATAAATGGGACAACAATGGCCACGAACAGGTAGAAATTAAGAAATATTTATTGAGACAATAGGCCTGTTGCGTTCTATATAATATACAGGGTGTATCATTAATAATTGTCCATATGGTAACTGAACAATCCTTAATCCAAAACAAAAACGACTTGATTATTTTGGCTTAGGTATACAGTGTTTTATTTAAAAATGATTGGTGCCCACTGTTACGATACCAAAAGTTTATGCATGACAGGACCTTTTAAATTACTGTCGTTGTTACTTTTTCGTATAAGAGGCGATAAGCGTAGAAAATTAGTTCCTTCTCTTAATTCTACACCATTGTCATAATGACATATCTTTTGATTCCTCAAAATTTTCTAACTACTCTTTTCTCATTGCGATATATGTTGTTGCTCAAAAGTATAAGGTCCTTAAATAATTTAATTTTGATCACTCAATTTATTGGTTACGTACCTACGTGTCTGGCAATAGCGCGAAACAATCACCTTCAATAATTTAAAATGTCCTAACATGCATAAACTTTATATTTCGTTTAGGAGTAATATTTTATCTGCCTTTTAGGTTTAATCATCACATCATATTATGGGTTGAAATTTCTCCAATTACAGTATGGATATAATTATCAATACCTATAGGTATAAAAAATTTCGAATTTCTTCATATTTTAACTAATTAAATAATGACACTTCCCTGTATAAAATGATTAAACATGTGTTTCATTATACCTTTGACAAAGTAATTTAGATTTTGTATAGGTGCTTTGTCATATTTTTGGTTTTTGTAAAATAGTATACAGTACGAGGCATAAGTAACGAATAAAATTCAGTTTGATTCAATTAAGAAAATCTCAAAAATGTCAATTTTAAGACAAAACTCACTCATATAGCAATTTCACTTCTTACGTCAATCCTTTTGGAAGGGAAGCTACTCGAATAATTTTTTTTATTTTCAATATTTATCATGTTAAATAAAATACCGGGTATATCAGAATAAAGTACCGTAAACTGGAGGATTTGAAGATCTTAATTAATTATTACGGTACTTTATTCTGAAACACCCTATATATAGTGTGGGGAGTTGTCATAAGAAATAAAATTGTTCTTAAAACAAAACATGACTTACTTTTGGACATTTCATTAAAAGGAATACGTAATTAACGTCAAAGCTTATTCGTTACCTACTTTGCCGTGCAACATTTATTCGATCAAAATAGTAAACAAGATCTATTTCAATAAGTAATAATGTAGTATAAAAACAAAAATGTTAAATGTTTAATTTTAACCAAAAATCTTAAAATTAAAATAATATTTGTGTCCTGAAGTTGACCTTATGAAGGTCAAAACGCCGACGATATTTAAAAACAAAATGCAGTTGTTTTATTTGGTCTTTATCCAACTAAATATCCATGAAATACTCATAGATAGGTATACTTTAGCTCTTCAGGGTGTTTGTTAATAAGTGCGAAAGATTTTAGGGGTGGTTGCCGAAGTTATTTTGTTAAAAAGCGCTTTCTTTTAACCAAATGAATTATTTGAATTAAAAATCAATTAAAACCTAGTACAGAGATATATACATAATAATTTTAGGTAAATAAATACCTAATTCAATTATAAAATCATTGAGTACACAGTAAATGCAGTAACAACTACATTACTTTAAATGTTGTATATATTTTTTGTAATAAGTTATGCAACTTAAGAAAACATATACTAATTACAATGAAATTATGTTTATAACGTCTTTATTTCAAAATAAATACTATTAATAATAAAATGATTAAAAGTGCCGCCACTGATAATCTTGAAATGAAAAGATAAATTCATGTTCTGAACGTGTTTGAATTAAAAAATTAAAGCGATCAGAGAGCCGGGCTAGAGCCATAGGCGTAGAAGTGATAATCATTCTATAACTTAAATTAGTTGCAAAATTAAAAAAATATTACATTATTTATCTATAGATCCTAGGTTTCTCTGAAATGGTGTTTAAAATAAGACTTATAGGCTACATATTTTAGTAGGTGGGTTAATATAGCCAATAGTTAATCGAATAAAAGTAAGTTTGTCCGATAAAACATGGTCTAATTTTGTTTTCTTTTTGATGTACAGTGTGTTAAAGTTTTTTTTTTCTTTGACCAATTTTAATAAAATTTTAAATTTAACTTTAAGAGGTGTATTTTGGACATGTTTCAGTATTTCCAGAGGCGTTCTTACAGGACACTTTGATTAGTTTTCAGCATATACAATATCGCCCAATACATTTTTCATATTTTTTTTTAATAAATTTACCATCTAATTTTTCTTCTAATTTTTTTAATTTTGTTTTTAAAGAAAAATTAAGATTAACAATTTAAAATTTATACTAAAACTGCTTCAGTAGAGGATTATTTGTCCAGTAAACAAATTTCTTGTACCTACAAAACTGCGCTTCAATCTAACTTAGGAAATCATATACTCCAAATTCTTAATGAAATACAATAAGACTTAAGGTATTCTTGGAATAAATAAAATATATCCCAGGCACGTTCTGCCCCTGAAGGATGCACAATGATCCTATTGAGGCTTTGATGCAGTTACTCTCCAACAATTTTCCAGAGAGAGAATACCATTAGAAAAGCCAAAAATAAATCTTCGAAGTTCTTTCAGAGTATCTCAGGTTTATACTTGCCAGTACAAGAATCCACTCAACATTTTCGCTATAGATTCAAGACCGGAAGTAGGGTTAGTAAACCAAGCTGATGGTATTTATACGAACTCTGTTAAGCAAACTACCTGAGAAATTAATTTTGAACGACAGACAATCTATTACTTTATAAGGTAGACTTAAGGTACCATTTCGGAAGGCGCGACAGATGACAGGCGACAACAGACGCGACAGCAAAGGAGACAGATGCATTAACGTTACGCTTCACACATTTGGGAAGCAAGGAGACACGCCACGCGATAACCGTAGATGACAATTCGAGGGAACGATCAGTGTTGCCAGACCTTCTGTTTTTAAGTAGAACCACTGTTTTTCTCTCTGTTCTCCTGTTTTAGGCATGAAATCTACTGTTTTCGCCAACTTAACAAATTTTGTTCTTAATTATATTAAGTTTGCCTTATTTTTCAGCAAATGGTTAAAGAATATTTTCTCTAGTAAATTTGCTGAAGTAAAAGCAGCGTAATAAGCATCCACTACTGTAGGTTTACTCCATAAAAAAACCTCAAGATAATCATTATGTTTTTATTTAAAATGCAACAAAGAATTAATAAGGCATCATAAAAAGAACATGCATGCCAAACACAACGTATTTGAATTATCTGATTCAGACTGATCTAAAAGAAATACTTATTATTTTCATTGGTTTCTTTTCTGTTTCTGTACGTTAAATATATATTAAAAATGTTATTATTTATTTTTCTTTGTTTACTTTCTAATTTGGGTAGAAAATGTTTATTTTTCCTTTTTTATATACTTGTTTTTTTATTTACTACACTGTATTAAAATCTACTGTTCAAATCTACGGTTTTTTTTCACCCATACTGTTTCAGAAAATGTTCATCTGTCAACACTGCCTATATCGAAAGAATGCAACTACCATTTCTATAAAATATCGACTAATCACCTTGAAATACCGATGACTAAGAGAGACAGACAGCAAACGATACCCCGAGACCGACCTACCTATCGTTGAGTTCTGTCTCTCGGACGTGTCGCGCCTTGCGAAATGTGTTTCATATAATTGCATGTGTGCAAACGTGAAGAGACCGTTCTTGCTCGCCTTTGCCGTCGCGTCTGTTGTCGTCTGTCGCGCCTTCCGAAATGGTACCTTTAAGCCACCAGGAGAAGACAGCTTCGTCGCTGCCATCGATGAACAACTGCAGGCCTACACGGTGTTATCCACGTAGTTGCCAAATTATTATGGGAGAGTATGGGAAACAAATATTGTATGGTTATAATTCGGAACCGACTTAACATAAGGCTATAAAATTGGCAGCAGCCCGGCATAGCAGGTTCATTATTGTGTATCGATATCTGCAGTTAAGCCAGAGCAAGCGCAGTTAGTAGTTGGAAGGGTGACTATCTCAATGAAAGTCAGCGTACGTCCGAACAAACTGCTCGCGTTGTTGCATATCACAACCAGCAGGCGTTATATCAGTGAGTACGAGTTATAGCGTGAGGTTGCTATCTTTCAGAGGAGATGTAAAGCCGGCGGTCCCAAGTTCGTGGATGTTGGACTCGTTAAAGATCCCTACCTCTGGTTGGAACATCACTTCTGGTATTTGAGTGTAGCGTGCTCACCAGCATAGATGTTTAAACCTCGTATTTGGAAATAGGCCGACGTTAAATAAATTATTTAAAAAGGCGGCTTTAAAATCACAAAAGGCTTTCAAAATTACGTTAAGGAAATATATTTGCATCCTGAATAAAGTATTTTTCTGGTAACAACTATTATTGTAGCTGGCATACAGGCAAAAGTTACACGAGGCTGCCCACAAGGAGGAATATTATCTCCAATGCTATGGTCAGTTCTTGTGGACGACTTACTCAAAACATTGTTCAAAGAAGGCTACCAGTGCCTAGGATACGCAGACGACCTAGCAATTATCGTCAGGGGGCGATTTGCAGGCACAGTCTCAGAGCGAACTCAAACAGCTCTAAACATAGTGAACAACTGGTGCAAAAAGAAACAATTGTCCATTAACGCACAAAAAACAACAGTTGTACCATTCACAAAAAAATAGGTGGAGTTGTTAAGACATTGTGCAAGACATCCATAAAAATTTTGCAAAAAGAGTCTCAGGAATGGTGAAACAACTATCCGAGACTGAGACAGGCCAAACAGTTCATCAAGGAACCATTGGCCAAGTTCACGAAAGACCTACTGGATTAAAAGCGTCAAATCGTTAGGATAACAGTAGGTCTTCTTACTGGACACTGTCGCCTTAAAAGGCTCATGAAAGAGGAAACATAATTCCACGTTCTGTGCCAATGTGAAGGAAGGCCTGGCTGGAATGAGATTTCTAACATTGGACGAAGAACAGCCAAACGCGTATAACTACATGCGGGAGCCACTGTCAAAGCTACTAAGTCTTATAAAAAGACCAAGCTAGACGACATACTCTAAAACAAACGGAGTCCCACAATAGATCCGAAAAGGTCGCGGTGAACAAGGACAAACAACGTCCAACTCCTAATCTAATTATTATTATTCTAATTATTGTAGCTGAAGGTAATTTACAGGAAATTACACTATTTATTATACAGCGTGGCAACGATGTACAGCAGGAATCATATTTGTACCATTTGGTTCATTCCGATGAACAGGCTCGCACAAATCATCCCATCTCAATTTAGCAGGAGACTCGCACTTTTTAATGCGATAGTCAATGAAACAGCTCCGTCTGCCTAAAGAAAAACACAATCTGAATACTTACAATAAATAAGGGCTTAATTATTAATCACTGGATGAGTCTAATGGTTTTTCGTCATTGGTCTCTGCTCATCTATATAAGCTACATTATGCTAGACTAATAGAGAAAAATGTTTACTTACACAAACAAAGTTGATAGAGTAAGTACCTTCTTTCCATATCCTAAGATCAACTGAGTTAAGTCTAAGCTGGTTAACAACCGTATACAATGTCTACAGTTTCTCGGTGTTTGGAACATTTTTTTTATAGGAGGACAACGAAGACAACAATAATTAAAAGAGAAACCGAATTTGTGTTCGTATAGAACTAGTACCTTTTCTTGGCATTACAAAGTATACTGTCAAGAATATTACCTCTAACTGGACATAATATAAAACACTCAACTAATGGAAAATGTGAATTTTTTAAAAGGACAGTATCAAAAGTATCAAAAGCGATAAAAACTTACTTTTATATTACTACCAACAGTAAAAAATCATGGCCGAAATAGAACACTATAATTTCTTATAGATCAAGCAGCACGTCATGTCTGTAGTATATATTAGAATGTCAGCAAGCCCTTACCGATATAGACCAAAGGGTACGATAGGTAATGAAATAATATCTGAAACGATTGCTAAGTTTATGCCTTTTGAAGTAAAGCATTTTATAGGTTTGACGTGATTTTCTCAAATGTCATTGGGCAAGATAATAAAACTGTGTATACATTTGGCCCGATATTCTAATTCACAAGAAAAATGTTTGTTTGACGAGCACTGATTCACTTTAGGCAATAAATAACAAACATATCATAAAAAAGTTAACAATTATATTAAAGCACCTCTAATAATTGGCGCTAGTGCTTATTCTACCTCCTTTTCAGTTACAGATATAGACTTTCCATAAATCAACGATTTCATATATAGGTAAAATAAATTAATGTTCAAGGGTATCAACTTAAAAAGGCCCCAACTACTATTATGAAAAGTAAACGTTTTAAATATATATTTTATTTTTCTAAATTAGGAATGATTTATAATTAGTTTTATTTAATTAACTATTTATTCTCTTACCATTCTGCATAATTCAGCAAAACCAGCTTAAAACGATGGTGACAGTTCTCCTGAAACAAAAAAGAATATGTAGTTGCTTACTTTGTTTCCATTTTATTACGATAAATGTAAATAAATAATTTCAAAACTTGTTAATCAACAGAATTGGATAGTTAGAAATTGTTGTCTTTGACTATCGAATAATATGGTCTCCGTTGGCGAAACTTTCATGTATAGCTGGTTGCCTAACCACAGCAGTCTGCCTTAGTTCATTACCCTTATACGCATTAATAAAATTGATAACAAAATAAACACAAAAATGGTAAAATGAAAGAGGGTAGCCTATACGTAATGTAGTAGCTACTAAATTTAATCATCCAGCTAAAGATTAATTCTTACGAACTTGAGCAAAATGAAAAATTATTCTTATTCACATCATATATTTTATTATTTATTAAGTTAAACACCTTACAGGAAACACAATTATTATTCTCAGCTTGTAAATGTAAAGTGTTACCTACAGTAAAACAACTGATGTAAGCAATTTAAAGATATGCAATCATTTTTAGTGAGAGTATGTAAAGTAAGTATTAGATAGGTGTACGTACAACTCACACATGATACATGGATGTGACAGAAATGTATTAATGGTTGTCTAAAAATCGCCCATTCCCCTCATCAAATAGGAAAACAAATAGTCAATATAAATATATCCGATTTCATTCACACCTCCAGTTATTAGTTAATTGAATTATTTAACATTATTTGTTGTACCAAGTATCTACACAGATAAAAATGTTAACGAGTGTTTATTAAGAACAACTGCACAGTTTCTTATAGAATGGAACTCACTAAAGATAATTATTATTCAATTTAATTATAATAATAAATGATTGTAGTATAATCTAAACAATCTGGTAATACTATTCATCAAATAACTTAAAATTTACGTATTCATAAATTTAAAATCAAAATTATAGATGCATAGAACAATTGGTAGATAGTTATTTGTTAACACAGTATTACATTGTCTTTGTCTGTATCGGCTGTAAGCCGGTAGGGTCAGAAAAAAGCCCAGAACACTGCGCCAACATGGATCTTTAGGTTCTTTTCTATGTTTGCTTTTCCCGTTTTCCGGTACTATCTTTAAATACTCCTGTGCCTTTGATACATTTTACTATGTTCCCTACAAAGTGCTCCTAGGACGTTCTTTCCGATTTCAAACCAAAAAAGTAAGTCACTTCCCTCTTCCCTAATGATTCTGTGTCCCCATTATTTGTTGCCAGTGAATTTTGTGTTTATTGGTTATCCACCCGTTCACTGCCAATCAAGCCAAGATTCTGCATATTCCAGATACAGATTCGGATACTGTAAATGGTAGTTACGATCCTTTTTTGACGAATTTATTAGTCTCTTTATTTTATTGGATACCTTTATATCCGAGTCCATACGCCAGTTTTACCTTATTGTGCTTTGACAGATCACTAAGTATTCCAAGGCAATTCCAGACGAGCTCTGATCTGATTCTATTTAAATCAAAGACCATTAAGGCTACTTGGCTATCTTACATAATTAGGATGCTTTTTTGTACTTTCTCATAAAATTTTCTCGTACAAGCAACTCGATTGCATTTATTTTAGCTTGAAATACAGTTATATATATTTTCTTACTGAGAATACTCTCGAATTTCCACAACAATCGAGAACTGCCTCTCTATGAGTCATACGCCGCAAAGGGATCACTCCGGTAGTTTCTCGAAGCATGAGCGGCATACCTAGAAGATTTCGGGGTTTCGACCATGAGTCGGGTGGCACATTTCAAGGTCGAGCTCTACAGAGAAGGCTTAGGCATTCCCATGACATTACCCCCTTCTTAAGAAATAGTTCCTCCTGGAACTAAAACTGAATGGTTGTATCTGCAACTGGATCCTCTTTTACAATTTTCAGTTGCATGTAAGTAACAAGAAACAGTTCGCTATAACCTGAACGCTGGGAGAATGGCTGCATACCAGTATTTCAACCTTGGTATCTTGGAAGATTACTTTCACCAGGTTTCTAATGATCCTTCAATTCAGCTGGTTGCCCTCTATCTTTGTCATAGCTATTTTCTGTACATGCTTTCTCAGACTAAGTAATATTTCACATATATCATGAAAGGTGGATCGATCTTGGAAGGCGTTCTTTGTTACCAAATAAAAAAGATAACGTGATCTATCTTGAAGTTTCAATGCTGTTAACTGATCTTGAAGTTTTGGCAATCGACCAAACTTCTTCCGGAATATAAATGCCAGACCTTCAGCGTCTAGATGTTGGCGGAAGTGCTATGGACCAGCGAGTAATCTTTAGGAACCGTGAGCAGGTCTTGTTGTTGCTTGGTTGTAACACTATGTCTTGATTTTCCGGTACCTCCAAATGCACCCATAAATTCTTCAAAGACAAAGTCAAGTGTTTCTTGGAGCTAGTTTACTTTTTCTTTCTCTTCATGGTCACCCTCAAATGGCGCCAGCTGGTTTTGGTGCACTACCTTTGGTTTACCGTTCAGTATCTTACTTACATAAATTACATCATTGATTATTTCTTAATGAGTTGCGGACCTTCCCAAGTCTTTTGAAGCTTCGGAGAATAACCCTTTTTGCCTTCTGTGGCTTGGGTATCATATCTCTTTTCATTGTGTCGCTGGCAATTTGAAGACGTGAGCGGACCAATTCATGCATATAGTCCATTCTTCTTTGTAACAGAATCACATAATCGTCATCAGCTACATCTTCTCCAGGTCGGCATCCAAACTCAAGGTCGCACGTTAGTCTCATTTCACGCCCGTACAGAACCTTTGCTGGTGTTTGGCCTGTTGATTCATTGACAGCGGATCTATAAGTCATTGCAAAGAGCGAAAGATACTGATCCCAGTCTCGCTGATATTTGTCAATGGTCTTATTCATTCGCTTTACCATTCCATCGAATTGTGGGTGCAATGCTGTGGTTCTGGTTTTCTTCATGCCTAATCTGTCACAGATTCCATGGAAAAGTTAGCTATCAAAATTTCTGCCCTGGTCATTGTGGATTTTCAAGGGCACTCCAAATCGACAAGATAAACTCTTTTATCAATATATCTGCAACAGTTGCGGCCTCTTGATTTGGAATGGCGCAGACTTCCACCCATTTTGTAAAATAATCCATAACCACCATCATGTATTTATTACCATCAAGGAAGGTTTTTGTTTTTTCCTCATTACTACGTCTATATAATGAAACAGACCTTGTTAATTTAATACATTTAAGTAAAAATCAACTAAATTATTCTCCCCAACAGCTAATAGATCAAAATTAGTATCTCCAGCAAATATTTTTATCTCATATGTTTGTAAATTTAAAAAATAATTTTCTAAATCGTTGATAAATTGTTTGGCGTTTATAGGCGATGGTCTATAACATGCAGTAACTCCATAATATATGCTGTTAATTTCACTTCTTACTCTTAATGTACTAATTTCGATAAATTTGGCTATGTTTACGTTTACCTTTAAGTTATTATTAATATAAAAATTAGTACTATCATTAAATTTTGATATAATATTAGAATTTTCTTCAATATCAGAAAAAATATCCTAGTTTTTACTTTTTCTTGACACGTTATTATTTAAATTCATGAAAAAACTTAACCAAATAATAAAACTGAAAAATCATTCGATAGCCCCTTAAAAAGTATCATAATTGCCTTGTGCACTAAATGAAAGTAAATAAATAAAAGTTAGGTATTTGTTGGCAAAGAGCAAAACGTAAATAAAACGATATTCAAATATATTAGTTTTAGATAGATATTCCAGGTTATTTAATTTAATATACCTCTATGGTTTTTGTCTCCCTTTTTTTAATAAAAAACTAGGTAGGTACATTAAAATATGGATTTCATGTTGCAAGAAAGTGTCATTGTAGTCGTAGTCGTACAGGTAAAAAAAAGTATCACTCGTAAATCAACAATAACGAATTAAAAGAAACAACTTTCTAAATCCAACCCTTTCTCGCCACGCTTACGTAAGTATTCAGTTTTAACCCGGTCACATTACTGAGATGTGTTCTGGGATATTTCAATGTTAAGATTGTTAAGTTTAGTGAAGTGCTGTAACAAGACATAAAACGGTATGTTATATTCTTTTATGGATAATAAATTAAGCGAACGACATTTAAACGCATCGATAAAACATGTATAAGGGACACGTTATAATTCAATTACTAATACTATAGAAAATTAAGATTTACTAGTATTTTATTAGTGTGACCATTAATAGACTTGTTATTATTGTTAACTATTTATTAGTTTTATGATATGAATAAAAATAAAGTAAATAATATTTAAAAACAAATATAGATTGTAAAAAATAAATAAAGATTGTAAACAATATACCTGTATTATACAGGGTATTTCAGAATAAAGAACCCTAAACTAATAAGAAAAGCTAAATATAATTATCCTGTGAACATCCCAGTTTTCTTTCTACAGGATAAATAATTTTCTAAATTCCTATCTTCTCATGCGTAAAAGATTTTAACTTAAAATATGAACATGTTAGTTAATCGAAATTATCAGTTAGAACAATCTGTTTCAAAAATTAATTAATCATGGGAGTAGAATCAAGGGGTGAGAAAACAATTTTAATCCAAACTTTTTGAGCACTCCATAATTCATAAAAGTCACGTAAAATGTCATAAAAAGGGGCTCTTGGATGATGTAGAACATTTCATTTCCGAGATTTTTCACTTTTAGTCCTACTCGAACATGAAATCTACTGTGTACAATTTTATCGAGGGCCGATAAGATATTATGGACTTAATGGACCCATTTGTTAATGGACCTTTTAATATTGATTATGAAATCGGTCCTTGATAAAAATTTGCATTTTTGGAATTTCATAATGTACAGGATGTTTTTGATTAAGGATTCTCAGCGACTGTATTTCAAGAACAATTTATCCTACGGTTTTGAAAAAAAAAATTATATCAAAAGTCGGTCAAGAGAAAATACTAAAAATTATTTTCAATTTTCTATTTTAACCGTTAGAGGGCGTAATTCGTTTTGGTAATACAAAAATCACTTTTTCTCTTTAAATGTCCAATAATAGAACGGTAATTTTTAACAAATTTTACCAAATACTTTTTGCTCTGTTCAATAAGTTAACTGGTAGGGGCGATTGGGGATATTAATTTAATAAAACTATTATAACTACGATCTCGATATCAGATGTTGAATAACTTAGAATCAATTAAAAACAAATTGATTGTTTAGTAAAATCAGTGGCGGCTTGTGGTACTTTAAAATGTGTGTTCACTTTCTCCAATAATTTTATCATTTGAAAGTTCGGTTCAAAGCTTTGTAAAAGAGCTAATATCACTGTTTTTTTTTTTAATTATTGAGTTTGTATTAAGTGTAGTTATTATTATAAATATCATACTGTTTTCAAGCACTACAACTATTAATGAATGAGTAAATGAATATTTTAGTTATTGTAATATTTGTTTTGTTTTATTTTGGATACGTTGAAAACCATCTATAAACAGTTAATTATATGACTTCTTCATATTTTGAGATTATTTTTAAATATATATATTATTAACGTTGTATTCTAGACTTTGTATTTTTTCACGAAAACTATACTACTAAAGCTACTCGAACCATACTTAATTTAAGTGTTTCAATCTCACAATAATAAATGGTAAATATCAGAATACTTCAAATATCATTCCCTCATCGGGTCCCAAACTCAAAATTTTAATTACATTGTATTGTCACAAATTCCAAAAAAATATTAATAATAATTTTTCTTAGTGTTTTTTAAAGTAAATTAAACAAATTCATTTTATTTTTTATTCAGCATTTTTTATTAAAGTCAAAACATAAATAATTAAATAAATTTAAAACCGATTACAAAATACTGCCGAATTGCTATATAATATACGTAGGAAATAATAAGGAAATTATATTGCTTAATTAGAATAATATCAGGTCATCAACCACGTAATTTAAGTTTGATTAAACTACGTAAAATTTTGCAGATCGGCAATATTCAAAAAATGAGATATGAAAATTAAACAAGGAAGTTAGTTGTAGACTCGACAGCGGAAAAGGTGGACTCAAAAAGAGCCATTCTTTTTTGATATAATTTAAAATCCTTTAAAATTACAAAAGTAATAATTTAAGATCCTTATAAATTAAAAGTTTTTCCATTGTGCCTTTTTGGGGAAAATTGTGACGTGCCCCAAGCTTGAGAAATGTGGTAAGTGTACCAAGACATTCAAAAGCATTGTTAAAATAAATGAGGTGTGGTTGAGATCAATAAATTATATATTTTCTTATATTTTGTTATTTTCTTTCAAAAACGAAACTGGTACAAAAGACACGACCTCGTGACAGTATCATGAATTTATTGTAATCTGTGAATTTGACTAGTTTTGATCATTACTTATGTTAAAAATAGTGCATTTAACAGTACATACCCTTTTCATTAGGTACCGAGTAAGAAATCATTCGAAAATTTAATTTTTATCTGGGTACAAAAAAAAAATAATTCCCTCACTTTTTACTAAAACCTGGATTATACTTTTACATCGGATCGTAGGTTGCCGCGCTTATAAATGTTTTGCAGTTGACAGCATTGTCAATGAAGCCGTACCATCATTGTTACAAGGCGCGAAGAGATGTGTTGTTGTCATATGGTTTTTATTTAATTATTCAAATGTTACATTTTTATGTCTCATTAGCTCACACCGTCTGAATAAAAGGTAATTATATTATTTGTAATGATCATTATGATTTTTCACATGTTTTGAGGACTGAAAATCTTGCCTCGAATCGGAATTTAATTTGAGGTTATGATTGACCAGTTTTTGTAGGAAATGTTTGATTTTATCATTTCCTCACTATCATTCCCTCACTATTCTATTAATGAGGGAATGGGAATTTATGAGGAAGTGATGAAATCAAATATAACCTACAAAAACTCATCAAAAATAACCTCCAATTATGTTAACTTAATCTAAATGTAGTAATAATGTTTAAAAAAATGCATTCCCCCACTTGAATCACTATTCCCTCATAATTGATTTTTTTTATCATCACTTTATTATCATTAATATCAAGAAAAGTTGGGGACCACATAGTCAGCTGGGGTAAGTTACTCATGTACTATGAATTGAATATATGAAATTTTTAATTATTGCAAATTATATTCTTATTATTATTATACGAAGTCATTTTTCGCAAATTTGTGAGATCTACTCATATATCAGATTATGTAGAAAGCTTGACATTAATTTTTGTGTAAAAAATATTATTATATTAAACTTTGTCTACCATTTCTCAGTTTTTACTGTAAATTTAATCATTTTCACAATTTTTCATACATGTCAAATTAAATAATATATTTTTTTAAATAAATACCTTTTATTGGCAAATAAAACAAGTGAATTAAAATGTTTTTGTATGTTTTGTCGGTTATTTTTATCCCTGTTTCCATCTTCTATCAAAGTAAACCATGGGACATCATGTTGTTGAATTTCAGCAACAATAGACTCGCGAACAGTTTGTACCATTGCTTGGATTATTTTTTTGTATTTCCGCCATTTCCGGGTACCGACATTTTACATTTTGTGGAACATGATTTGTTCTTTTTCTTCTTCTAATATATAATTTCTCGGAAACCTAGTTCGTTAACTGCCAGAAATTTAACCACTAAATAATATATTTTTTCTACATATTATAATAATGCACTTATATGCCCATAATCCGTTTCATAATGATACCCATAATGATATAGATTTTTAATCAACAGAAACCAAAGTGTCCTGGAAAACAATCGATAATACGTATAATAGTATATTATGCAACTCTCATGTAATGGTTATTAATACACTCGCATAAACCATACGAAACTCGCCTTCGGCTCGTTTCGTATCCAGGTTATTCCTCATGTATTAATAACCATCATTACATGATCGTTGCATAATATACGTACTATCGATTGTTTTCCAGGACATTTTGGTTGAGAAAAGTCGCAACAATGCTGCAATTATTTTTTCTGCGAATTTTATCTTCCCATATAGACATTGCTTGCATATGCGGTGTTGTTTTCTTATGTCGAGGAAATCACATTTTAAATTAGTAGCATTTTTCCAATTCCTGAAACCTGCATTTCTGCATCTTTTTTTTTTAAGAATATTGCATTTATTTGAATCGTTTGAACCAATCGGCTACAATCGCTATTATATTTTCTCCCCTCAGATAATTATTCAAAATGACTTCCTGATTGGCTGGCCAATTTCAGCTATATCGTTAGGAAATCCAGAGCTCGTAATAGAGAGCTCTAACTGCTAAATATCCTGCAGCTAACTGTGTCGAGGAATAAGCTTGAGGAGCTCGAGGAAGATTCTCAAGATCCTCATTAAGTCGCGGTTTTCTTTCGAAGAAACTTCTAATATCCATATTCATGTAATATTAATTTACCCATAATTTACCAAATAGCTATCGGTTAATTTAACATAAGTAAAAAATTACAACACAAGAAAAGGACATAAACGAAGACACGCTACTAACCAAAACGACATTTTGTAGTAAAAACGTTGTATGAAGATAGTCCAGATAATCCAAAGTTGTGAAGGCATCAACTAGAATTTATACAAACTCGTGGATTTTGACTACTGTACGCTTACACCGATTGGATCTTCTTTAAAAGTGGTGGTATTAAATTTCATTATTTGTTTAGTCATTTTTTTATTTAATGGTTAGCTGAATAATTAGGCATTCCACTGTCGCCATTTAGATTCGGTGGCCATTGTCCTCCATAATATTTCCATAACATTATCCTACTTGGTAGACTATCTACTTTATTTTATGCCATGTCCCTTAAAAGGTAATTTTTGATTGTTAGTAGGGTAAATTACAGAGCGCCCAAAAATGATCTACATTTCATATCAGAAAACACGAAAACAGATATCACCACTAAATTTTAACATTTTTGCAGAATTCTTCACAATTTTCCTAATTTGGCTAGTTGGCCAAGAGATGTCGCCAATATAAAATCTACCAAAGCACAAGAGATCATTACCAGTGTTGCCACTTGTTGCATATTGCCGCGAATAATAAGACTTTGTGTTGTGTTTTATGATACGCAATAACGAGTGGCTATTTTTAAAGTAGGGCATTGGCATTTTAAGGCAGGGCATTGCTCCTATATGCCCCTTCCAGCTACGGGCCTGGTTTGGAACAGTGTTGCCAGAATATGTTTTAGTTATTTACCAGATTTGTCTAAAAAATGTAACAGATTCCTTAAATGTACTAGATTTTTCGAATTCTATTTGCGGTGACATCTAATTCATCAAATACCAAAAAAGTCTTTATAGATAACAAACACAAACAAGGAACACAATATATTTTACACATGAACACTGATGTACGCCGAGGAAGAAGAAGTACTAGATGTTGCTTCGAGTTTCCTAGAGCAGTGCTCCGCAACCTTTCCTCATCTGAGGCACACCAAACTGCTCCCTAGAATTTCGTGGCACACCAAAATCTAAAATATATTTATAGCAGTGGCGTAGCTAGGTCGGGGGTCAGTTCACTCCATGTATACTAATTATTTATGGATGTCCAAACTACCTTAGTTTTTTTTATTGTTTTAAAATGCGAAGAAGCCCCTTTCAGATTTGGGGCATCAAAATTTTCACTCAGGACATAATACATATTTTTTTTTTATTTTTTATTATTATTCAGATAGAATGAAAAATACAAATAGGTACATACATGAGAACTATACTAAATACTAGGTAGGACAGGTAGGTATACTAAATTTACTTCTGTTGACACGTCAATAGTAATAAATATTTTGACATGATGATGACTGATTAATGTGATACCTGCGCTTGCTTCGTTGAACACAAAAGTTTTATATTCGGCTCAATTTTAGACAGCGCAACTCTCATTTCTTGGTCAAGATCTTTTAAGCATGACCGTTTATCATTTTTATTTATACAAGCGTTGAAAAACTTTGCTCACATAAATATGTTGTGGAAAACGGAAGTAGTGTGAAGATGGCCTTGTCGGTGATGCGTGGATATTCTGTCTTGATGGAAATCCAGAAAACATCTAACGGAACTTCGTCGAATTTAAGTTTTAGGGTCATATCATTACTTAATTCTGTGAACTCCTCTCGAGTTTGCAATGGCAGTGCTTCCGTGGAACTTATTGCATTGGTTGCGAAAGGATTTCGAATCCAATTGTATTGTTCCGTGTTGATAGAATGGAAATAGTATTCAAATTTTTGTTGAAGCATACTTAAATGTTGTTGGGCCAAATCCACAATCAACTGCTTGTTTTCGATCGTACTGTGGTTGGTCCTGTGATACATTTCTAGACATCCTTTTTGCAACTGTTCCTGCCAAAGTTTAAGTTTCTTTTTGAACCCTTGTAATTTATAGGAGCACGTCAATATATTTTCATTCCGTCCTTGCATTTTTTTATTAAGTTCATTCAGATGTTCGAATATATCCGTCATGTATGCAAGTTTGGCTATCCAGTATTCATCATGAAGGTGCTGGCATAGATCGTACATATCTTGACTTGAAAGAAACTCACGCACTTCGTAGCGAAGTTCAAACAGTCGAGCTAAAACTTTTCCCCGGGATAACCAACGAACTTCTGTATAAAACAGTAAGGATTCATGTTCGCTTCCCATTTCTTCACAGAGTATTCCAAAGATTCGCGAATTTAAGGCTCTCGATTTAATTATGTTTATGATCTTAATACATTCATTCATTGTGATCGAAAGCTGTTCGGGCAAATTTTTGACCATCAATGCTTCTCGATGTATGCAGCAATGTGTAATTTGTATTGACGGATTTTTTTGTTTTACACAAGATACAAAACCTTTCTTACTGCCCATCATTGCAGCAGCACCATCTGTACAAATAGCAACGCAATTGGTCCACTGAATATTATGTATTTTAAAAAAATTATCAGTTACTTGGAAAATTTGTTCACCGGTAGTTCTCTCTGGAACCTCCTTACATAATGTTCTTTAATAGAGTCCTCGTCAACGAAACGTACAATAGCCATCAGTTGTGCTTTATTTTTAATATCGGTTGATTCGTCGATTTGAAGCGCAAAAATTCCAGCCGAAATGATTTTTTTAATTAGTGTTCCCAAAATATCACTTGACATATCTTGGATACGTCTTTTAACAGTATCGGCCGACAAAGAAACTTTACTCACGTCCTTAACTTCGTTTGGCCCAAGCATAAGTCTAACAATTTCCATGCATGCTGGTTTAATAAGCGTTTCACCGATAGTGTGCGGTTTTTTTTGTTGTGCAATTAATTTTGCAACAAGGTAGCTTGCTTCTAATGCCTTTTCAGAAACCGTAACCGCCGATTTCATAAACTGCTTTTGTTTCTTATTTTGATCCAAGCGCCGTTGGAAAAATTGAATGTCTTTTTTGACGCAACTGGGATGATTTGTGATCAAATGACGGTTTAGTTTGCTGGGTACCATTGCTTCATTTGACAACTGTTCACCGCAAATGACGCATTCAGGCTTTGGAGCCGCTTCGTCGCCACACCAAGTGAAACCATATCGAAGGTAGTCTTGATTGTACTTCCTTTTCAGCACCTTTTTTGCTCTTTTTGCAGCACTTATGCTGGAGCTTGTGCTAGGTTCTTCGTCATCTGCTCGTGATTTCAGCAAAAATTTATCCATATTTGAAGCACTATAGTTATTTATAAAAGTAGATACTGCAACAAAACTTAGTTCAGTTCACTTATTTATAAGGCACAAGAATTTATTTATATAGCAATTCACTATTTATTTCACTCTACGATTTATTTGTTTGCCCGCGTATTTATCTGATTCACTTGACTATTCGACTCTCTCTGAGTCTCTGAGCGACGACAGGCGCGCTTATATAGGCAGTGGCGATGTTCAGGAAAACATCGAGTCGCGCCTCGAACGGCACGGATCTTTCTAGTTTAGTCGCCTTCGAGAATCAAGCCGCCGCGCCGATAGACGGATAGACGTTTACCATCGGCGCTGTTGTCAGATTGCTTTATTTTTCGCGGGTCTCGCTACAATACGAATCTGATTCGTATTGTCTGCAAGAGCGGCACACCTCAAGTCGGCTTACGGCACACCAGTGTGCCGCGGCACACCGGTTGCGGAGCACTGTCCTAGAGTACCAGATTCTTCGAAAATGTACTACATCTGGTACAATAATTGTGCTTTTCTGTCAATGTATTTATGTGGATAGGCGTTAACGATCTTGGAATGTGCTAACAAACTGATGGGTCATTAAAAGCCGATTTTTACATAAACATCTTATTGCACATTAATGTAAATAAGACCGATTCGACAAAACGGCATTAAATTTTTGTTGATTGCGTCGACTGTACGTTTCCTTGAAACTTACCTCTTATATAATCGATAAAAAAATATTCGTATTTTAAACAGTCGAAACGTTTGTTCAACGAACGTATTTTTAACAGTTCTTTTTCAATATCTGAAGTGGGTTCTTCGTTATACTAGTTTTTACTTTATTGCTGTTTTAATAATAGGATAATTGTACTTTCTTCAGTTTTACATATTTATATTAATAACACAAGTGAAATCTAGATTTAAAATGAGTAGTAAATTAGGTTGTTACAAAAATGCTGATTAATCTTGTATGCATTCAAAAATAATAAATAAACATACATAGTATAGAGATCAATATTAGAAATGGGTTTGATGCTGTTCCCATTATGAGAAGTTGCAAACATATTTCAAATATTTTCTAGCAATAAATTTTGTTAATATAAACTTTGTTGCTGGCAAAATAAGCTGTGAAATGTTATACTGTTATGTCCAAACATAATTATTAAGCGTAAAAAATGTACAGAGTATACACAAAAGTATAAATAACCTAAAGTGAATTATCGTTACAATCAGCAAAAAAAAAGCACATTAACATTTCAAGATCTAATAAGTAACCAGTAAATAAACATCAAGTGAGAAATAATGTGTTTTGTCACAATCGTCTTAATGTCAGCGAAGTCTGTAAAATGATCGTTATTGCTCTAACAAATATCGCAGAAACACAAGATGTTTATTTTAATTGATCATTATTAAACGATTAAGATAATTTACTAATGGAAAACAAAATATTATAAATAACTAATAAAGATGAAAGTCAAATTAGATTTAAATTTATAATTTATTTAGATACCATTAGTATTAAGATTTTGTGTTATTTTACGAGTACAATACGACAGGATTGTAATGGCAAGTCAGAAAACTGAACAACAATTTGGTATAAAAAATTAAAATTTGGCAGCTAGATTCACCTTATAACAAAAATAATGCCATTAAAAATAATAATTAGAATCCAGGTCTGGCTTAACAAAATTTGACCATTTCTTTCAGCATCAAAAATAATACCCTGTATAACCAAGTTTAGCATATCTGATTAAATATCTCAAAAGAGCGGAAATAATCAATTTAGGTAGGTGTCTTTGAAAACATGCGCATATCATTTTAGAGGCCCTAACTTTTTTATTAAAAATACATTTTTATAATTTTGTTACCTTCAGAATTTAAAAATGATTTTTTGATGATCAAACACGGAAAATCTCACTTTTTCAAGTAAGTACTTTTCAAATATCTCAATTTTACACTATTTAAGTCTTTGATTTAATGTTAGAAATAAATTACAGGATCGTAGTTAGCTAATTCAGTAATTTTTTAAATACCCTGCATAATGAAAAATAGGAAAATTAAGGATTCAAAATATTATTTCTACTTAACAAAAATGAGTTTAAGCAAGATTTAAATTTAAACATATCTTAGCAATTATTATCCCTACAGTTAACTTTTGATATTTAAATATTTAATTTTATTTCGTAAAGAAGGGGAATACTCAAGAAAAACCTAACTGTTAAAACAACCTTGATCAACCTAATATTTGATTAAAATGACAACTATTTTATCAAATACTCCATTCAATAAATACTTGGATTGCCAATCTTAGGATTAATTTTTATTTTTTCACATGTATTCTCTGTTTTATAAATAACTTTATCTAGAAGGCAAGAAAAAAGTTGAAGTTTTTGACAGTTAATAAATAAGTTTAATACGACGAACTTCGATCAAGTATTAGGATAGATAGGCCTTACTTCTGGAAGTAGTAGGTTTAATGATTATCAAGGCGGGGAGAGAGGAAAGGTACACCAACGGAAAACTTGACAGTGCCGTACTGTATGGAAGGGGTTATATATTGTTAATTATTATAAAATGCTAGATGAAAGCTGATGGACATGATTTTTAAAATAGTGTTCTATGGTATAATTTTAACTTTCAATTCAATTTTAACAATTTTGACAATGCATGAAGTGGTTATTAAAATAGGTAGAGTCGATTAAAATTTTCTGATAATATATTTTTAAATATCTTTAATAATAATTTCTTATTTAAAATGGTTTTATTTGGATAGATTTTTATTTTTCATAAATTTAAATGCAAATCAAAACCTACAATAGATAGGTACATTTTATATTTAAGAGAAAGTTCCATGTTAAATATAATTAAAAATAAGCTTCAAGATTTTGATTTTAAGACTTTATTTTCATTTTTTTAAATGATATTAAATATTACTACCTGTAAACAACTCATTTAAAATTGGTCGGTATTAGATACCATAGGTATTTAGTATATTTACCCGTTGTAAAATTGATTACAATTCAAAACCCATTGGTTATATTTCGGCAGTACCCCGCGCATATAAAAGCAACATCATTATGTTTCTCCATAATCCAAGGAGGTTTATCGTTTTGAATATTTTGTCTTGAAATTGAATCCTGATATTTCGAAAAAAGGGTCACTTCCATTGTTTTATGCGATATTCAACATTTTAACTGATAGTTGGCAACGTTGTAACCATTTGCAATTATTCTACAGGCTCCTTATGAGCGCGAATAATACACAATATTTTAATGTGAACCATTTCATTATTCAGTCATGCTCTAATCTTTATATTCTTAGGTAGATAGTGCCCAATTCGAGGTTGACCGTTTAGCTAACTACGGTCCTGTAATTTATTTCTAACATCAAATCCCAGACCGAAATAGTGTAAAATTGAGATATTTGAAAAGTACCAACTTAAAAGAGTAAATTTTTCCGTGTTTTATCATCAAGAAATAATTTTTAAATTATAAAGAGATATTTAATCAGATATGCTAAATTTGGTTATACAGGGTGTTGTTTTTGAAGTGGAAAGAAATGGTCATATTTTGTTAAGCCGGACCTGGATTTTAATTATTATTTTTATATCATTATTTTTGTTTTGAGTTAAGTCAACATGCTAAATTTTATTTTTTATACCGAGTGGTTCTTGAGCTTTGGCAAAGAAAACAAATTCAGGCGAAATTAATAAAACACCTTGTATCTAGGTAATGAGATGTAGTAGACCTATTAATAATGGATGATTTCGAATCAACTAAGTATCCCACACATGGGCGTCGTTACACAATTCCATAGGGGGGGGCAAAATTTTGAAAAAAATTTAGAATGTTTATTTGTTGGAAAACAAAGGAAATGAAAAATAAAAGAGAATTTTCTTATGATGGATTTAATTTTTCTGTGACTTCATGGCTTACTTACAGCTTTTCCAGAAATAACAGAAAATCGCAATTTATTTTTTATTTTTAAATGAAAACCCTTTTTTTTTGAAAATTTGAATTTCTGGAACATTTTTGGGGCCTTTATTGAAAATTTTCTGTAACATATTAAAAAAATATATTTTCCACTATGATGGTCATTTTGACAGCTGACAGAAAATTTTCAACACATTATTCTTTTCCATAAATGTTCCCGAAATTCAAATTGTCAATAAAAAAGGGGGTTTCTATTTAAAAATACATTGAGAATTTCTGTTATTTCCGAAAAATCAGAAGTAAGCCATGATGTCACACACCAACTGAATCCAGTATATGACAGTATTTGTTCCAAGCTTTTAAACAAAAAAGTTTTCATTCCAATATCTCAATTAACAACTAAGATAAAAGCGGATGAAACTATTAAACGGTTTGCTAATAATAAAAATGCTTAGATACGCCACTGGTATACGGTAAATGGGTCTCAATTGGAATTTTGAAGTTTACAAAGATTTTATAAAGATCGTACATTCCTATATTTTTTTCATAAACGAATTAATAGTGACATGTTTAGAAAAAATATTATCCAATATGGCGGCCATTTTGACAGCTGACAGAAAATTTTCAATACACGATTATTATACAAAAATGTTTAAATTTACAATAAAAGAGGGTTTCCATTTAACAATAAAAAAAATTCGATTTTCTTTATTTCCGGAAAAACCGGAAGTAAGTCAGAACGTCACAGAATAATTGAATCCATCATAAGAAAGTGTTTGTTCCAGTCTGTCAAACAGAATTATTCAGATATCTCACTGAATAGAGAAGATAAGGGGAGTGGAACTTTAGTAGTAACCTTAACAATGTCACTGACCCATTTGACAGAACTGATGCTTAAGTTGTCATAACAAGTCTCTAATGAATAAAATAACCAAACAAAATACACAAAAACTAAAATTAAAAAAAAAAACAAGAGATTTAAAGCACATTTTTAAAAAACAAACAGAAGGTGTGATATAAAAGAAAAATATGAACATAATAATATAAAAAATAAAAATTTATAAAAAACAAAAACAAAAAAACTAACTCAAATATGTCAATGAACACAAAAAGCACTAAGAAAATGCAAATTTCAAATTTATTTTTTCTCTACTAAAAATATCGATAACGAAAACATAATTTATTTTTCAGACATTTAATGCTAACCAAATTTTTAACAAAAACATCAATAAATTTGACATATACGTTTTTACTGTTTTTATTTTATTTCAAAATATTGTTTACAGGTCATAAAAAATAGTTTTTCTACACCCGTATTATAATAATGCACTTATATGCCCATAATCCGTTTCATAATGATACCCATTATGATACAGATTTTTCATTATGATACAGATTTTTAATCAATAGAAACCTACAATTTTTCAATCAAGCATGATGTTTGACGTTTGTCCTAAATTCCTATGTAATTGTTTTAGTTGTCAAAACGTATTAAATTTTCGTAGATAGCTAAACTTCGATAATTATAATATTAAAATGTCTGATATCAGCGATATAGAACACTCCTCCACACATATAGGAGAAAGGAGAAAATGCAGTACAAAATATTTTGCCCCATAAAATCTGTGGTAATACCAGTACCCAAGGTAATACCATTAATTACAATTTTGTAGAATTTTTTATAGAAATACGAGTAATTACTGTTATTGTGTTCAATACCAATATAAATAGAATATTTATAGGTCTTGATTATTTATCGGGTGTAGAAAAAATAGCGTATGCAACTCTCATGTAATGGTTATTACATGATCGTTGCATAATATACTATTAAAGGTATGTAATTGGCAACTAAACGATTGTATATTTGATACATGCTATCTACTTACTTTAAGAATATATTTATAAAAGTGAAAAAAACGATATAATTTAGGTAAACAAAAGGTAAACAAAATGAACAAAACGCACTCAAAAAATCTACTGTCACTTTAATTGTCAGTGGAACCAAAATTACATCATCACTGAACTAGCGCATTAAGAAATATATATGTTAATTTTAATTTTAAAACAAGTGAAAAAATTATTATTATATATTTTTATTACTTCAGCTAAAAAAAGTCAATAAAAATCAATAATAAAACATAGGTAGGTACTTACGAGAAAATGTATGAGATCTTGCCTAAGCCTAATAAGTTGTCATTGAAGAATAGGTTAAATTATGTCAAAATAAAAATATTACCATTATATAATAACGTAGAATTAAAACGTAATAACAAAAATAATTGGTATATTTGCGATTGTAATTTTTATTTTCTTCATTTTTAGTTCGAAAGAACCCATAGAAATTAATGAATAAAACTGGTTTCCTATCAATAAGTCACAAGATTGCATGTCAACCATATACAATTATTAAAGACAGAAATCTAATCATTTGCTAAACATTTAAGATTTAAGGGATGTTAAAGAATATCATAAAAAAATAATTTATTGCTTAATTATTACAAAAATAAAAGTTTTTTTTGTTCTTATTATACAGCTGTCCATTTATTTATTTTATTTAATTTCGATTTTGCTACTGAACATTCATATAATTTAGTCTTTTTGCTAGTATAATTTGTAACATAGCAACTCCGGTTGCTCATTTTATTGTTTTTACCTATTTTTTTAATAAAAAAGTAAAATGTATACGTGTATTTAATACGCCAAAATTACAAAATATCGCCCTAAAATACTCGAATTATCCGCAGCTTGCGCTAGTATCGCTTTTGCCTCCCCTACCATGACTTCGCACTGATCGAATAGACTGCAGCCATGTTTTAACATGCCTTAGTGTTTCAAACGTTCTTTCGTTGGTGGAAGAGCCATAAATATTTTTTAAACCTCTTTGTATGTCTGGATAAAATTCACAATATTTGGGCACTATATCATTAATGGAGAGCTCATTGTGTGCAGAAAGCTGTTTCGTATTCCAGTTCGGTATTCAGCTTCAAAATTGTCGATTCCAAATTTTTCCACCACTTTCATTTTCTTATCGGTAGTGAAAAAAGTATTTTTTATGTTTTTGGGATGTAACAGGCTTAAGGAAAAACTAACAAAGTCTTCGGGAAAGCGGAACCCACATATTCAATAAATATATTCAACCTATAATATTCTTCAAATATATTAGCCTGAATATTATTTTTATGAGATTGTTGTTCGTAATGCATATCTTACGCGTTGTTGATTAAGTCGTAAAAGCCCCCCCCCCCCCAAACGACGCCCATGATCCCACACCTACAGTTAACGTATGTATATAACATTCTGAAACACCCTGAATAATATTTAAAGTTTGCATTGTAATGATTACCTACACTACAGATGATTGACCATTACTAAGACTTTAGAAAGTACGCGCTGATAAACGTAGTAATTAGGTACACTTTTCAGTTTCATTATTTGACTTTCCTTGTACATATTACCTTATACAGGTCAAGTCAACTGCAAATATAATTCATCTATAAGTAATATAAGTACGAAGATGAGAAAAAATGAAAACATGGATTGTCTTTCTACTCATTTATGTTTGAGTGTTTATTGTTACTTTCTAATTCTACTCTCCCTCTAATCTTACCTAAATAAAGAATAAAGTTGTCTATAAGGATGCAGTCAAACAAGTCTGGTTTTCTTCAACTTAATTAAACAACAAGCAGCAAGCAGAATTTCTGGATCTAGTGTAACAAATTACAATAACAGAATAAAGGGTTGGTAATACCTATTATCATTGGTGCACTTTCTAAGATTAAAATCTAATTTAATAGTGTACAAAATGTAATGTATAAATGAAATTTTTAGTTATATTTAAGGGATTTAATTTCTTTAAAAGTTTCGCTGGAATTCGATTGCTGTACTAATTATAGAAAGTGATATGATATGATGATATTAAAGTATTAAGTAATGAGAAAAAGGAATTCCTCGAAGATATTAACGATATTTTAAAAAATATTTTGAACTTTTTAGACCTATGAAAATGTATACACAGAGTGGCCCAAAAGTCTGGAAACGGCTAATTATCTCGTAAATTGCTAGTCCCAATTGTACAAAATTTGAAGTTCACCTATTTTGGGATACGGTAATTCCATATTTGATATTTGCAATGTTGCACGGAAAAAAATGTGACTAGAAAATTTTTCTACAATGTTGTAGTAGTAGACTTGTAGAAAAATACTTTCTGTAGAAAATTTTACTATAATTTATAGTTAAAAACTATTCATTATTGTAGCAACTGATTTGTCGAATAAAATTCTACAACAATAGGAAAGAAGACCACAATGTTTAGTATATTTTACTATTGTTTGTAGAAGTAGAAATTTATTACAATTATTATAATTATTACTATTAACTTCTGTTAAAATTTGTACAAACAATAATAATTATCTCTACAAAAAATAGTAATACTTTACATCCCTTCTTATGATAAAAATTCAATTTTGTTGAAAAATATTGTATATTATTGTAGAAATTTTAAGTCATGTGAATAAAACAGAATTCTGCTATTGGCCAACATTTTCTGACGTCGACCATAAATGGTCAGACAGCAGTAGTCGTTCGCCATGTTCACAAAACAAAGCATCGTACATATATAACACATTATTATATTATAAGCACCGATGAGTTTGAGAAAATTTTAATAATAAATTCTATTGATGGTAAGTACATTTATTATTGTTTCTGAATAATTTACCTTTAGATAACTAATTTAAATAACCTTAGTAGATTATTTTAAAAAAATAGTTGTGGCCAACGATCGAATGTTGTGCCAAGTTCAATGATGTTTTTTGTCTTAATTGTAACATACCTACTTTCTCATTTTTGTTAGTTATCTGACTTAGTCATTTAATATCCAAATCAGTGTAAAGGTGATAAATATCCCCGTTTTAAGGGTATGAACAATTCAATTGGTATTAATTTTTATTTCATATTTTTCAGGTGCAGAAAAGCCAACTGAGACTGAGGGCGCTATTATTACTGTTATTTATTACATAATGTAATTAAGAATTTGTATCTTTTATATTAAAACAATAAATTGAATATTTTATAAAGGAACATTTTTTTCTAGGTTATAATTATAATAATTATGGAATACTACTACAAATTTTATTAAAAATTACTACAATTTGTATGAATTTTTACTATTTATTGTGTAAAATTTTCGTATTTATTTTCATAAAACGCAATACATTTTTAATATAAATTCATACAATGAATAGCAAAAATTATAACAATTTGTAGAACAATTCTTATAATGCATTTGGATCTTTTTACTAAATATTGTAGATAATAGCTCTACAATACATTCTCCACAAATATTTGGAAATTTTTACTACAAATTGTCCCTGTCCCTATATGTACTATTTATTGTAGAGATTTGTTCTACAATTTTTTTTCCGTGTGCAACTTTTTGCCGTTTCTCTGAAATTATTAGTCACTTTCGTTTTTCAGTTATTGGAATCTCCTAATCAATATGAATTTAACCATATGTAACACTTATAATTTTATGTAGTCTGAAAGGTCTTAAATAAATAAAATAATTTTTTTAATACAAACTATTTTCAACTTCATTAAAACGTAACAATTGAAAGATTATAATATTTTTAACATAATGGTTACTTTATCAAGTGTTCAAAATGTGTTCCATTTGTGAGTTGACAGTACCCTAATCGATGGTAGAATGCGTCTACCACATTTCTCCATGATTATTTTATTAATTTAAGACCTTCCAGACTACATAAAATCATAAGTGTTACATATGGTTGAACTCGTATTGATTAGGAGATTCCAATAATGACTAAATATATAGGGTAATAAATTTGAAAAACCAAAGTGACTAATAATATAAGAGAAACGGCAAATCTGGCAACATTTCAAATATCAAATCTGGAATCTCCGTATCCCAAAATAGGTGTACCCAAACTTTTGTACAATTAGGATTAGCAATTTACGAGATAATTGGCCGTTTCCAGACTTTTGGGCCACTCCGTATATTCCATTAGTTATAACAAACTTTTATTGTGGATCTTCACAATTATTTCAATATTATTTATTTCATCAAATTTGACGATATTAAAAACAGTATCGTAATTTTCTTTCGCAAATAAGATTTCGCCATCATATTGGCTAAAGACACCTTCAGTATTCTCGTTTCAGTGAGAATTATAAAGTCAAAACTACTATTACTTATCTGGCTTAAATTAATCTTTAATTGGTCGAGGTTTTTACTGATTGTTTTTATATTCATTTAATACATCGATATACAATGTTTTTCAGGGTGTTCCTCGGTTAGCTTGATATACATTTAATAATAATATTTCAAGTAAAATAAAACCGTTTATTTAGTACTTAGAATAAGATTAAATTGTTAGTAAAGATAAAACTACAAATATATTATTTTTGGGTTAGCAATATTTTTATTTTTCACTATTTATTCTCACCGACTGCCTTATCCCAATGTTTTCAGTCAAGGTTTTCTTATTCATTACGGGTTCTTCAAAATATTCTTCTTCTAACACTTTTCTTTTAATCTTCTCAACTTTTATGTTCGTGTTTGTTGGAAGATGATTACTAGTAATTAGACTTATGACAGATATTATTTTTATTGTTAATGATATCTTCGTATGTAAACGCTTCACTCTCCACGTATAAAGTTTCTATGTAATTATTTGCTTTACCAAAACTTGTTTTACCGTTTTTTTCTCTTTTGTCAATTCTTCTGCTATTATGATATCTTCGCCTTTCAATTTAATAAATGTTTAAGGTTATTTTGTTTTATCAGGAACGATACAAATTTAACTATTATTGGTTTGTTTGTTGCACTTTTTCTAATAGTGTATATGGATGATTCTCGTATAACTGCGATTTTTACAACTTACATTTTTCTAAAATTAAAAATGTTTTAAAACGTATGTTTTACGCGTTTTTGTTTTCTATTTATGCACAGAAAGAAGCCTGTAAAGTGCTTCTATTACAGCTACGACACAACGAAAACTGTGACAAAATTGAAAAATTTTAATGCCACGGTACTGACATTATTTCTACGGTACTGATATACAGGGTGTCCCGAAATTAGACGGTCATATTTTAACAGCGTAATCTACATCCTAAAATCGGAGTAAAAGTTTATATAAACAAAGGTCCGAAAACGTTTCTTTTTCGAGATACAGGGTGTTAAAAGTGAAGTCCTGATGACACATTTTTGTAAATATTTTCTAAACCCTTAAAGATAATTAAATGAAATTTGGTACAAATGCTTACCTTTTTACGCTCTATGTAATGGACTAAATCTTAGTTTTTGATCATCTTCATAGATGGGTAAATTAGGGGGGGGCTTAAGGTAAAATTGCCCTAAGTTTTTTTGTTGTCAGTTTTTAACATTTTTGACTAAAAAATTTCGAAACCCAATGTTTTCTTTACAATAAAGCTACTCTTGCTGCATCTCGCTAGGACGCACCATTTTCAAGAGAAACGCATTTGAAAATTTTATGATAAGTTCCTAACCGAAGAATTCCTGACTACCGTGTATTTATTAATACACATAGAAATTTGGTTGACCATGGTTCATTTCAACGTGATCGTGGACAAGGGAGACCACATGTTAACAACAATTTGGAACACGCCCTTAATTTATTTGAATAGGACCCAAGAAGAAGTATTCGAACTGTTTCCACCCTTTCAGAAATACCACGAGCAATAGTAAGTAATAATTACTTCCCTTTTTCTTTATACTATTTTGTGATTCTTAGTTTTTATTGCTCAAATTTACAAGTACAAGTATTAGAAATTAAAAATTTAAACAAACCTACTTCAAAAACGTGCAGATGCCATCACCACATCTTAACCAAATTTATATGGGACTTTTCCTGAGGTATCCCCTTACTAACAAAAAAAATAATCATATAAATCGGACAAGGTGGTAAAGCATTATCGCTAAACATACATAAAAAATGAAGAGATTGAGGATTTTCCCATGGACCCAATTATTAGATTTTGACCAAATTTATATGGGACCACTCCTGTAGTACCTCCTTTCTATAAAAAAATCATTGAAATCGGACACCGTGTTAAAGAATTATCGCTGAACATACATAAAAAAAAATATCGCGATGAATTGAGAACCTCCTCCTTTTTTGAAGTCGGTTAAAAATAACACAAACAAGTTTCAGATTAAAGGCATTTTTAAATTCTTACTTTAGTTTACGTGTCTTTTAAAAAATATGTTCATTTAGGTTGGAAGAATGTTAAGAATGCAGGGTATTCATCCCTATCATTATCAGCGTGTTCAAGCCTTAAGACCCCACGACTTTTTACCACGAATGGAGTTTAGTGAATGGATAAGAAACCATCAGGAACTGCTTCTTTTTATTATCATAAAATTTTCAAATGCTTTTTTCTTGAAAATGGTGCGTCCTAGTAGATGCAACAGGAGTAGCTTTATTGTAAAGAAAACATTGGGTTTCCAAATTTTTTAGTCAAAAATGTTAAAAACTGACAACAAAAAAACTTAGGGCAATTTTACCTTAAGCCCCCCATAATTTACCCATCTATGAAGATGATCAAAAACTAAGATTAAGTCCATTACATAGAGCGTAAACTGGTAAGCATTTGTACTAAATTTAATTTAGTTATATTTAAGCGTTTAGAAAGTATTTACAAAAATGTGTCATCAGGACTTCACTTTAAACACCCTGTATCTCGGAAAAGAAACGTTTTCGGACCTATGTTTATATGAACTTTTACTCCTATTTTAGGATTTAGATTACGCTGTTAAAATATGACCGTCTATTTTGGGACACCCTGTATAAATGATTATTTTTTTACCAATCTAAAGATTGGTATAAAATTGCAATAAAATTCAATGCAGTATGCATTAGATTGTAGTTATAAGAGGTAAATTTTATATTAAAAAATGAATTTTGATAGAAATTTATATATTTAATTTCAAAAATGAGAATCGGACATGCCACGGTATTGACATTTCGAGTATATTTATACGCAGCTTAAAAAAAAATTACGAAGGTTTATGATCTAATTCATAATGTCATATAAAAATCATATAAAAATCACAGTTATCCGAGAATCACCCACATACCTATAGGTTGTTAATGTCTGAATTTATTAATTGTAATCCAATGTTACTATTTAAGGTATTTAATGTATGTTGTAACAATAAATAACCTAATCCAATAAATAACCTAACACAATTAATAACCTAACACAATAAATAACCTAAGTAAACAAATTTGTGTGGTATTTATTTTGAGATTTGATCTTCCATTGAGTAAGCGGACCATTTAAGATAACGAATAATTTTTATAAATCTAATACGTAATAAGTTTTAATCAAGTTGAAATTGTACTAAGAGTTTTAAATGACCTGAGTGTAATTTATAAAGAGATTACACAGCTTATTATACTCAAAATGTCTGTCTCCTTTCTATTTCAAATGAATTCGAATTTTACCTATCTCTAAATTTTAGTACAGGCATTATTCTTTTCATTAAAAAATTATTTTCATTTTATAACAAATTTATTAAAATAAAGAATCCAAAAATTATTTATCTCTGTTAAAAGTGAACAGATCGTGATCGAACGAAATATTGGGTGAATCAACCCGAGTATTTAAGTTGAAAAGTTCAATGTTTGGCAATTTTGTACCTTTGGTGCCATGACTGTGAAATTTTAAACCTCAAACCAGTCTGAGTTGGAGCATGCAAACTATTCAAAATGGGAATTTCACAGAATAGACTACGGCTTATTGATTTTGTATTCGGCGGTGCATTTTCAGACGCATGTGCATAGTTGTCAGATCGGCAAACTTAAATAGAAAATGAATCGAGCCAGAGCCCGTGATATCCTTATTGTTCCGTTTTATGTATTTGTGTAATGTCGTTTTAGTACTAGCTAACAAGTATATTATTTAAAAGGTTGTAAAAAGTGAAAATACTAAGTTCCAAATTTTAACATCAGACATGCACACTGCACATAATAAAATTTGTATATAGGGTGATTTATTTCCACAATTTTTTGAGCTCTTAATATCAATTATTTTAAGTACTTACTATTTAAATTTAAAGTTTTACCATTTAAAATGCATGTAAAAAAATGTTTTTTCAAATTTCTAATGCTTACCCACCTTTCACAATATTGCAAATCGGTTTGATGTACCTTGTGGGGAATTTTACGCTCTTCGAAATTATATTCATTGGGAGCCACGGTGCTTGGGAACCAACTTTAAAAGAAAAGTTTATTTACTAGACTTTTTTTTCGGTCAAAGTATTTCTGAAGGGCTATAGATTGGCGCAATATATTTTTTAAAATCGGTACCAGCAGCCGTTTTTGAGAAAACTCGATTTTTAATGAAAAAGTGACCCTTTTTTTACTTTTTTGCTTGTAACTTGCGCATTTCACATTTTCTCGGCTTGCCATAAGTAAATTTCAATGGGAAAATGTCCGCTCTAAAAAAAAGCATCAATGAATTTTTTCTCTAAAATCGGCCGAGTTTGAGTTAAATGAGATCTCAAATCGGCTGATTTTAGAGAAAAAAGTCATTGATGCTTTTTTGTAGAGCGAAATTTTCTCATTGAAATTTACTTTTGGCAAGCCGAGAAAATGTGAAATGCGCAAGTTACAAGCAAAAAAGTAAAAAAAAGGTCACTTTTTCATTAAAAATCGAGTTTTCTCAAAAACGGCTGCTGGAACCGATTTTAAAAAATATATTGCGCCAATCTATAGCCCTTTAGAAATACTTTGACCGAAAACAAAGTCTAGTAAATAAACTTTTCATTTAAAGTTGGTTCCCAAGCACCGTGTCTCATTTAATTCAAAATCGGCTGATTTTAGAGAAAAAAGTCATTGATGCTTTTTTGTAGAGCGGACATTTTCCCATTGAAATTTACTTTTGGCAAGCCGAGAAAATGTAAAATGCGTAAGTTATAAGCAAAAAAGTAAAAAAAAGGGTCACTTTTTTATGAAAAATCGAGTTTTCTCAAAAACGGCAGCTGGAACCGATTTTAAAAAATATATTGCGCCAATCTATAGTCCTTCAGAAATACTTTGACCGCAAAAAAAGTCTAGTAAATAAACTTTTCATTTAAAGTTGGTTCCCAAGCACCGTGGAGCAAGAAATCATGATAATTCTAAAAAAAGTGCTTAGTGTAGGGAAATATAATGGTAATCAATAGAAAAAATTAATCTAAATAACATTATGAGTTAGTATTTAACAATTACTTACATTTTCAGGTATAAAAATGGCTGTAAATTCATTAAATATTGGCCGGATAACTTTTTTTCATGAGTCAGCCCTTTTTCTCTCCTTACTTTTTGGCGGTTTGCTCGAAATATTTGAAAAAACTGTGCTTTGACGACTCCTACTGGTAAACTAGTGCGAGTTACACAACAAAAACTCTGAAGGAATTTCAAAGAGCATGAAATTCCTCACAAGGTCCATCAAACCGATTTGCAATATTGTAAAATAAGGGTAAGCATTAGAAATTTAAAAAAAATTACATGCATTTTAAATGGTAAAATTTAAATAGTGGGCAGACCGGAGTAGAGTCCCGTTTATACCTGCTATAATGACAGTCCAAAATTTAGATGGTTGAGTAGAGTCCAGGTTCAGATTAAGTCATTAAAGGATTAACTACCTATATTTTGAATTTGAATATTTAGTATTATCTATTATTAATATTTCAATAACTATTTATTAATTGTTTATGATCATGACAATTACAAGTTGATTGTTCCCTTTCTACATGCCCAAAAACATGCATAAAATAAAAATATTCAATTAGATCTTTTGTTTATTACAGTTTTAGTTTAGTTTACTAACCGACAAGATTAAATCATGAGTGCATTAAAGTTTATACTTAGCGAGAAAGGAAAGGAGCTTCTAGTGTTAGATAGATATAAATATCGTTTTCACAAAGAACTATCTGGTGGTATTAAACGTTGGGTGTGTTCTGTAAGTGGAAATAAAAAGTGTACGGCCTATTTCAAGACAGAGGGAAAAACAAACATAATAGAAGTTGTCGACAACCATAACCACCCACCACTTGATGAAAAAATTCTTAATAGGAATGAAGTGAGCAACTCCCTAAAAAGAAAAGCCTCAGAAGATTTAAGTGAGAGACCTTTAAAATTAATTCACCGAGAACTAAGGAAAGAAGATGTCGAAACATTGACTAATTGCGATGTCAAATGTATTAGAAACAACATATACAACTCTCGAAGGAGCTTTGTACCAAAACTTCCAACTAATCAACAAGAAGTTCACAATGTTCTCAATTCCTATCCTGTTATGACAAATCGGGGCGAAACTTTTCTTCTGGTAAACGACACAGAAAACAATATAATTATGTTCTCATCAAAAAAGAATTTAGAGTTCTTGTGCACTTTGAAATCCATATATGTGGATGGGACATTCAATTGCTGCACCAAATTCTTCCTTCAAATGTTCTCCATTCACGGATTAGCAGGTGACCATTATGTACCTATAGTCTTTTTCATACTTCCAAATAAGCAAAAGAAAAGTTATATGTTGGCATTAATGTATGCAATAGAAGAATGTGGAAAGATTGGTAAAATATTGGGACCTACGACTGTAGTGGCAGATTTTGAAGAGGCAATCCACCAAAGTGTGCTAGAAACTTGGGCGAAGACAAGTATTGTTGGATGTAGATTTCATTTGGGCCAATCATGGTAAGTTATTGATAAATATTTCAATGACTAGAGTTAGTTCAATAATGTTTTGCTAGGTTTTGTATCTCTAATACTTATTGATTTTAAGGAAATTAAATTTTAAAAATAGAATGTCCTTATAATTAAGTATTAGAGATTTAAAATATTATTAGGAAAAAAGTTTAATAAAATTTGATTGTCCAAAACTTATAGACGTAATTTTTCTTTAAAAAAATATATATATTTCAATGCTGTCAGTTTACTAAATGCAACATGCACTTTTTAGGTGGCGAAAAATACAACAACTTGGCCTTACTACTGCATAGAAGGATAAGGATTCAGAAGTTGGAAAAATTTTGAGAAACTGTTTTGGTTTGCCGTTTCTTAATTCAATAGATGTTGGAGACTGTTTTGCTATTGATTTAATTTCTTCTCATCCCAGTAATTCCAAACTTACATCATTCGCAGATTATCTTGTAGATACTTACATAACAGAATCGTCCAAATTTCCACCATACATATGGGCTGAAAATACAAGTAGTGTTAAGAGAACTACAAATGCCTGCGAAAGTTTTCATTCACAGTTTAATTCTGCATTTTACCATGCACATCCTCATATTTTTCAATTTATTTCGGTTTTAATAGATTTTCAAAGTGATACCTACATAAAGATAAGGACAGCGCAACAAAATGAAAAGAAAATATACTCTGCAAAAACTATAGAAAACAAACAATTTTTAGATGACAAGATATGGCAATTAAAAAATCATGATATAACAAACTTGGAATTTATTAAGGTAGTTGGAAATCGATTTAAAATGTAGAAAACCTAATTTTGTAGTTTATGTAAATATAAAATAAATCACCCTTATTTTAGGTTTAAAAATATTTATAGCACTGTGAATGATTAATAAATACATTTTTTTATCAATCTGGTTTACTTTATTACCATGTTCCCTAAAAAATAAACTATAAAAAATAAAATAATTCAGGTACCTGAGATAATGAGCTTCGGACTCTACTCAACCATCTCCGGGACTCTACTCGGACATCATTCAAAGGGACCTAGAGAAGTCGGGACTCTACTCGAGATCACCGAAATAGTTAAGTACTTAAAATTGATATTAAGAGCTCAAACGTGGTGAAAATTTTTGCTTTAGCACAAAAAAAAAATTGCGGAAATGAATCACCCTAAAGGTTCAAATTTAAAAGTGATCTGATAATTTTATAGTTTTGTCGGATAAACTTAATTTTTTTACTTTTATAACTTCAAAATAATTTTTGGTGCCAAATAATTTTAAAAAATTATTATTTTTATTTTTTAAATAAAGAAATTTAACTATTTTTTTATTATAAAACTCTAATTATTGTCAGGAAGATGGTTTTGATATGGCTACTGATATGATATTAGCAATAACATTACTTAAGAAAAATAAATGGCTTCATAAACGAACATTGATAGATTAAACTGGATGCACGTTTCCAGGCCAAAGATCGGCGAAAAACTTCATAACTATTTCATCAATCTGTACCTATATGTAGGGTGAGAAGAATGGGTTTCTTATAACACTTAGGCCTCTCTAGGGCGATTGTGCAGCCTTCGGAATCGATGAGACTATCTTAGCTTGCACCCAACCTATAGATTTAATGTAGATAATATTTCATCTAGTTATACACTAAATAATTACTATTGCACTTTACACAATGAGCTAGAAAATATAAACACAGAGAGTGTAAGTACAATAAACTTAAAGATATGTTAAGTTGAAAGAGATTGCATTTCATCACTGTTACTTTTTTATTTTTGAATTCAAATATTAATCAACTGAATCTTGGTATACCTACCTACATTTCGTTATTACGAAAAGGTGTTAATATTAAAAATATTAGTAGAATAGATATTAAAATTATAGTATGTGAGCCCAGGCATAAAGATTTCCCACCAATTGTTATACTTACTAGACTAAACTGTACCTAAATGATTGTATTTTTAAATTTACCTTTAATATTGGGTACAAATTGATACAAAAATTCTTCAAAGTATATTATTAATTTGGTCAGCTTGACTTAGGTTACTAAAATGAGACATCTTTAATTTTTTAATATGCATAAAAATCTATAAGATTTTTGAAATTATCATTGAGTAAATATAAAATGTTTTAGGAAGTTGTGGTACAAAATATTTACAATTATACCTAGTATAATAATACTCAATGCATTATATAAAATTTACCAATTTATTTTTATGAAATTTAAAATATTTTTAGAATAAATTGGTAAAATCAATAGCAAAAAAGTTTAACAATTTGTAAAAGATTTATTATAAACACGTATATTTTTACTACAAATTGTCCCTGTTCCTATATGTACTATTTAGGATGGCACAAAATTGATCGAAAACATTTAGTCGAATACATATGATCGAAAACATTTGATCGAATGCGTTTGATCGAAAAAACATTTTATCGAATAATAATTGCTCGAAAAAATATCGAGCAGAAAAATGATCAAAAAGAGCAATGATCGAAAAAAAAATTGATCGAAAATAGATATAATAGAAAAAGCAATTGATCGAAAAATCAAATATACATAAAATTAGAAAAAATAAAAAACTTAACTAATGTCCCTGACCTGTGCGACCTAGAGTCATAGCAATATGCATATGGAAAATATGAAAAAATTAAAAAACTTAACTAACGTACCTAACTTACCTAACTTGTGCAAAAGTAATAAGTAAAATTTAGATAGCACGGGTTAGGTAATTTAGTTAAGTTTTTATTCTCATTTTGTTATAATTCTTTTTGCGAGGCCAACCGCGACGGGTCCCGGTCGCACAGGTAAGGTGGTACATTATTTAAATTTTTTATAATAAAAAACATAACTAACCTATCTAACTTGTGCGAGAGCAATCAATTAAATTTAAATAGCACAGGTTAGGTAAATTAGTTAATTGTGTTTTGTATATTTTTGGCGAATCAACCCTCGACGGCTCCAGGCCGCACAGGTTAGGTAAATTAGTTAATTTTTTTACGAAGCTATTCTCGTCGGCTCCAGACAGCACAGGTTAGGTAATTTTTGTATTTGGCCATTAGTACCTACCTGATTAGAAAATCCGCTGAGTTAAGTTTCTCCGGTAGTAGGGATTAGATGGACGATTGCATGGTGTCGTTTGAATTTTTAATGTTAATTTTCAATATATTGTCCTTTCGATCTAATTAATTTTCGATCTATTGTCTTGTCGATAAAATGTTATTCGATAAAATATATCTTCGTTCAAATGTTATTCAATCAAATGCATTTTCGATCAAATATTATTCGATAAAATGTATTTTCGATCAAATTTCCAAATCGATCAAATGTTTTTGGATCAATTTTGTGTCACCCTACTATTTATTATAAAGTAATATTTAAAGTGATTTTTGAACATTTTACACAGAATTTAATGTTGCATTGAGATTTCAAGATTTCAAGGATGCATTTTATTTATAAAATCCAAAACCTCATACATTTTTGTATGTTACCAATTGTCCATTTTGTGCGTATATTTTTTGACAATTGTTTCTTTTATTTGCTCTCGATGTAGTCCGCCTATTTTTCTTTGACTAGGTATTAATAGTAGATTAAATACCTAGACGGGAAATGCATCAAATGATAATTTCCGCCAAGGTTTACATACTATTTTATTCACAATCATTTAATTAATTAAAAAATATATAGTTAATGTCTTTAAAAATGTTGTGTAATATACTCGAGAGAGCCTTTCTCTCGTCTTGTCTCGTCTCGTCTCATTTCTCTCGTGATAAAATAATGTCAAATTTAAATTTGAAAAAGACGAAACATGAAAAAACGGTAAAATTTGTAAGACTAAAACAAAGAATTTTTCAAGAATTTGCGCATTAGTACCCAAATTTGGCAATAAGAAACACTTATGTCTCTCTGTCTGTCCGTCTGTCACAGTCGTTTTACAATTGAAATTTGAAGTAGGTAATACGTGACCCAGATTAGGCGTAAGTTAGTTGGGGAGGGGGGAAGAGGAAGAGGTTAAATTGGAAGTTAGAATTTTTCTAATGCAATCCTGCGATATCAAATGAAAACATTTTGTATAGTATGTTTTTAAAATGCAAGAAGATAGAGACATAAAACAAAAACGATGTGAAATTAGAGAAACATTATGATATTTTTGTTATAATAAGATGCACTTTACTTGAGACGTAAAATAGAGGGCGTTACTTTTTTTAATTTTTTTAATGGAAAGTAAAGTCATGTAATACCTCATTTAAAAAATATTTTGATTGTATTTAAGTCCAAGCAATTTTTTTTGTTTTTACAAAAATTACATTCTTGATAATCCTTGTGTGCCGCAATAATCCTAGAAATGTTAGATAATGTTAGAAGATAATTTTTTAATAAGCTTTTTTTGCTAAGAAGTTATGAAAAATTTCATACGTCAAGTGGTTTTTTTGATATTCTTAATTTATTTATTTTAGTAAATACAAGAAGCGTTTCCTTAGTAATAAACAATAATTGGTAATACGAGAGTTATCAAGAATGTAACTTTTGAGTAAAGGCCCAGAACATCTGTATAAGAACAAAGTACCAGCTACAGTGTTAAATCCCTCTAACAGTAAAAAATTACTTAAATTTTTAAAAGATACTGACATTTACTCTGTACTAGCCAAAATGTTAATTATCCATTGTATACTATTGTAAAAAACAGGTATTATACCATACCTTCGGTAATGATCCTTTGAGTTGAAGCGGTAAATAAAAAAAAATTTTAACCTACTTTATGAATTTATTTAATGTAATTTCTGTAAAAACATAAAAACCTAAATCTGTTTACATGAACGTAAAAATGTAGAAAATATTTTTCAAATGAGGTATCACATGACCCTACTTTCCATTAGAAAATTTAAAGCTAGTAACTCCCTCTATCTTACGTGTCTCAAGTAAAGTGCATCTCTTTATAACAAAAACATATCTTCAGTTTTACCTCGTTTTTGTTTTGTCATTATCTTTTTTCATTTAGAAGTTAAAATAGAGGAGGGTACAATTTTCGTCCTCACTGTATATAATACATTCGTTTGTAATACCTTTTCTGTGACAGTTTTTCGAAAAAACGTTTAAAAATAAGTAACCTCAGAAAAGCAGAATGGATTAAATATAAGAAATGATTGTATAAATTTTAAATAAATGAAATGAGAAATATTTTTTCTTACAAATCACTATTTATAAAATCCTAATAACACATGTATCATTTGTTACCATTTAATATATATATAGAATAGGTGTGTTATAGTTAACTTTTTAACTATCTCAAGATCTAATATGTTAAAATTTTAAGTTACGATAAGCAATTGAAAATTTCAAATAAGCAAAGAGAAAATTGTTCGAGAGAGCCCGAGAGAGCTCGAGAGAAACGAGAAATTCTCGTCGAGAGATGACACTCTCTCGTCTCGTCTCGAATCTGTTTTCGAGAGAGAATGTCTCTCTCGACTCGTTCGAGACGAGACGAGACAAGAGACGAGAATCTCTCATCTCGCGGCATCACTACTGAAGTTCCATTGACATTCGAATAAAAAAAGTCACTTCTGTGTAACAACCTGTGAAAAAACTTAACATTGTTTATTAAAATCTTTAATATTAAACAATTTCCCAAAAAAATAGTAGGTATTTGTTAAAACAATTTTCCTTCTATAAATTTTGCTGGGTAGGTAAATTTTCTAAATATATACCTACAGAGACCTGTGCCAATAAGTTTCGGTTGTCTACCTACCTCACATAAAAGCACAAAGTAATTTCCAAAATTAAATCAAAAAAACCAATAAATATTGACAACGAAGGAGTTACAGATTTCTTTGTACCTAATGTTAATTGTTCTATAGTGAAAGCACTACATTCCAACCAATTATTCTTAGCAATTGGAGTCTAAAATCAAAATATGACTAATGAAGTACATGCTTCTCATTTCCAAATCTTCAACTACTACAGTCGAATTATTAGTTTTAACTACATAATTTTAAATTAATTATACAGAATGGCCAGGCAAAAAGGGGGACATCTTTCAATCGTATCCTCAACTAGAGGTTCTTTCATAACCTCAATTTCCTCCGTCACTTTAATTAACATAATTTATATAGGAAAAATATATGTAGAATCAACAACATAACTATGCATTTCATTACTTTTGATTTTAGCGTTCTCTAGTGGGATAAAAACCGTTACGTACCTATTGTAAAGTGTGAACTTTTATTTAGAAGCTAATTTTATTAATATTTTAATACTGAACATAACAAGTAAATGATGCATTAACTTAAATAACTGAAAAACCTGGCTCTAATGATAAGAAATACAAACTTCAATCAACCAAAATAACAAATTGATGCTTCGTATTAAGTTACTAATAGCTTTCAAATGAAGTGTCAAATTTTTGAGCACATAAGAGATTTTTTTATTATATCTAGTAGAAACAAAAATTATAATGATTCAGCCTCATAAGTAGAAAAGTAATTCTACTTATAAAATAATGTATCATTGGAAAATACAACTCATTAAATTTTAAAAATGTATTTTATTTAATTGAGTAACCGTTTATAACAGAACGATTTCGTCCATCTCTAGGAGATCCACGACCGCCGAGTTTGGTCAGGGGTTAGGTTAGAGGAAAGCGGCACACTAAATAATGCCATTGCTCCTTGATTGGCAACAACCCTGGTAACCATGGTAACACCGGGTGGGGTCAGAGCCATCTTGAATGAGACTATCATCCGGTTCTACAGCTGATCGAAAGCAGTTGCATTAGGTATACATAGCCGAAACTAAGGAAATATTCATATTTACTTTAAGATTTATCAAATAAAAATGATCTAATTTAAGTATTAATTGTTGTAATGTACAAACCTATAAAATATATTGAGTGTTGCTAAATGTCGTGTCAATATTGGATAGAGCTAGGTAATTCCTTGGCCTAAAATTTCATACAAACGTGCTCGAACGTGCTTTTTTTAAATGTTCGTGGTTCATAAAATACCATTTAATAATATAAATCAGGCTTAATATCTACTACAATTTGGGATATAGAAATTAACGATAAACTGATTAAAAAAAAGCTAGATACTGCATAATAGTACAAAAAAAAAACAGGACATATTTATGAAATTTTAGTCATAAAATATTCCTAAAATATTGACTCGATATTTAGAAAGACAAGAACACTATATAGGTATATTGATAATCGTGTGGAAGAACACAAATTAAGTGTAGAAAAAAGATATAACAAATTCACAACCATCTAGAGGTAGGTATTACATACTTTTTGGTGATACTACTAAATACTTTTGATATAATATGTAGATATAGATGGTTCCTATCTAAGCATTTAGATAGGTACCCATATAGGTATGCAAGAACAACTAAAATTAAAAATAACGAGGCATCGAGAAAAATCATAATAGAATTTTACTGATATTAAAATATTTTGTGTTAATACTTTAGTCACTTCCAGAGAAGAAATCGAAACTAATCGTTTGGTCAAATTTGTCAAAACTTTTATTAAAAAAAATTAAATATAAAAAATGGCAGTTATTCAGCAAAGAGCAAAAAGCAAAAATTATCGAATGACTTTTGTACAAATGTGAAAGTAAATAGCAATTCCAGAATGCATGGCTGAAGAACATTCTGTTTATTAGTGTTTGACTACAATTATGATTACAATATTTTGGCAAATTCTGTGCCGTTATTCAATGAGTCTGGTATACCTACAGCGTCAGTTGAAAAACTGAAATTGTACGGCCATCAAAATGTACAGCTTAAAATATTGAAGTATGTTATTGTTGAAAATCCAAAATGATCGATATTTTCATAAGCTTTTTCAGTTAATTATTTAGAAAGATTGGATTTTTGTCAATAGTTTCTATAATCTAAACAATGAATATACCTTTACACAGTTTTTTCCCAAATGAGGCTATATTTTATTTTTCTGGGTATGTTAATTTATAAATCATTGACCAGGGACGGCTCGTGACCAAAATTTTGGGGGTTCACAGTAGCAGAATATTGATCCCGGTACAGATATAGGTAAAAAACTGAAAGTTTTTTCATACATCTGTACTGATACCTATATTCTGTCACTGTGAACCACACCACAAGCCGCCACTGTCATTGACTATATCAGAGATAACTCAATTGATAAGAGCGCTGTGCGTAAAACAGGAATAGGCGAGTTCTAATCCCCACGTGGGCAGAATTTTTTTTTTCAGTTTTCAATAAATTTATTTTTACCTTGAGGGTCAAAAATAAATTTCAATTACTTCGCAGTGGTAATATTGCGATTTCTTTTGGAATTTCTTGGATATTTATTTCATATTTTTCGGATTTTTATCCGATCAGTTTTCGGAACTTTAAAACCGATTCTCTCACTGCCTTTACCTCTCTTGTAACGTATATTGGAAACTTAATACATTTCAGATAACCTGAAGAAGTAGTTTGTTGAAGAATTAAAAATTTTCTGAAACACGAGGTTGGTTTCGAAATCTTTATTATTCATCTTAACAATTTGGAAATTATTGACTATGTCAGCAAATGTTTAATTGGTGAGACCACTGTGCGTAGAACAGAAATATGTGAATTCGAATCATCTCGCGGGCATAATTTTTTAAATTTTTAATAAATTTGTTTCCGCATAGGGGGTTCAAAAATAACTTTCATTATTTCGTAGGGGTAATATTGGAATTTGACATATTTTTCGGATATTTAAACGATCAATTTTCGGAACTTTAAAACCGATTCTCTTACAGAAGTTAGTTAATTTAAATAATATAGTTAATTATATTTAAATTGTTTTTCCATAGAATGTCGTTGTGATATAGATATTGCATCCCCTCTCGTTGCATAAACTACACTGAAAAAATTATATTAACAAATATTTTGTTGTTACACTACCGACAAAACATTTTGTTACAATAACAAAATAGGTACTTTTTATTTGAATAAAAAATAATTCTTTATCTGTAATTAAAATATTTGTTTCCTTCACAAGTGTTTTTGTTTGCCAAATAATTTTTGTATTTTTTATGTTTCAAATCAAAAAAAATGAGTAATTACTACCTACACTTTTGTAAACAAAAATGAAAATCGTGCATTTGATGCTACAAAAAATTATTTTGTTCTTGAAACAATTCATTTATTCAAATAACATTCCAATTTTGCTGTGTTACAAATTTCTTCATGTAGTGCTATGTAACGCTTCTCTTTATTTCTTTCGCCACTCCTTTTTGCAATTTTTACAATATTTTTTTGTAATGGATATTTTTGTTATAGATTTTAACAAATAATTTACTTTAGTGATTTCAACAATATATTTTTTATAATCCTACCAAAAATATTTCTGTAACTTATACTTAAATTTTTTATAGTAAAACCATTGACTTTTTTTAACAAAATAGTTTTCTGTAATAGATAAAAACGACGTGTAATTTGGCAATTAGAAAATATAGATTAGCTACATTTTTTAAAGTAGTTTAGCATCCATATAATCATCTGTGGCATTTTCAGATGAAAGGCATGTCATAAAACAGTACGATTTATAGTTTGAAAACCCATAAGTATCTGTAGTATTGTGTTATCCAAAATATTATACAATTTATTTAATTATATAAAAACACGGTTTTTACGGTATTGCGATTTTCAGGAATCCACAGTAGCTTAATATATTTTTCATCCTAAATTGTGCATAGAGAAATTAATTCTTTTGTCACCTTAAAGAAACAAAAACATATCTTTTAAAAAGTCACACTTGTAAAATGTAAAAATAGAAAAGATTACTTTAAAAATGTAGAAATCTTTTAATAAACATAGAAATCCATAAATAGATTTCTAAGTATTTCAAGATACTGGTTTGAGGGTCATGCAAAAAACTAATACCAAATCAATGATTTATTAATTTATTATATAAAACATATATGTAAGAAGGAATAATTTTTAATCTACCTAATTAAATTAGGTGGGTATAACAACACATAAACAAACAAAACAACTAAACGAATTAAAAATAAAAACACAAACATTTTTTCAGATTAATTATCTATATATACCTTACCTCATAAAAAAAAACTGAACAATTTTTCCAAATTCAAAATTAATTATTTGGTATTTAAAATTATTTTTTCTTTGGGGAATTTAAATAAGCAATAGAAACAACAAAAAATTGTAGCAGTTATGTTTTGCAAACAAAACATTTTCTTAAATTTCTATTTCAATACCTAGGTATTACGTTTTATAAAATTTTACTTAGTCTAGAAATCTGGTATGAAACGATTTAACATTATTTTATGGCACAAATAAAGATATACGGAAGAAATTACTTACTATGAATTAAATATACAAATTAATGGGTGACCCGTCAAATGCGCTCCGACAAATGCGCCCCGTCAAAAGTACTCCGACAAATGCCCTTCCCGATATAATTGACCGCGGCAAATGTGCCCCCCGACATATGTACCCGACAAAAACTTATTTGACAAAGGTTTTTAAATTTTATGTCGAACTTAGTTACAGGGTGTCCCATTAGTGCGTTATTGTTCGATATTTCAATTTGTGTTACAGATACGCAAACAAGATTTAAATAAAAGTTTTATTAACCTCAAAAAGGCATATTTTAAAAATATTATTGGATATACAGGGTGTTAAGCTTTTGTCTGGGAAATAAAAATTTAATTTTTATTTGGAAAACCTTTATTTTATTTTAGTTTTAAATTTGTCACATAATAATATATTTGACACTATAATATCTTTAAAAAATATTACAGGGTTTTCAAGCAATCTATTTTTTGTGAAATTAGAGAATGATACAGGTTCTAAATAAAATTATCAAAATTTGTGTAGGTTTGTATTTCATTTAAAATGGTTTACATTACTTGTGATGTCGACGAAATAGAAAACCATCCATTACTTTTGACAAATGGGTTACCAAAAATTTTGTAATTTTATCCTAAATAGGTTCATATTTTTAAAAGCGAATTAGGAAAATGTGAAATAAAAATGATGAAACTTTCGAAATCTCGAGAAAATAGGTCTGAACATAGGAAATGCCAAACAAAATAAAAAATTAAGAAATTAATTTATAAATTAGTTGTATAACATATACACAGTGTTCCATTTAAAAAATTGAGAATATCGTAATCTTGCATTTAAACATCATAGCAAATAAATGAAAATGCAAAAATTGTTTAACGATGTGAAAGCAACCAAATCTGTTATCTGTAACTATCTACAGGGTGTTTGGTTTAGGAGAGTACAAGTTTGGTTCACCCCTCATTTATGGACCACCTTGTATAAAAGATATTTAGTAAATTGAATTTAAAATAAGTCATATTTATGACATATTTCGAATTAAATCAACATTCCCCTACGAAATATTGCAACCCATTCCCGGGACCTCAAGAGGGAAAAAATAATTGAAAAATTAAAAAAATTCTACCAGTAATAATTAAAAAAAAAAATAAAAATTAAAAAAATGTTGGGGCGCATATTTCGGGAAGCGCATTTATCGGGAAGCGCATTTATCGGAAAGCGCATTTATCGAGACGCATTTGTCGGGGCGCTTTTGTCGGAGCGCATTTGACCTGGGCGCAATTGTCGGGTAACCCAATTAATGACAAACAACGTTTTATTTTTAGAAACCTATGGTGTAAAAATAGCATAACTTATTTATATATGGTGTCTTAGCGAAGAAATATCGTGTACACCAAAATTTAAATTATTTTAAACTACATAGGTAAGTTGTACCTGAACACTGATTCAATTCTCACAACGTTTAATAAATATTTTACAGTGTTTCACTATATCTTCTCTTTGTTTTCTAGAATTATTTTATCGGCTATTTTAACGCAATTCGCTCACATTATTTAAATTTCAACTAAACTATGCGTTAAAATAGAAGCCATTAAATAAGGGAATGAGAGAAAATTGGTTTTGTTAGTTTTTAAATTTAGATTCAAATATTTTGTTAAATTCACAAATAAGTATCTTGTTAAATTTAAAAATATGTAGGAACAATAAATCCATTTTGTTAATACATACTACAAAATATTTTTTTTTTTTTTGACAAAATTGGTTTTCGTTTTAACAAAATTTCAGTTATTTTGTTTATTAAACAAATCAGTCTGTTAACAAAACCCAAATATTTCTGCTGAATAAATAAAAGTATTCCTTATGAATACAAAATTTTTACATCCATAACTATTTTTTTAAAATGTCGAATTTAGTCTATACCTACAACAAAATTTGCACGAACATTATTGACTAATTGTTTTGATACTATTACAAAATAAGTATATAAAAATAAATTTGACTTTCAAACAATTTCTTTTTGTAAGTTTAACAAATATATTTTAATTTTGTGCTTTGTTATTTGTTTTTTGTTGGTGTAATTAAATTTTTGTTATGACAACAAACACAAATTTTTCTACGATCACTATCGACAGTAGGCTTTTGCGCCTTAAAAAGTAACTGCAAAGTTGATGTTTTCCGTAAGCTATCATAAATTGATATTATTGGCGCTCTTAAGCGGAAAGCAACTTTGGCGCACGCCTAATTTTATTTATAAATAAACTAGAGCTATTAGTTATTTTAACACATACTATAGCCTAAATAAATATTTTATTTGACTTCCTAATATTTTAAATCATCCAAAAGTATTTTCCGTAAATAATCAAATCATTAAATCATAAATAATTACCGTCATCATACAAGTACTAAAATTAAATAGTATGTAACTCCCCATACAAACAACTTAGGAATCAGGTAGGTCGATGTCAAAGAAAGCAACTTTGAAATTGCCAGAATAAAGACAAGCGGCGTGTGTCAAGGTGAAATTAAATTCAAAAATTGGTGAATATGATGATTCTTATATGGAATTTGATAGTATTCCTCCTGAACTGACAAATTATGCAAATAATTTATATAAAAACTTGTCTAACATAGGTTACATTAAATATTTCATTTTGTTAACAGTTTTATTTTACTATATTCAATTCCTACAGTGTCTGTGGCCGTGGAGAATGTACAGGCTGTTAGAGAATATAGTACTTTTATTTCTACCAGTTTCGTGGTTTACAAACTTTCATATATTTAGTAATTTAAATTAGAGAACGTATTTAAAATTAAATAGTTAAACAATTGGAGAACCTCAATTTTGCTCAAATACCTACCTTGGATAGCGGTCGTAGAAAAAATATTTTGTCTCCCAAGCAACATAAGGATCTAACTACTTGCTTACATTTTTTAAAATGAATTTTAATTAAGTTTTTTTTAATAGAACATAAACATTTTTATTTCCTGTTGGCCTATAGATACTACGACACTGTATTTAGCATACCAACAAAATATTATTTTTAACATACATCAAATAAACGAGCAAACAAACAGTTCGCTATTTTTAGTAGAGTTCTAAATCTATAATGGCGGTCTCTTTTCTACTTTTACCAGGATCGGCACGCAAATGCAGAATGTGTTTTCATTCTAGTTGAACATGATTAATTACAGCTTTTAACATTCTTTTACTTTAGGGAGACTATGTGTCTAGGTATATATTTATAAGAAAAAGAAAAAGGATGTAGTTTGCGATTTAATATTATAAATAAAAGTTTGGAAGGGAAAGTAGATTTATAGGTTCTTAGGTAAGTTGTTTTGTAGCTTTCAACACATCTGTTTTTAAATTCTGAGGAATTTAGAATATTGCACATAGGTATATTTTTGTGAATAGATTTATTACCTGTCAGGGAAAAATACAATATTAAAAAATAGTTTAAAAAGAATAAATTAATTTGGATATGTGATGTATCTATATGCAAAAGTTTGCTATTTATGTTTAAGAAATGGTTGAAATATATAGTTATGAAAGCTAAAAATAATTTGAAATGTATAGAAAACCAGTTAATATTGTAGCAGGTTTGTTCCTAAACTGAGATTTTCATATTTTGATATTTTGCGAATTACAAAACTATTTAAATGAAGAAAACAGTATATTCCTATTTTGTGTATTCCCTTTTTATATGTCGACCATTTTTAAACCTATTTCCCGTTTCGTAAATCGACAAATTTTTAGCTGGAGAAGACCCCATATGAATTTTCGTTCTGTGACTGGCATAAAATGTAATTTTTTGGCTGAAAGTTAAATCATCGAAATATAGGTACCTAGATACTATAATTTATCTTTATTATCAATATTAAGAAACTACTCGAAATATTAATAGTTATCCTGAGAAAAACTTGTCTAACTGCAATGGAAAAAATATTCTGTAATATTGACAAAATAGTGTTGTTTTTGTTGTCATAACATATATTTTATTACACCAACAAAAAAGGAAATAACAATGCACAAAATATTCGTAATATATTTGTTATACTAACAGAACCACTTTTTGTTAAAAGATCAAAGAAAAATTGTTTGAAAGACAGATTTAAATTTTGAATATTTGTAATTATAACAGAATAATGTCCCGCACAAATATTGTTATATAGACAAAATTCAACATTATAAGAACACAATATTGATATAAAGTTGTAGGTATTCATTAAGAACATTTTTATTTATTCTACAAACAACTTTTGGTTTTGTTTACAAATTGTTTTTTAATAAACAAAATATCACTCTTAGCATAACTAAAATTTTGTAAGAAACAAAGAAAAATGAGTTAATATAAAAAATATTTTGTAATATTAACAAAATGCATTTGTTGTCAAATATTTTCAAATTTAACAATTTGTAAATTTAACAGAGTATTTTCAAATTTAAGAAAACCAATTTCCCCATTCCTTTATTTTCAACGGCCAAATATTTAAGTATTAGTTAAAGAAATATGATTACAAAAAAAGTGTCAAAACAAATAAAAATATTCGTTACCACAATAAAAATTTATTTGTTATTAAAATGATATTATTACAAATGTACTTTCGTATACAGGGTGTACCAATAAAAACTCCCAGGCCGGATATTTTGGTAACTAACAGAGATATTTTAATTCTGTAAAAGCCAGTTCACAGAGCACTAAGGGAGCTTCAGTTTTAGATATAAATTGATTTTAAATAGGTCAATATGTAGATGGCGCTGCGCTCAATAATTTTTTTTCGATGGGAGGATCTTTCTTGTGTAGCGCATCATGTAAAAAATGCATTTTTAAGCAGATTTTATTCCATGAACTAATTCGATATATCTAGCCATTTTTGATATACAGAGTGGGTTACTTAAAACAGTTTCATCCTGTTTTTCAGCATTCATCATTGGATTTTAAAAAAATGCTAAAACAGGTCGATTTTTATTTCAAATTAAAAACATTTTTACAATACACACATCTGTCATGTGTCAACCCCCTCCCTTGTACTTCTCCACACCTTAATTTAAAATAGGTAATGTACCATGTATGGCACATCATTGAAATAGTAATGTAATGGGGGATTCTAGAAGGATAAAAAACTATTACGTATTATAGAGTGTGATACTACAATGTGTGGTACATCATTAAAAAAGTAATTTTATGGTGAATTTAGACATATGACTGTTCATTGTGATACTTTTAATTGTACCGTCCTCTATCGGGTTAAAAAACTACGAATTTTAAACCAAATTTAATTACTAATTCAATGTACCACATAACACTAATTAATAACATAATAATATAAATATCCATATTGCACTTGCAATAGTTTGAAAATTAGTCATGCATTATTTTAAACATTATTGCTTTTATTTTGTTGCTTTTATATTAATGTTATGTGGTGTATTAAATCAGTAATTAAATTAGCTTTCAAATGAAGTGTCACACTTTATAATACGTTACAGATTTTTTTATCACATAAAATTACCTTTTTAATGATGTGCCGTACATGGTACATTCCTTATTTAAAATTAAGGGGTTGGAGAAGTGGAAGGGAAAGGGTTGACATAGACAGATGTCTGTATTGTAAAAATGTGTATAATTTGGAATAAAAATCGACCAATTTTAGCATTTTCTAAAAAATCCAATGATTAATGCCGAAAAACAGGATGAAACTGTTTTGAGTGACCCACTCTGTAAATCAAAAATGGCTAGATTTATCGAATTAGTTCATAGAACAAAATTTTTAAAAATGCATTTTTTACAAGATGCGCTACATAAGAAAAATCCTCCCGTCGAAAAAAAATTATTGAGGGCAGCGCCATCTACATATTGACCTATTTAAAATCAATTTATATCTAAAACTGAAGATCTCTTAGCGCCCTATGAACTGGCTTTTACAGAATTAAAATATCTCTATTACTTACCAAAATATCCGGCCTGGGAGTTTTTATTGGTACACCCTGTATATAATAAAAATGTAAATATCAGTTAAAAAAATATATTATTATACTTGTTACGAAATGAAGTTTCAAACCAACCGAAAAGAATTTATTAGCACTACAAAAATAAATTAATAATACAACAATATTGGAATGTTATTAGATCAAAAGAAGTATGGAGATCAAAATTATTTTAATTTTTAATATTAAATGTTTTTGTTATATTTACGAAAGTGTAATAATTATTTAACAATTTTGTTCGTGAAAAATACAAATATGAAAAAGATGTTATGTCGGTAATATAGCAACAGAACATTTGTTATTGTAACCTTTACTTTTTGTTAATATAACAGGAATTTTTTTCAATTTAGGAAAATAAAATTCGGAATACCACAGGTATGTTGGGGACTGTTGCTGTTTTCGATATACAACTTGTTATAACTTAAATTAAAAGGCAAAATTATAAGTTTTTCCGGCTAAAGGTAACTGACTTAGCTTAAAATTATAACAGAAACAGAATTCCACATTATTAGTAGGTAAATAGTTTCGGTTAAATACCCTTACTTTAAATCATGAAAATAAAATGCGTCTCATTTAATTTTTATGGATACACTTCGCCGGCAATTTTAAATAATATAGATAACTTAAAAATATAAATTCAATTTTAATATTTTATTATTATCGTACATTTTAATCTCTACTATTTTGGTACACCAATAAAAGGTATAACTGCGTCTATCGGGGCAATATGTTAATTGAACCAAGAGGTTTCCGCGAACGCCTGCAGTTAAAAAGAGAGGTCAATAGATCCGTTAAACTGTGCCTGCTTGAAACCACGCTATTTTTAGCATCATTTTGCGCATCCCACGTAGATAACGTCACGACAGGTAACGATTAGTCACTTTGACTGGGTGTCTTTAATCCAACGTTGCCAGATTTAGAAGATTTGTTTTTTTAGTTTCCAGCTTCCTTGGCTAGTTTTAGTAGTGAATTTTTTTGTGTATTTTAGTAAATTTCTTTAAATTAATAAAAACATTCCAATTAGTCAAATAAAATTTCCTATTCAAATAATTATGCTGCTAAAAATGATTTCTAAGAACGTTAGGGCGATTATTATTTAAATAATCAGTTATTTTCGGATAATCGATTACTTAAAAATAATCGATTCCTTACGATTAATTTACTATTTTCGATTAATCCTTTCTTTTCGATTAACCTAATATTTTACATTAATCGATTCTTATAGAATAATCGATTCTTTTCGATTAATTGATCCTTTTAGATTAATCGATTCTTTCCGATAGATCCATTTTCGATTAACCAACTATTTTCGCCAAATTTATGCTTTTCAATTAATCGAAACTTTTCGATTATTCGATTCTTTTCGGTTAATCCATTTTTTTCGGTTAATCGATTCTTTTCGATTAATTGATTTTTGAATTAATTGATTATTTTTATGAATCGATTTTTTATCACTAGAATACAGCAAGTTAGTCAATAGTTGTAGTGTTTGAAAACAATATGATATTGTAATCGATTAATTAAAATTGAATATAATAATTATCTCTAAAAAATCGAAAGTATCCAATTATTCTAAAATAATCGATTTATTGTAAAAAAATATTATCGATTTTTGCATTTTGTTCGCGCTTTGAATTTACTTGATACGATTACTTTTACTTATGGCAACAAAATGGTAACAAAACCCATTATTTTCATCTTGGCTTTGTAAAGCCCATGGTAGTAGTGGTCATTGTGTAGCCAGCCAGGTAATGAAAAAATGTAATCAAGAATTGCTTCACTAAAAAGGCATAATGTTTGTGCAATACACTGGAAATTCTAAGGTTTATCCTCTCTAAAAACTAACCAAAATAACAGGGAATACTTTTGCAGTTTTAGATGAAATAAAAAGGGTAGAAATTAATATAGTTTCTGCGTTTGTAGAACGCAATGTACCATTTCTAGTAATGGATAATCTAAGTGATGTTATTATCCAATCTTTTCATGACTTATAATTCGAAATTCTATTAAAACGGACGATGCCAAAGAAGTTTTGTACAAAGTTTTACAAATTATTGGAAAAAAATTGAACCCCCATTTTAAATTACCACAAGCCGCCACTGTGTATTAAACCAACATTTTAAATGGGATGTTTAAATAAAACATATTATAATGAATAAATAGAGAAGACTATACTATCACGATTTGGCCATTTAAAATGTTTCAAAGACCAAACTATTAAAAACCTCTATTACAATCTATAGTGGGTATCTACGTCACATCTAAACTAAGGAAATACTTGAAAGTTTCTGGATATGTGACAAATATTTTGTTTTGTAAAATAGCAATTAATTTTTTTAAAAATCAATAAAAACAAATGACCTTGCATATGAAATAAAAGGTATAACAGAAAATTACCACTTAAGTACCAAGAAATGAAGTGTTTGGGATTAGGTTTAAAAACCTTGCAATATTGTTGTTGGATATTGCATGCTTCCTTTCATATTGTTTTTGATGACTCTAGTACTCTAGTAATACATACATACATACATATTTTCATGATGGCTGACCTTTAAATTTGTGAAATGATAGAAGGCGACCTGGAGAAGAAACCTGCTTTTAAAGGATAAAGGATTATATTAAGTAGATAATAGGTACCTATATATTATTATGGAGCATATGATTTATTTTATGCTATAGTCACAAAACAGGAGTTCATCTGTGGCCTTTTTCAGGTAAAAATTTGTTGAGTAATAAAACGGGAAAAAATTTACAAAACGAGAATTCACAAAACATGAAAAATTAACTATGTTATGTTAGTCTATTTTATATTCACCCGCATATTCATGTAATACTATTTGTAAACTGTAATATACGATGACCTTCCTGCTTACCACAAACCTACCTTATAGTCTTCTATATATAGGAATTTTAAAATAATATATCAGGACGAATTTGATCTATTATTGGATTAAAACTGTTTATTTTGGATGGTTGCCTCACGAAAATAATTCCATGATTTAAACTCCACTGATTTTAATTGATGATTTAATAATACAAATATGAAAATTAATTCATGTAGGTATATTTGGGTAAATCTTTTGGGTAGACAATGACAGCACAATGATAGAACCTGATTACATCCTCAAATAAATCAGTTTATCAGTTTTAGAGTTTTGTTCCTGTATACTTGGATAGCTACATTTTAATAACTATTTTATTATTCGTGTTAAAATAATAATCTTGTCGTTGATTCTTTTCAATGGATAACTTTCTTGATTTATTTTTGAATTAGTGACAAAATTCGTGATAACGACATCATTCTGACAACACACACATTTAAATAAATAATCTGTTGGAAGTAACCCATTAACTTACACCATAAAATTGATAAATGTGTTTTTGTGACGAGACTATCGAGAAATGGATTTTAAAAATTTTGTTATTCTTATCGCATGTTGGTGGATTGAGTTACGAAGAAGTGAAAATTACATCTACCACTTCTACTTGATGTGAATTATCATTATGTCATAAATAATTTCACGGTCACATCTGAATTTCATTGGCTGTTAGCTGTGATGTAAACAAACACAATTTATCCAAAGATATTAGGAAATAAATAATAATAGATTATCAAAGAAAGATACATTGTATTGTAATAAATTTAATGCGATTGAATCTTATTTAAATTGTGAGAATAAAATACATTTTTAGATAGGTACATATTTTAAAAAACAGAATATCTTAATGCTGAAAAATAGTATCTAATAATTGTAAAGTAAAAGTATATTCTTAGATTGGATTTTCCCCTCTTAACCCATTGAGATTGATAAACTAAGATAAGAAAGTGAAATCCTTTTGGGCACTCTTTCTTTTTCGTATTTTCCGATTAAATCGTATACTATCATTTACCTACTTATCTTGTGTTGTTCCACCATTTAGACAATATCTATTATTGAAAGCATTTTTCTTTAGTTGAATGTAGATTTAGATTTTATTTTTTTGATCACCGAAATTATGCTGTTTTTATAACTCAATGTAAATTATGTTTAAGAAATAGAAAATAATACACTGAGTAAGTTAACAAACGAAATGGAGACTAAAAAATTTCAAGTAAAATGTATATAAAATTCTTAAAAACTGGTTCATGTAAAAAATAATTTATAGGTATTTCATCAAATACATTTGTGATGGGTAGCGCGGTAAAAATATTCTTTAATATTGACAATAGCTATTTGTTTATTAAGATCAGTAAGTAGCACTTTAGCAGTTGCCGGCTAAGTATGTCTATCACTTTCCGTATTTAATCAATACACAAATAACTAAATAAATAACGATTTTAGCAAAAATAATAATTATTTATATTAAACTCATTCGCAATTCGTTTATTGAGATTTCATTAAGTAGATACGTCAGTTTCCTTTCGATAACTTTTTATCATTTTCTAAAAAAACAAATCGATTCCACAAGCATCATCATTAGTCAAAAAATATTTCGACTAATTTCGGCTAATTAAAACCATCTTTAGGCATACAAAACAAAATAAATTAGCCAAGAAATAAGTGTGTTAGTAGTAACAATACTTTGCTTGATGCTTGATAAGACTTAAGTAGGGTCTTAAGTTTTATTAGGGTATACAGAAAATGGTATTGAAACTTCCGCTTAGAAAAGTTCATAATTTAATTTTTCCTAAATTCAACAACCTGTATATCAATACATTTTTAAAAACTCCATTCTTTATCTATATAATGGTGTTCTTAGTTTCAAAATCTTTTCGAAAATAGCTATATTAGGTCGTAAAGAAATGGCTAAAACTGGTCGTTTTGAACACAATTATTTTTCTAAAACACCTAAGAACATTAAAAAAGAAGTAGCTTTATTTTTTAAATTTATTAGCTTCAAATTATAAAAGAACAATGACAAATACTAAAATACAGATTTAATTAAAATCTTGTCTATGGTGTAGTAATAATTGTTCACTGTGTTTGCTGTCTTCATGTTGGTACACATTGATTAAAATGGACCAATACAATATGAAAAGTTTTTAATGAGATGTCAGACGTTACAAAATTACTTACTGACAATTGTAAAACATAAACTGTTCATAGCCTACTAAATAATTCTCCTAAATTTCATTTAAAATTAAATTGTGCAAATATTTCCTTTTTGATCTAATTTCGTAGCCATTTTTCAAAAAGATTTATAATCGTAATATACCATTAGGTATATAGATAAAGGATATAGTTTTTCAAAAATGTAATAATATCTATACAGGATGTTTAATTTTAGGAAGATATTGTTATGAACTTTGAAATGGCATCATTTTGTTTTTTCTAAGCGGAAGTTACAATTTTTTCTCCGGTATACCTAAAACCTATGAAAACTGCATTGGTTCAGAAGATACAATGTGCCCTCAAAATGTGGAAAAATATAGTGAGACACCCGATATTTATAAGTATTGTAATTGCAAATTAACTTCCTTGACTCTCGCAATACTTTGTTATTAGGTATAAGTACGGGGTGTCCCATTTTGGGTACTTTTGCGGAGTATCATCGTTATTTTAAAGATAGAGGGTTACGGTTTTTGCGACATTGTGCTACATTTTTGTAAAATTAAAAATGCTGTTAACAAAATTTTTATAGCCTTTTCAGTTTTCAAGAACTATCAAAACATTAAAGTGAAAAAATTCTTTTTCACCTATTTTTATATAAAATTAAATTCTCTGCAAAAAATTTCAATTTTTTTCTTTAATTTTAATCGTAAATAACTATTGAAAATTGAAAATTTTAAAGTAAAAAGGACAAATCGAAAAAAACAAATCGATCTATTAAGCTCAATTACTCGGAAACGGCTCGTCTGATGAAAATTTTCAATCAGACCTTTTTTGTAGAGAATTTAATTGTGAAAAGGAATTTTTTTCACCTTAATGTTTTGACAGTTCTAACGTAAAACATCAAATTATGACTAAAAATCAAAAAAAGCGATGATAGACCTCTTAAAATTAATATTAAGGGCTCAAATTTTTCACGCAATTTTTTTTTTGTCATCCTGAATGACATTCTTGATATATTTAAAAAAAAAAAAGACAATAGTCAATTTTTTTGGCCCAGTCTAAGGTATATCCGTCCTCAGTGTTGTCGCTAAAACTATTGAAATGGCTATTTTTAATTTAATTTTCTCATATCTTAATAATAATAATATTATAACAAAAAACAGCATGGATTCCGACGTGAATATTCATGCGACACCCACAATAGAAATTACACAAAGTATTCATGACAAAATTGAAAAAACTTGTATACTTACGGTGTGTTTTTTGAGTTATCGAGAGCTTTCGATTGCTTGAACCAAAACATTTTATTTCAAAAATTAAATGCACTTACTTGGTATAAGAGTAAGGGTAAATTCATATAATTTAAATCGCCTGTTTTTTGTTTCAGTTGGTAACATCCACTCAGATATATTTTATAACGACCTAGAAACTGCTCAAGGAGGAGTACTAGGCCCATTACTTTTTCTACTATCCATGAATGATATCTATTTAGGCTGACGATACAACATTAACATTATTTGATGACACTTTAGCAAAGGTAGTAGAAAAAGTAAAAAATATTATTATGACATTTAAAGAATGGTGTGACTCTAATAGATTGGTTTTAAACTTGGAAAAGTCAATATATCAGTAAATTCAGCAAAATAAACTAAATTTATTGGGACACTTGTCGATTGAAATCTAAACTTTAGAGAACAAAAAGACAATATTGCAGAAAACCCGAGAGAAAACCTTAATAAAAGCTATTTCATGTTATCACTTAAAAATGATATGCCAGAGGAATCTATAATTACAATATACTATGCCCATGTATATTCAACCCTTAATGAAAATATTACTGTTTGGAGCCAACCATCAGATATCTTTCGCGTATTTATTATCTAAAAACGAATAATACGGTTAATTTTTAGTTTGGATTACAGGGATAGTTGTAGAGATATATTTAAAAATAAAAAAAATTCTTACTGTTACTGCAATATATCTGTATAAATTATTGTCTTTTACTCCCAATAAAATAAGAAATCTAATAATGGAAAGGGATGTACACGGGTAAAATACCAGAAATGCCGAAAATAAATATTTAAAAAAACAACCATAAAAGCTACAAAAAATCATCAAAATACACTGGTTCTTTCCTCTTTAACAAATTGCCTTCAAACCTAAAAAATAATCAAACAATGCAAGGCTTCCAGAGAGATCTTATAAGCAGTAGTTCTTAATCGTTAATATTTTCCATTAAATACCTAAGTAGGTATTACATTATGCGATTGCCTAGCTGATATATTATGGGATTTTCATGTTGTACCTACTGTGATGTGTTGTTACTTTGTACTTTCTTCCATTATTTATTTATTTAATTATGTGATAACTTACTAACTTACCTTATTCATACTATGGCTTTAAAGGTCAATAATAGTATATTATGCGCCAAGGTAGAGAAGTGAGTTATTTTGTCGAGGTCCATTAAAGACCGAGAAGCTCTACCGTGGCTCATATACTATTTTTTTCACTACTAGCATTTTAATTAAAAAACAATTAAGTTTTTAAAACTAATAAAAACGATTTCAAACTTTTTTTCAAATCAAATCATCCATGCTTGTGACAATTAAATGTAAAACACAAACGTCAGTTTAGTACCTATAGAATTTACAGTTTATACGTAGAATTAAATGAATTTTTTTTTGCTGGTGATCGAGTTAGTCACAAAATTAAAAAAAAATGAGTGATTCTAGCGGTTGTACTCCTCCTGAAATTAAAGCACTGGCCGAAGAAGTAGAACTAGTATTTGCATTTGAGCATTTCAGTTAACCTCAAAAACTGTCAAAATATGAACTGATATCATTTACATAAAATCTTAGATAAAAGAGATCAGAGATATAACATACACCGGTGTTTAACCTGCACGGAAAAAAAATTGTAGAACAAATTTCTACAATTGTAGATTTTTTCTCTACAATAAATAGTACAAATAGGGACAGGGACAATTTGTAGTAAATATTTCCAAATATTTGTAGAGAATGTATTGTAGAGTTATTATCTACAATATTTAGTAAAAATATCCAAATGCATCATAAGAATTGTTCTACAAATTGTTATAATTTTTGCTATTCATTTTATGAATTTATATTAAAAATGTATTGCGTTTTATGAAAATAAATACGAAAATTTTACACAATAAATAGTAAAAATTCATACAAATTGTAGTAATTTTTAATAAAACTTGTAGTAGTATTCCATAATTATTATAATTATAACCTAGAAAAAAATGTTCCTTAATAAAATATTCAATTTATTGTTTTAATATAAAAGATATAAAGTCTTAATTACATTATGTAATAAATAACAGTAATAATAGCACCCCCAGTCTCAGTTGGCTTTTTTGCACCTGAAAAATATGAAATAAAAATTAATAACAATTGAACTGTTCATACCCTTAAAATGGGGATATTTATCACCTTTACACTGATTTGGATATTAAATGACTAAGTCAGATAACTAACAAAAATGAGAAAGTAGGTATGTCACAATTAAGACAAAAAACCTCATTGAATTTGGCACAACATTCGATCGTTAGGCACAACTATTTTTTTTTAAATAATCTACTAAGGTTATGTAAATTAGTTATCTACAGGTAAATTATTCAGAAACAATAATAAATGTACTTACCACCAATAGAATTTATTATTAAAATTTTCTCAAACGCATCGGTGCTTATAATATAATAATGTGTTATAGGTACTCGTATATGTCCATGCTTTGTTATGTGAACATGGCGAACGGTTACTGCTGTCTGGCCATTTATGATCGACGTCAGAAAACGTTGGCCAATAGCAGAATTCTGTTTTGTTCACATGACTTAGAATTTCTACAATATTATAGAATATTTTTGAACAAAATTGAATATTTTTCATAAGAAGGGATGTAAATTATTACTATTTTTTGTAGAGAAAATTACTATTTTTTGTAGAGATAATTATTAATATTTGTACAAATTTTTTCAGAAGTTAGTAGTAGTAATTACGATAATTGTAATAAATTTCTACTTCTACAAACAATAGTAAAATATACTAAACATTGTGGAATTCTTTCCTATTGTTGTAGCATTTTATTCGACAATTCAATCGCTACAATAATGAATAGTTTTTACCTATAAATTGTACTAAAATTTTCTACAAATTGTTGAGTATTTTTCTACAAGTCTACTACTACAACATTGTAGTAAAATTTTCTAGTCACATTTTTTTCCGTGTGCGCAAATGTTGCCAATTTCTAAAGAAAGGTTAACGGAGTGGGGGAACTGGGTAGAGACCCGAACTCTGTGACAAGGACCGGACTTTGTTTATTAGCATCATAATGAACTATTAGATTTATTTAAAATATATGTTTAATGGAATTTTGTATTATGAAATAAAATTAACGTGATTTTTTAATATGAAACAGATGCACGACATTTTATGTAAAAAGAAGACCTTTTATAGAATATTTCGTTAGCGCTTATTTACTACGGACTTTTCAGCAAGATACAGTAAAATGTTGAAATAGAATATTGTTAATAGAGCAAGAAATGGTACTCATTGTCTACGAGTATTATAAAAAAGTATGTGCGCAGGCGAATACTGCAAATCAAACTTTTTGAGTCAAACATTATATTTTTTCTACAGCTATTACATAATATTAAAAATTTGTCAAAATGAGAAAATGCTGTTTTGTATTGTAACCTCAGCTTCTTTTTTTAGGAATATTAATTAATATAGAGGATGAGTGATTGTCGAAATAAATAATCGATCATTGAAAATAATCGATTATTTTCGATCAATCCATCGTATTTCCTTTAAAATAGACTACTTGATTATCTTTTAAAAATCAAAATTATTCGATTAATTAAGAAGCCAATTAACCGATAAATCAGTGTTTACAAAAAATTATCGTTTATTTTAAATAATCGATTATTTTCAAATAATCCATTTTTTTTTTCGTCCATTGAAACAGATTATTTGATAATTATTCTATTATCTTTGAAAAATCGAAAATTATCGATAAAAATTGATAAATCGAAAATAATTATTAATTATTAAAAAGCTGATTAACGGATAAATCGATATTTCTAAAAAAAAACCGAAATATTGGTTATAAGTATAAAATAACGAATTATATTCGATTAATCAATTATTTTCATAAAATACCTTTGAAAATTTGAAAATAATCGTTTAATCGAAAATAATCGATTACTTAAAACACCGATTAAACGATAAATCGATTTTTCCAAAAATCGATTATTTTCAATAAATCGATGATTTTGAATAAATCTACTATTTTTTTTGTATTTCCTTTAAAATCGATTATTACATTATCTTGAAATTTTAAGTTATTCATCCTGTATTTTATCTAATATTCTTATAAAAATACTACTAATCAACTATGCTTCTTTACTTCTTATTTATCTACCAAAAAGAGCTATAAACCACCTTTAGTAAATATTGTTATAAAACTACTTTTTAAAAACAAAATTTCGTTAGCAACAATGTTTATTTACTTCTTATTTAAATTAAATATTTAAAATTTTACCCTTTTGTAAATTTATGTAAGTAATACGAAATCTGTTTCTATTTATTGAAACCCCTTAACGCGGATCTGATGTATTCAGCTCAAAGGATTATGGCGCTTTATGTCAAAACGTTAATAAATATTTACCGCTGAAAACGATTTTATATTTTCTATTATTACATTATCATAAACAACAAAAATAATTTATTAAAAATAACGGATAAATCGATGATCATAAAAAAAATATCAGAATAATCGATAAATCGATTATTGCCTGCTTTAATATCGGTTGCTTGCTCCAAAATTTGGAGATTCGGATTTTTTGATCCCGTTTTCTTTGAAACCGCATTCGATTGTATAATAAATAATAAATATTGCTAGAATTTGGATTTTTTTAGTAAACGAAAATTTTGTTCGAGTTGTTTAGAGGTTTATAATGTAACATTTTATCAACAATGTGACTAACTCCCGTAACTTTAGTATTTTTCTGCTTATACTAGATTATATTGTGCGTTTTACTTTGTTTTAAAACTTAAGATTCAAATGTCACTTTCGATTTGACCGCAAATAAGGTGAAACTTGAAATTTTTAGTAGGACATCCTGTATTTCATCTAATATTCTTATAAAAATAAAATTTGGCTAGCAACTATACTTCTTTACTTCTTATTTATCTACCACCTTTAGTAAATATTCTTATAATAAAACTACTTTTTAAAAACAAAATTTCGTTAGCAACAATGCCTATTTACTTCTTATTTAAATTAAATGTTCAAAATTTTACCCTTTTTTAAATTTATGTAATATAAAATCTATTTTCTGAAATATGTATTTGATGCATAATATTTATTGAAACCCCTAAATGCGGATCTGAAGTATTCAGCCCAAAGGATTATGGCGCTTTATGTCAAAACGTTAATAAATATTTACCGCTGAAAACGAATATATTTTTTTTCTTTCATAACATTGGTACTTGTATTATAAGTATATACAATTTCTCAAGATACATCGTGGCATTTTGAGTTTAAAATTGAATAACTAGAGTACTTTAAATTACTAAAACACCAACAAATAAATCAAAAAACAGCTGTCAATGGTGATTGAACTCAGGCGAAGGTGAGCGTTAAATGGGAAATCGGAGCAATTCGGGTGGCGTCGTGCAAACAATGATTTTCAATTGGTGGGTTACTCGGAGTTAAAACAGGCAACATGCGCAGTAGCAATGTTACATCTTCGGTGTCTTTTATCTAAGCATAAAATACAGTAGGTATATAGTTATCAGGTAGGCTCTGTAATTCTCTCCCTAGGTTAATAATGAACCACTTTTCTACCTGAAAATCAGTCAATAAAGTTAGCTTGTAAACCTAGTAGTGAAAAAAGATTCTTATTATTTTTATTATTATTATAATATTTCCAAACATTTTACATTATTTTATTAAATTTAAAGAAGATAATATATTTTTCTGTTTTGTAAAATAATATATTTTTTGATAAACATAATTTTTACTATATTCAGGGTTATGAATATCGATACTGAATACCGATCTTCTGCCATCCTGTAAACAAACACATTTTTTTCCACTCCCAGACCTATCCCAACAATACCAAAACTGAGCGTCAAAAACCCCAATGCATAACCCTCAAAAGCCATCAGACACGTAATATATTGCAGCAGTCAAGAAATAATGGACCTAATCGAACACGATCTCGATTCCCCCTAAAATAAACCCTCTGTATACATTGCATAAGATTCAAACAACTCGATACCAACTTTCTCTTCCGCAAAGAGAACGTTTGCGATATTCGATTTATTCTAGAATTTACCGTAAAATAATATAACATAAGAGGTAAAATTCCTTGAAATAACGTATAAAGCTGGGATGTTTTGAAGAAGTTTTCTTTTTCATCGAGACAGAATAATGGCGACGAGTAAATTCCAACAAGGACCTGTCTGTAATATCAAGAAAAATGTGAATGTCGTGTGCAGAATATCACTGGAATGTTTGGTAAATGGATGTTGACGTCAAGAAAGCTTATAGAAAACCTTTGTTAGTGTTATTTTATTGAAGAAAAGATATAAAAGTTTTGGGTGGTTTGATGAGCATATTTGCGCAAAATTTAAAAAGATAGGTACATAAAGTTATAGCATAAAATCTGTATTTATTAAAAATAAGGAGATAATTAATTTAAAAAAGCTACCTATACAAATTTTAAAATGTACCTTAATGGAAAATTATTTTTAGATTTTTTTTGTCACGGTTTTCTGAAAGATTTTTATTTGCACTATTACTGGCTTACTTGGCTTTAAAATTTTTAATTTTATTTATTTTGTTTTGCTCGTAATTCCACAGTTTTCAAACAGGAAGATTATTCTATAGCTATAGGTTGTTAATAATTAAGAGTTTCTCAATATTTTAGTACGAAAATAAAACGTAATATATACCTAAATATAACGAAGAAAGCCTCACGTAAAACGTCTAAAAATACTTTTCAATCATTTTATACAAAATACAATAAAATTCTTGTTTACAATTTTTTTCCATGTTTCAAAGAGTTAAATATGTGCGATATGGTGCATGAGAAATTTGATAAAAGTGTATTCACAGTTTATTTCCAAAATTCTCTGGGTTTAAACAAATAAACTATAATAGCATTTCGAAGACATTGAGAATAACATGCTGTAGGCGTTTAAGATTTTACGGAAGCTACACATCTAACTTATTTCATAATATCCAGCATAAAAAATTTACTGAACAGCGTTTAAATATAGGTATGTAATTTGCAAGGTAGGTATTCCATAATAGAAGGTAAATGTTAGATCAATCTATGAATTACTTTTAGATATTTGATAAAATAAAATCAGTTGGATTCAATCTCAAATCCTTCATATTTTGCTATACAATCTAAACTATAAGTTTACTTGAAAATGAATCATTGCAAAATTTATATGGCACAGGAGATAAACCCCAATATAACATCATAAATCAGTGACGGAGAATTTCTAAAATAAAATGTTTAGCATTATTTGTTCCAAAATAAAATCTGTGGTTTTCTTCCTAAAAATTTTAAAAATAGCATTTTATTTAAATTCTTGTCTTACATTTTTTAGTCATTTCAATCAACAAAAATAAGGTAGGTATGTAATCTCTACAGGTAGAAAATATTTACAATTCAAGATCAGTTTAAGTAGCCCTTAATTTTCTTAGAAAGGAATAAAATTTCTAATCAACAGAAAGGGTTATGCAGATTGTAAATTATTTTAGTTAAGATTTAAATTTCTGTTTGTCTAGTCCTGTGATTGTAACACGTAGAATTGTTAGTTCTGCAATAATAGATGACAAAAAGCGATATTGATCAAGTGAATTTGCGTAATAAAAATGGAACAAACGTCTAATTATACTCCTTTTAATTTAAAGTGAAATTTCACCGTGCATATGAAAACTTTAGTGTAAAATGTACATGGCGCTCGTGTACATAAACATGTCAATAGTACTGTTTCTATAATTTCTATAATAGTATATTTTCTAAGTGTTCAAATATGACCATTTATAGACTTTTAAAGCAACGAAAGGATGGAAGTATTACAGTAGCAGCTAAAACGTCAACTGGGAGTAAACCCGTTCAAATAGATGGTACTATGAAACAACTGATCCGAAGAAAAGTGCATTCGTTTCATTTACAAAAAAAAACATACCTACTTTGGATAAACTTTTAGTAGACATTAATGGAGACGAAACTTTGCCAAACGTTAAAAGAGACAAATTGTGAAAAACTTTACATGAATTAAACTTCGTTTGGGAGAAGAACGATAGGAAAACTGCGCTCAAAAAGATGAAACCATTTGTTGGAGGAGGCAATATTTAAGGGAAATTAGAATATTAAGAAGAGAAGACAATAGTAGTTTGTGCAACAAGAGTGGATATGATGGCCATATCCCACGAAGACGAAATTTGAGCACTCCGGCTACGGTGTCGTGCTCAATCGTTTGAGTGCGATGTGGACAATCCACTCGAGTTGTACAGTATTATAACAGTATATAACGAAAATTTAAAAAAAAAAATATTTTAAGAATAACCCATTTTAATGTATGTTTAATCTCAATAACTAAAAAAATATACTGACAATTAGTTTGACAGAATTGTCACTTATTTAAAATTTTAAATCGTTTAATCAAAATATGAACGGTGATTGGTGGATTTCATTCTTTTGCAGTGTTCTTACTACCTATCGAATGGATAAGCTAAATATATTTTATTTGAATGGATAAATGAAGGGACATTTTGTAAAAAAAGTTTGGCAAGATAAACAGGTCACAAATGCTTATCAGGCATTTATAGAAGGTTTCTACTTGCTTAAAATTTCTAAATGGTTACCGTTTAATTATCACTCGTATTGGAAGAGATACAGGATTTGTTAGAATTTGTTTCAAATTCTACGAAAGACTAATTACCATGAAGAAATTACTGCTGATGTTTTTGAGGAATAGCAGAGGAAGAGAAATTTTGGAAACTTGATATCGTCGGCTTACTGCCAAAAGTGACCAAGTCAAATTTTATATGACATCAGTTAATATGACCAAATCTCTTGGTAAATTCAGATCGATCAAATAAAAAATGGCCAAGTCATATATTGATTGAATTTATTTAGTACTTTCAGGTAGTGTAAATATGACTTAGGTGACTTTCTTTGTAGATCTGTCTTTAATAAGTGACTCGGTTATATTAACTCAGATCACATAAAATTTGACTTGGTCACTTTTGGCAGTAAGCCCACGATATTTTAATAGAGGAAACAATAGAACCAATTATTACATATGTGGGAAGTGAGGAAACTGATGATAATGACTCGTTATCGGGAGAAAATGACTTATTTATTTACACGGAAAAAAAATTGTAGAATAAATTTCTACAATTATACATTTTTTCTATACAATAAATAGTACATATAGAGACAGGGACAATTTGTAGTAAAAATTTCCAAATATTTGTAGAGAATGTATTGTAGAGTTATTATCTACAATATGTAGTAAAATATCCAAATGCATCATAAGAATTGTTCTACAAATTGTTATAATTTTTGCTATTCATTGTATTAATTTATATTAAAAATGTATTGCGTTTTATGAAAATAAATACGAAAATTTTACAGAATAAATAGTAAAAATTCATACAAATTGTAGTAATTTTTAATAAAATTTGTAGTAGTATTTTATAATTATTATAATTATAACCTAGAAAAAATGTTCCTTAATAAAATATACAATTTATTGTTTTAATATAAAAGATAAAAAGTTTTAATTACATTATGTAATAAATAACAGTATTAATAGCGTCCTCAGTCTCAGTTGGCTTTTCTGCACCTGAAAAATATGAAATAAAAATTAATACCTATTGAACTGTTCATACCCTTAAAACAGGGATATTTATCACCTTTACACTGATTTGGATATTAAATGACTAAGTCAGATAACTAACAAAAATGAGAAAGTAGGTATGTCACAATTAAGATAAAAAAACATCATTGAACTTTGCACAACATTCGATCGTTGGGCACAACATTCGATCGTTGACCACAACTATTTTTTCTAAAATAATCTAACTAAGGTTATTTAAATTAGTTACCTAAAGGTAAATTATTCAGAAACAATAATAAATGTACTTACCACTAATAGAAGTTATTATTAAAATTTTCTCAAACGCATCGGTGCTTATAATATAATAATGTGTTATAGGTACTCGTATATGTACCATGCTTTTTTTGTGAACATGGCGAACGGCTACTGATGTCTGGCCATTTATGATCGACGTCAGAAAACGTTGGCCAATAGCAGAATTCTGTTTTATTAACATATTATAGAATATTTTTGAACAATATTGAATTTTTTTCATAAGAAGGGATGTAAAGTATTACTATTTTTTGTAGAGAAAATTACTATTTTTTGTAGAGATAATTATTAATATTTGTACAAATTTTTACAGAAGTTAGTAGTAGTAATTACGATAATTGTAATAAATTTCTACTTCTACAAACAATAGTAAAATATACTAAACATTGTGGACTTCTTTCCTATTGTTGTAGCATTTTATTCGACAATTCAATTGCTACAATAATGAATAGTTTTAACTATAAATTGTAGTAAAATTTTCTACAAAAAGTTAAGTATTTTTCTACAAGTCTACTACAACAACATTGTAGTAAAATTTTCTAGTCACATTTTTTTCCGTGTAGGAATCACAAAGAATTTCTAACAAAAAGTAGAACGCAACCCTAACGATACGACGCAAATTTGTTAGAAAATGGACAATAGGATGAATACGTGCTAATGCCAATTTGCCAGATTCTCTATAAATGCGTTTTGTCTCCGACTTCCGAATAATAAGTATCATATCTCAACATCTACCTACTAGTCATAATATATCTACCGTACTAGTGCAGTGGTTGCATTTTAAAATAGGTTTCAGCTGGTATCACCGTGCAATAAATTTGTACTCGCTAATCTTTTGTGAAGTACATAGGTTTTTGATTCGAATTGTTTAATTCTTGTTCTGAAATTTAAATGATTTGAATCGAATCCTTTTATAAACATTGAATGGAGTACGCGATAGTCGGTTTTAAGAGCATATCATACTTACAATAAACGTAAGAGCTTTCTTGGATTAATTAACAATTCTAGACTCGAATGAAATAATTTATTCTCAGATTAATTATTTTAAATCCTAAAATACAAGATTATGCATACACTTCACTCAACATTTATTTTCTTATTGTATCGAGAAATATTATTTGAAGCAAACTCTGTTTTATTTCAAACAAATGTGATTTTCAAAGTGTAAAGCTTTTCTTGAACGTAGATGATAAATTTTTTTCTGTGTAGGTTGTGATACAACCAGTAAATTGGATAAAAAAGTTATATTAAAAGAAAATCACGATGCTTTAATTCCTTTAGATAATGCGTTAGAATTAAGTCAAGATGAATTAAAAGCTTTAGATAAATGTAAATTAAAAGAAAACAGCGCATCAAATGAATCCAGAGAAATTATTGGCACCCATATATTATTAGTTTGGTAAAAATTACAAGCACGAAAATGAAAAATTTTCTTTGGATATCTATAAATAATTCTGTACCATCCGTGAATAAGTAGATAAGTCAAATTTTAGTAAAAACGAGATATCTACATAAATCTATAGTGCTCTTTCCATTCTGTCTGGTGAATAAATGGTGAATTAATGTGTTTCATTAATAAATTAAAAAAATATTAAAAAATGTTGTCCTGTTTATTTGCACTAGAATAAGTCAGTAACTCAACAACACACAAATTTAAGGCGAATAAATAGGTAAATCAGATTTTTCCCAGTAATATAATTTGACAGGGTGCATAATTAAGAACCTATCTCAAAAAAAAAATCGAAAAAAAAATTTCTATTTTACGAAAACATTAAAATGGCCATACTGAAAAACTTCACTTTTTGACTTACCGACTTATTCACAGATGGTACAGAATTAGAAAACCAAACTTTGTTAGCAGTATTTTTTAACCGAAACTCACCAAAAAAATCGTAAAACCAATGCATGTTATTGTAGAATAATTTTGTATATACAGAGTGGACTGGATTTAATTTGCGTGTACAGAGATCTCGTAAACCACATGATATACAATGTCGGTTGAATGAAGAAAAAGTTTCTTATTTTGACGAGTAATTCAACAGTTCATAAAAGATCTAGATTTTTTGGCTAGTTCCGGAGATATTCGACAAAATTCGAAAAAGTTAATTTTCGTTATTATAAAAAAAAGTTAAAAGAAGTTTTTGTTATAAAAAAATTTCCCGATAACCTACCGCGAAAATTTAAATATCGACGTTTTGTAATTTATGAATAAGGAAGCAGGCTATATCAGTCTACTGAACGAATATAATTTTATATCAATTCTAGTAAGGTTATGATATCCACCAATCACCTCTCATATTTATTATTAATTTGACTATATTTAAAAATTTTAAATAACGGACAATTCTGTCCAATTAATTTTCAGTATATGATTTTAGTTATTTAGATAATAATTATACTTAATTAAAAATGGGCGATTCTTGTAAAAATCGATAAATAACGCAAATCCACTACAGATAGGTATATTCTTTAATATTTACAAAGAAACTGCAAATTAATTGTTAAACCAATTCAGTTATAGATATTAAGTCATAAAAAGTTTACAAGAGGTTCGAAAGGTCCAGGGTTCAAATTTCGGGTTTAAACGTAGAGTTTTATTTTATTTTATAAATTAGTAAGAAATCATAAATTCAAATATATTATGTTAGTTATCTTTAAAATTTATTTATCTTATTAAAGCCTAAATTAATTTTGAAAAATAATTTTATATATACTGATAGAAAAAATATAATGTACAACTCGACTGTATTGTGGCCATTATATCCATTCTTGTTATCAGTGGCGGCTCGTGGTAATTTAAAATGGGTGTTCGCTTTTTCCAATAATTTTATCATTTGTAAGTTCAGATCAAAACTTTGTACAAGAGTAGAGTCAATATATCTGTTTTTTTTTTATTATTTGAGTTTGTATTAAGTGTAGTTATTATTATCAACATCATACTGTTTTCAAGCACTACAACTATTAATAAATGAATATTTTAGTTAGTGTAATATTTGTTTTGTTTTTAATACGTTGAAAACCATTATTAGTTAGTAAACTGACTTTTCTTCATAATTTGAGATTATTTTTAAATATATATCAGGTTATGTAGAAAGCTTGACATTGATTTTTGTGTAAAAAATTTAATAAGAAACTTTTTTTATTGTAAGTTTAATCATTTTCACAATTTGTCAAAGATGTCAAATAAAAATATATTTTTTTATTGGCAAAGCAAATAAGAACTAAAATGTGTTAAATGTTTATTTTATAAGATCAGTCCCATCACAATACATAATATTACACAGACACAAACTAGAATAAAGATATACTCATATAATGCCTGGCATTCTAAATGATACTTTTCGAAGTTTAACAGAGCCCCTTAACCCCCCATTTCCAAACAGATTGTTTTCACAATCAATAGGCCTCCTTATAGAGCTTGATTTTTACTAAAAATTTCATGTTGATATCGCTTTTCACTAGTGAGATACATATCGTAAAATGTTATCACACTTAAATATCCATATGACCCTTTCTAAGTGTATTTCACAGCACATTCCAACGTATTCTTGCACTTACTAATGTCCTACCCTCATGGCTGCTTTTGCATGTCCAAGTTTACTAAAAAATAATGTGTTTTAATAAAAAGAATAATGGTAATTTTGTTTAAATAGGTAAATCGGCTTCATCTGTATTTTCAAATTATTGTTTAATTGTAGATAGTATATTAATGTTTTGATATGTACTTATAGGATTGATTAGCCAGAGCATGTAGATATGTGGGATGTGACTTGTTAAGTGCCTAATTAAAATCACAATTTATGTTTGATACTTATTTCGAGACTTGTTTCAAGACAGTCTTTATTACCAACTGTAAACTAATTTACCAATAGCCTTATTTTTATTTAATACCTGTAGGGATTCAAATTACCATAACATCTAATATTTTTGAAAATACTAAATTATACAAAAAAGGCAATAAAAAAAATGTCATTAAAATAAAAGATTTCTGGTTTGTATGCAACAAACGATCTTGGTTAGAGGGTAACACGATTGATAATTGCAAGCAAACATAACTTTATATAGGTAAACTATTTAAATGCACATACCGTTTCTAAGGTAAAATTTCTCATCGAGTATATTAAATTAACTGGTTAATCCACTTTCCGGTTCAGACTTTTAAAGTGAAAAACCATTTGTCTCTTTATCTTTATCAAATTTTTATTGTACATTTCCATTTCCATAATGATGTCAAGTAGTTACCTCATCAGAATTATAAAATTTTTCCTTTTAGCGGGTTCTGTGAGAAAAAAATTACAAATTTTTTGCTTACTTCTTACATAATAGTATTTACAACTGGGTACAAAATAGAGCATTTTGAATTAATCTTTGGATGGTCTTAGGCACTGAAACAAAATATAAAACAAATTACAGTCGTAAATCTTTATTAACATAACCTTAAAAAGTTTTTATTTACCTTGCCTTTTTCGGGAACAATCGTTAAATTGACATACATCCTTCCAATTTATTAAAGTTGCAGTTTTCAATTAAACACATTTTTTTAAATGATCACAAATAATAAAATAATCTTAATTTTTTATAATGACTGAAAACGAAATGATAGTTTGTTTTATTTGGTACAGTGTAGCCAGAATGTTTTTGTACTAGACTGGCAACACTGGTTTTACAACCTTCTTTGTGAGCGGCGCGTCAATTAATGTGTTCTTTGACAGTTTGAAGAATCTATTGCCGTGTTTTCTTCTCTTTTTAGCTATATGCATTCACCATATCGTCTCACTCGTGTTAGGCTCACTCAACATAATGCGCCACAGACACAGAATATTGTGCCACAGAGATGCAATCAGCCAGAGGACAATGATGTACTAAAAAATATAGATTAACACGTATGAAAATATTAAAATTAAATTTATATTTTTATGGTATTTATGTAATTTTAAAATAATGTGTTTTTATGAAATTTAACTGGGTGTTCACTGCACAAATGAACCAATGGAGAAACCGCCCCTGCTTGTTATACAAACTATTACTTTTTTCTCATCGTAATAGTTGGTTATACAACATTTTTACAGCATTATTTTTCTTTATAACTTTAACCAAATCTTAACCACTCTTTCTAAAATTATAAATATAATAATGAATGATAACTAATGTCAAAGCTTTGTTAGTGTTCTATCCAAGAATCTATTATAAAAAATAATCTTACTATTGCTTGCTAACTACAACTATAACATGCAATCTGATGTAATTAAATTAAATTGTGCACTGATGTCACAAGTTAATAGTGTTTATATCTGCCATTGGCAGTAAAAATAAAATATATATGATTATTAGTTTTACTTACAATATAAAAGATATCATGTTAAGAGAATATTAAGAACGATTCCGTGTTAGGTCACCATATTTTATATTCAGAAACATCTTAAACGCGAATCAATAAATTGTATATAATTCACGTTGATTAGGTAATTTATTTATTAAGTTTTTTTTAAATAAATGAGTATAAGAGGATTGATTACATGAAAGTGGATTTTGGAATAAGTTATCGCTGTAAATATTAATGAACGCATTTAATAAAAACTGAAACATTATAATAATATGTATATAAATTAATCTTATATCTATCATCTAATATCACAAAACAATATGGAATAATCAGTTATTTTTATCAAATCAATGTTACACAGAACTATAATACAATAGAGAAGAGGAGATTATTAATACTTTAAGCAAATGAGTTGTGGCTAATTATTTACGCTACTAGCGAACGTGCGTGGAGTTTTTAAATAAAGAATAAGAACAAATTGTTGAGTATCATGTTACTTATTTTTATAGATTTAAAAGGCGTTAAAATTCGTGAAAATCATGATTTTTTTAAACCTTAAAAATTTATAGATATTGTCTAAAATATTAACTTTATCAAAAACATTTATAGGACATTTTTATTTGTATTAATAGTAAAGAATATGAAAAACATTTGTGCCTTTTAAAAATATAATTTTATGGGATTTGTTTAAACAATTTCGATTTAAACATGGGACCACATTGCCTTATGGCAAATTGCGTTTATCCAGAGTGAGTTTTTAGTATGGACGTCTCAATTATCTCAAAAACGGCTTGCACGATTTTTATATACTTTGTTATGTAAAGGTTCTGTAATATGGCCGATATTATGGTTGTCAGATTTTTCTGGAAATATAATGAACGTTGTTATTTCAAACGGATCACCCTGTATATATTTTTTATTTTGAAATCCTTAAGGAATACAGATTATTTTTCATATAATGTTCCTTATAGCTAAATGCCATAGTTTCGGAGTTACAGCTACATTATCTCCGCCGAAGTTAAAATACTACATTTAAATGGCTATGATTGAATATTAGTATATTATGCAACGATCATGTAATAACCATTACATGAGAGTTGCATACGCTATTTTTTCTATACTCGATAAATAATCAAGAACTATAAATATTATATTTATACAGGGTGATTCATAAGTACTTTGACAAACTTTAGGAAATGATTCTTTGAGTAATTTTAAGGTAAAAAGTTCATATAAACATGTGTCCGGAAATGGATGGTTTTCAAGATCGGGTTAAAGTTTTAAGAAAAAAAATTTTTTTTTATCATATCTTTTATACCACTGAAGATAATTTAATGAAATTTGGGACACGTTGTTTTACCATAAAGTGACATTTTTTGATGCTATTAACTTTTTTTATTTTCATCACTGGCGTCCTTACGGTATTTAAACTAAATATTATTGAAGAAAAAAATGGTACGTTACTGGTTTTTTAACAAACAATTATTTTTAAAACCTACATTTAATTTGGAACAAATTTGATCTCTTGACTTTTGTTCGTAAGACGCACCGTTTTCGCGTAAAAAAATTTGTACAATGTCGGTAGAAATGCAAATCAATATCCGGAGGGTGCAAAATCAGTAGTTTTTAAATAAAATATGCAATATGCAAGAAATATCAACATTTTATTTCAAGAAATTTTAAATAAAATAAAATAAAATTAAAAAAACGAAATTAAACTGTATTCAAATAAATTGTTGAAAGTGTCCACCTTCAGCGAAGATACAGGCATTCAATCTTCTAGTCATTGAATCTCGTACTCGCTCAAAAATTATTGGTGTGTTTCTTATTCTTTCACAGGCGTCTATTATTCGGTTTCTTAGTTCTTCCTCGTTTGCTACTGGAGTTTTATAAACTAATGACTTCATATGTCCCCAAAAATAAAAATCTAACGGGTTTAATAAACACAAACAAAGTACCAAATATGGAATACCATTTTGTTTTTGCCTTGTATTTTTTGTTTTTTTTTTAAGAAGTTTCTACTTTTATTCATAAACATACATTAGTATTTTATTTATCGGGTTTTGATATTAGAAATGAGAAAATTTGTATACCGGCATCCTCAAAAAATAATCTTTGAAAAATGGGAATTTTGTACCTAATGTGGAATATGTACATAATATGGAATAGGGTAAGAATAAAACAATATAAATTTCAAAACATTTTTTTAACTTTATTAAACATATATGAATTCCTTTAAGAAACGAAGTTTAATTTAGTTTAGACCTTGAACAAGTAAAAGTAAACCTACCTATAAAAAATAAAATAAAGGTAATATATTTTTTAATGAAATGCATATTGGCAAAACAAACTAATGTTCTTTACAAAATTCACAAATGAAAATATCAGTTTCACATCCCGAACAATCGATATGGCACCACTCTTTGCAGACAACGCATTCTATCCACTTCTCCCTTTTTCTATCATCCAGAAACTTTCCATTGCAATAGAAACAAGTAGCGTCATATTCCTGTGGTTTGTCTGCTCCAATGTCCTCCATGTCATCCTCATCAGAAGAATTGTCTTTGAAACTCGCGGACTCTGATTCTGAAGAAGAATCTTGAATAATCGACTTCTTCTTTGAAGCACTGGTTTTGCGCAAATGGATGTTACTACAGGATGGTCGATTTAGGTCAACTGATAATTCCGCTAACACTTTATGCTTCACTGTTTTAGCTTCTTTTGAAGAGACTGCATTTATTGAAGTTTCTAACTCATCTTTATATGGAGATGAGGTTATAATTGCTGCCTTTCCAGGTGCCCTTCTTCTTCTTCGAGGCCCTTTCTTTTCTTTAAAAGTTGGCACCGGTGAAATATTTTCGGGTCCAATAAATTCCCTTGCTGCTACAGTATTTTCAGCAATATTTTTGTCTGCTGTGGCTTCCCCTTCCTCAATATTTTCTTGTGCTGCAGCAAGGAAATCGTTGTCTCTGAAGACTTGACGATTTGGGGGAAATATTCCTGTTTTTTTAAAACCTTTAACGGCAATTGCCCCAGTTTGCACCTTTAGATACGCCTTTCCAAATAGTTCAGCTATGTCAAAATGTGTGACTGCCCTTTGATTCGATCTCAAAAATAATCTCAACTCCTCACTATAATGGGCTTTCAAAGGTCCCATTAACGTTTAATCTAAAGGTTGCATGTGGTGTGTAGAATGAGGGGGCAAGCACACTATTTCAACAAAATTATGCCTTGCCAACTTTATCATTTCCAAATTGCGGCAGTGCGTATGGTGTCCGTCCAAAACTAGCAACACATGATCGTTCTGTGATGGTTTCACCTTTTCAATAAAATGTAGAAACCACTGAGTAAAAATGTTGGTTTGAATCCACCCGCTTGGATGACAAACAATTTTTGTCCCAGGAGGAGCGCCCTTTCCCAGTAGAACATTGGTATTTTTTCTGGGGAAGATTAGAAAAGGTGGAACAAAACTTCCTTCAGCACTCATACACAAAACTGCCGTAACTAAGGAACCATTTTCCGCAGTTAAAGCTCCTACCTGCTTCGTGCCCCTAAGCGCCAGAACATATTAGACTTTCGGCTGAACAATAGATAAGCCAGTCTCGTCCACGTTAAATACTCTGTCAGCTGGATATTTGCGATTTTCAAATGCTGTCTCCAAAATATCAAAAAAGAGGGTCACGCTTTCTTTATTAAAGCCTTTGGCTCTATGGATGGACGTCCCAGTTGGCTTCCTGACAGAAATTCTGTCTTTGTGTCGCTTTAGGAATAAATTCAACCATTTTCTTCCAGCGCTTTCATTATTTTTGGAAAATGGGTTTGGTAATCTATTTAAGGTAGCCAGCTGATATGCCATCCTTTTAACATCACTTCGTGTTAATCCATAAAACTTTTTTTCCATCAAAAGCAGATACTCTACCAACTGATCTTCTAACTTTTGTGGTAAGACCGCGGATCTTCCCAATTTTGTTTCAACAGCCTGGGCTGGTGTTGCATTTGACTTAGTTGAAAGACGGAATAATGTCGTGCGTGGAACATTAAATGTATCTGCGGCTTTTTTGTACCCCATCTCGCGACTTCGCACAGCTTTGATTGCACAAACCATGTCTTGTTTCCTCCATTCTTTACAACCCATGATATTTTTCTGTAAAGAAGGCTAGGAATTAATATTTGGATTATTTTAACAGAAAGCTTTTGCAGTTTTCTCATGAAATTCTATAAAAAAAGCGAAGTGTTCTTAATATGGAATATTCTAACATAGAAACAGCGTGCTATTCCATATAAGGTACACCCGGCTATTTTTCTTTTCGTTTACCAAAGTTACGTGGTAACACGCTAATCTTAGATTTCAATATAAGAAACCTAAGCTAAAGTTATATAAACATACAAGACAGAATAGGATATTCCTGTGTTTATTCTAACTGGGTATATCAAAATTTCGAATACATACCTTAAATAATTTACGATGCCGCGTAAAAACCGATCGAACTGCGAAATAACAGTTACGTTAAACGGTTCATAAACGACTGCCAGCACTCTCGTCTTGGCGTAACATGGTATTGGTGATGTTGTGGCGGTGTTGGTTTATTAAATTTTAGGGTATTCCATATAAGGAACATATTGCATATATGGCACATGTCCTCTAATGATTTATTAAAACGTCAAAGTTATTATATCAATCATAGCCATCTAAATGTATTATTTTAACTTGCGCGGAGATAATGTAAATGTAACTATAAAATTATAGTATTACATGAAAAATAGTCAGTATTTCTTAAGGATTTCCAAAAACAAAAAATATACAAAGTTATTCATATAAAATAACAAAATTCATTATATTTCCAGAAACCCGAAAGATCTGACAACAATGTAAATTCAACCATAATATCAGCCGTATAACAAAACCTTTACTTACAAAAATTATAAAAATCACGCAAGCTGTTTCCGAGATAATTGGGGCGTTCTATACTTAAAACTTACTCTGTATAACACCTACTTGGTTGACAAAATATTTGCGTCTTAATGGTTTTCGGCACTCGAGCGCCTCTTGGACTACCTACTACTAAAAATACAATATTTAGTTAATGGTATTACTTTAAGATATTGTTTTCTTAATTAATCTAATCATTTAAACCGTAAGTACAGGATAAAGGACGCCATTGCTTAATTCATTAATGCCTAAACTATACCTTGAATGAGTCATCCCTTCGCATCACCTGAAAGGCCGCACTTTTCCAATTCCCTCAGGACCATGTAAACCCATACGAGAGGTCATCCAAGAGATCTACAGATGTTTGTATATTGAAGGGAGCCCGGGATGTTCCAGAAAATGAGAGGAGGGTATAGACGACGAAACAAGACAATAAATAAAAGTAATAAGCAAAAGAGCCCGGTAAAGTAGAAGCGAGCGCGAACAGGACCGTTTTATTTTTTTTATCAAAACGAAAAAATTTAAAATAAATAGAATTTTTTAATATATCTATGTTTAAATTTAACATAAATTTTTATAATGTTATTTAAATAGAAATGAATCGGTTTCCACATCTAATTATTTAATGTAGGTAATTTGAATTATAAAATCAGACTAGACTTTAGATCATATATTTTTATAGGTGTTTTATTTTTTTTAAGTTTAGAAAATACCTATAGGTACACTATCTGAACAATTTTTCGTCCAGAAAGTAACGTTTTGCCGATAAACACCGAAAAGTAGATTTTAGGGACTGGTAAAAGCTTTAACCGGTCCCTGTTTTTCATTTTTCCGATCGCTGTTTGATTCTGCCTTGATTTCGTTACTATAATTAACAAAGTTCCGATTTATTGCCAAGTGACAGTTTGCTAATTTTTAATTTGTTGTTTATGTCAAACTTGTTTTCGCAAATTAAAAAATATAGATTCAAATTTTGAATTATCTGACATAGAAAATGAAATTCCAGAAGAAATTTTGAAAGTGGCAAAAATGTACATTTAACATAAATGTTCAATAATAAAGTATTTGGTTAATTTAAATAATTGTATCCGTTATCTAGATGGTTCTTTAATGGAATTAACGAAGGCAACACATTTACTAACGTATATTACGTACTAAAAATATGAATTCAAGTAGTAAAAATGGTGTCGCCATCTGTTCCTAGTAAACAACATCAAAGTTCGTTTGTGGTACCAAGTTATAAAACTAGGTGGAACCGCAAAAGCCAGGCTGGCAATTTTATTTTGTGAGCAAATTCAAATGTAGAGTGTTGAAATTTAATTTCTATCTCTGCTGACTTCCTCTGGACGTAACTTAATACCTGTTAAGGTATTGGCCAAGAGAGTGGTTGTTTTCCAAAGGAAAACGGTCACACCTATTTTATTTTGTGACATATGGCTTCGTGATATATTTATTATCTTAAAAATTATATAATAATATTCCTTCTGAATTCAAAAAATCAACACCTATAATCTTTTTAAAGTTATTGAATTTTATAAATACCCATTAACAAACTTTAAACAATTTTTAAATTCAAATACCTATTGCTTGTTATAGTCTCTCATAAAGAAAATTTGTTCAAAAATTTGCCGATACCTGTAAATGTGCTTTGTTTTATTTTTGATATTGTTACTTAATACTTACGTTGTTTTGTTTAAAATAGTTTAAAATAAAATAATTCAAACTTAAAAAAAATTAAAATATTGCTCATGCTCAGGCTTTCCTAAGGTGGGCGTTTTCGTCTTTATTTACAAAATATTTGAATAAATTATACAATATATTTGTATAAAAACAAATGTATCCATATTAGTAAATAAATTTATTATTATTAATAATATATAACGAATATTTATTGCTAAAACAAGGAAATGTAAAACGACATTTTGTCACTAGTTGGTCCTACTACAAACAAAAGTGAATTATTTTGTGATTTTTACAAAATCGAAAGGAAATAATATTCAAAGTAAGGTACTATGAAACTGCTGTTTCAATGAAATAAATTTACAAAAACAAAACATGATTTAAATTATGCGAGCTTTGGTTTTTTGCAACCGGATCGTACAGGAGTTTCAAAAACATTAGTTATCTCAATATTAGTTTCTTCTAAATTCATTGCTTCATGAAATTGGGTATGTGAGTAGTCTGGATCTTGGTATTCATCATCAGATATTGGTCGTATTTCTGGCAATCAAGGTACGTATCTAACGGTGCTCCGAATCCATTACTTTGGGAACAAAACTTATCCATTCAAATTATATATTTTTATGACGACTAATTTGATTTTCCGTTTTTTATAAAAATATTTCGTTCAAATCCAACTAAATATTTTGGTTTTTTTACGAATCAGTGAATTACATTATTTCAGTTCATTTCGTAGTTATAACGTAGCGACATGTTCTTGGAAAGTAAATTATGTATTTCAAAACAAACCCTTATTATCTAAATGGTTTATTTACAACGGTATTGGGTTAATACCTTATTCTCGGCTCGATTTACGATATTGTCACGCTTCGTATAAATTCATAATTTTCCTAATTTTAATTAATTATTTAAATAACATCCTGTACATAAAACTTTGTTTAAGTATGTCGACAATTTGTTTTGAATCGCAATCATGTGCAAGGTTGATTATTTAATAATTATTTAACATTAGTTTAATAACAATAAACTATGAAAAAGTTATAAAGGTAATGTTGAGGGGATGCGCAGGGCTTTTTCCACAAGAAAAGACCCTCCCATAGGAGGCCCCCCTTGTAGGAGATTCCCAGTAGCAGCTCTCTACAGTTTAAATTAAGTCTTTTTTTTATATTTTGAATAATTGCATTTTGAATAGTTAACTAAGGGTTGTGACTTGTGCCCAAGATATTTGCTGGAGTGGTAAGTTTATATTTTGTGTACCTACTTGTCATTACATTAAGTCTATATTTGTGTGTGTTGTATTTTTATGTTAAATATATAGGTACTATATTTGTTTTAAGAAAACATTGTGTTTCTTTTAATCTTCAGAGGTTTTAATAGTTAATGGCTACGAAGCCAAGTTCAAGGCAATAGAGTCCTTACACGATTGAGGTCTGAATTTGAAAATTTTGCTTGATAACCCCCGGGACACAGATAGTCCCATAATTATTAAATAGCACGTAAAACGTTACATTTTTATAGAAAAAACACGCATAACGTGACATGGTGGAGGTGCCGGGCATCATGCATCTTGCCATTTCAATAATTGACTTATTTGTACGTTCAGCCACGCCATTTTGTTTTGGCGTGTACGCAACGGTTAATTGATGACGAATCCCTTTGCACTTCAAGAAATCTTCAAAATTCTTATTTACATATTCAGTCCCGTTATCGCTTCGAAGAATTTTAATTTTCTTTTCTGTCCGGTTTTCCACCATTATAGCAAAATTTTCGAATGTCGTCTTGACGTCATGTTTTGACTTTAGAAAGAATGAAAAAATCTTTCTTGAAAAATCATCCACTATAAAAAAATATGATCTTGCACCACACAAATCTGCAATAACTCATTGGCCCGCTTGCCTCTAGTTTTTTTAAACGGTTTTCGGGTCTGTTTACCTTCAAGATAGTGGATCCCGTTAGCTAATTTATTTTTTAATAAATGCATACTGATTCTATTTAGGTGCCCCCAGCCTCTTATGACAGATTTCTTGAGTATTATTTTCTATACTGAGGAATATTTGAATCTCTTAATCAATATTAACACGGTAAAGACCATTATTGAGTGATGCTTTTAAGACGACATCTCCTTTAACTCTGCAGCTTTCTGAGTCATATATTTGACATCCATGAGAGTTGAATACAACTGTATGTCCTTTCGCGACTATCTTACTGACGGAAAGTAAATCTTTTCGGAGGTCTGGAACTAAAACTACATTGGAAACTGTTTTTCTTCCATCTTTTGTAATGATAAGTGCACTTCCAATTCCAACACTTGGAATTGTTTGATTGTTAGCAATAGTAACTGGTAGATCCTCTTTTTCTACAAAATCTGAAATCCAATCCCTTCTGGCTGTCATATGTGTAGTCGACGTACCATTCTTCTATACTTTTAGTAGCATTGAGTGCAACATGTAAGTCTTTATGTTTATTATTTTTATCCGAAGTGTCTACTTCTATCTTTTGCTCTTTCTTCTTGGGACAACTAGATTTCATATGTAACAACGATAGAGTTTTTTCTTGCGCACAAAACTATTTCGTTGAGAATTCAAGTAAAGAGCTAAATCGCTTTTATCTCCTCCATTGTATTTTTGTCTTGGAGAAGCTTGGCTTTAACAAAATCGCTGGATATATTTGTGCAAGAATTTTCTATAGCCTTAACCATCGAATAATATTCAGGCGTTAAACCACTTAACAAAATAACTCCCACAAACTCGTCATCCAAGGACAATTTATCCTTGGTTAACCCGGTTAGTAAAATCGCGTTCCGTAAATGTCAAATTCCTGAAAATTGTAGATTTACGGGACAATGTTCCTGAAATACGGTTGGTACCAGCTGTCACCAAAGTGATCAAACTTTTTTCATCGGTTGTTATGGTTGACGTTGACATTTGTGATAATCATGTGTCATATCAGTTAAATTTGTTTTGGACTTTTTTAATTTTGGAAGAAGGAATATTTTAACAAACGTAAAAACATCAAAAACTAATATCTAGTTCAAGTTCATAAATATAAAAGCCATCCAAACATCAACATCCAACAAAAAATGCATTGATTTGACATGAGATATTTGACATTTACAACAAGCCTTCCGTAAATATTTCACTTACCAAAACCAAAAAAGAAACCGTCCTGAAAACGCTAGTAACCGCTTTAACCACACCGGTAATGTTCGGTGATATACGGAACACACGGTATATCTGACAATTTTTGTGCTATTGCCATTACTTCACTGACGTACGTTTCTATGAAAGGATAATTTTCCAATTTAATACAAGCTAAAGCTCTCATATTGATTGTTTTCTATCCTAAGTACTACACTGAAAACACTTAATAGTGAAATTACAGCTAAAATCATTGGTTATTTGTGGCCAGTGATTTTGACTGTAATTTCACAGTCACTTTAGAATGATATTGACACTGAATCATTGTAAAATTGCATTAATGACTGTAAAAACGTATTGGTTACTTTAAAATTGCTTGTTATATTTATTATACAGTAAACACTGCATTTTTCAACATGCAAGTAGTATTATTACAAACTACTCTGTTATTTAACCATGTCACTATTTTGTGATTTTACCTTGTGAGTTATCTGTATTTTTACAACTTAGTATGTGATATGACCCTGTAATATTTTTAGAAGTTGTGATTTTACGTTGTGAGTTATCTGTATTTTTACAACCAAGTGTGTAATATAATCTTGTAATTTTTTACAAGTTGCGATTTTACCTTGTGTGTATGTTTTGTGTAAATTCACAGAATATTTTTAGAATTAAAAGTGTATATAACGTATTTATAAATATTCTGTCTCTACAAAATATTTGAAATTTAACCTATATATTTTTATTTTGATAAAATTATTGTAAAAATCCCTTTATTTTCTAATAATCACTGCATATCTGTAATTTTACAAATTTATTGCTACATTCCACAATGTGGAGCGAACTTATAGATGTTGGAAATTTACAAAACATGTGTGAATCCGTTCATATATTTACATGTTCACAAGATTATTGTAAGAACCTTTCATCATTTAAAATAACAAGGTAGTCATCTAATTTTAAACAATTATTGTAAAATTGCAAGGTTGATACTTACCTAAAGTATTGTTAATTTACAGGATATTAGTGAATTAACTCATAGATCTGTAACAATACTAAAACTTTTGCGTATTTTTTATACAATTAAAACTTAGTGTTTTTCTTGTAAAAAGTATTTTTAGTAAAAAAGTTTATAATTTTAAGAACGTTGTAAAGTAAAAACTACTATAAGTTATATTTACAACCATTAAGTTGTGAGACTTGTAGCTATTATCAAAAGCTTTACAAATTCTGGTAACCAATTTTCAGTGGCACAAGGATCTTAAAAAATCACAACTGTCATGGAATTTAATAAAATTCTTGTGAAATTAAGATGCTAAGTATATTGTAATTCTGCATTATATATGTGAATAACAGGACATATTCGTATTTTTACAAGGCAATGTAAATTCACAGATGTTGTGTAAAATTTCATTTGTAAAACGGATTTAAAAATATTGTATAACAACAAAATATTTGTAAATTAACCTATATACTTTTATTTTGACAAGATTATTGTAAAAGTCATTTTATTTTCTATTTATTACAGCAATAATGTAATTTTACAGAATTATTGTTAGATTACAAATGTAAAGCCAACTTATGGATATTGTCAATTTAAAAGGCATTTGTGAATCAACCTATATCTTTGAATTTTTACGAGGTTATTGTAAAAACACTTTTATCATTTAAGAATACATAGTATTGAGACTATCATCATCTAATTTTACATATTTCTTGTAAAATTGAAAGGTTAAAACGTAACAAAATATTGTACATCTACAGGAGATTTGTGAATTAATTCATATAACTGTAATATTACTAAAAGTTCTGTGATTTCACCTTTGATTATTCCTCTAAAACTGTAAAAATGCAAGTAAATTAGGTATAACTCAAATAAATTCGTATTTTTACATTAAAAAAAGTATTTTTAGCAAAAAGTTTGTACTTTTAAGAACAATCGATTCCTTTTTACAGTAAAAATCACTGTAAGTTATATTTACAATCATTATGTTGTAAAACTTACAGTTATTATCAAGGTTTTTTTACATTTTAGACACCAAATTTTTTTCAGTGTAGTTTATACCGTGTCGGCCAATTATTTATTATATGGGGTAAATATAAATATTCTCCGTAAGTTCGATAAAAAACGAAAACAAGACATTATTTAAATACTTTGATGAGTATAAGGTTGCAAATTCCATATTGCTTATGAATATAATTTTTTTGTTTGCGTTAATCTTGGAGCGTTGCAAATTTGCATTTATTTATAAGGTATTTAAATCGTTCTGTAAAATTTGCAATACTTTTCTAATATTTTTTGTGACTGCAGAAAGTACTAATTGTTGATTTTGTTAATTTTTGTTAATTTTTTAAGATTTCGGACCTTGTACGAGCTTGCAAATGTACCAGATTGTTAAGAAAAATAATATTAACATTTGCAACCAATTTCCAAAATTTTTGACAATATTAGAGGAAAATAAAGAATTATTTTGCTATTTAAAAAAAACATTTCCGTGCCAAATAAAAGGATGCAAATTGGAATAGCTGTTTCAGAAACTTGTATGAGTTATGACATCGGTTTGCAGCATTTTTGCAATTTTTCAATTTGGGATATAAACGAAAACACTATTTACCAAAAAAAATCATGTTGCGGACTTCCAAAAAAGTTGCAAATCTCAAATAATACCTACAATACATAATGCTTCAAGTTTGCCGACCTTTTGTAATTTTTTTCTCTACATTATAAATAAAATCGCAATTTTTGTATAAACTAACTAGTTGGCCACGCAACTCTTCTTGCTTAAAACGGTCCTGCATAAATAGACGTGAACAAGAGACAGGTAAATGGCAAATTTAGCCCCTAAATGTTGGCAGGGGCGCAATTGCTTCCAGATATCTTAAACGATAAAAGACAGCTGTAATGCGATTGTTCTTCGCGAACAAAATCGACGGTCTGTGGTTTTGCGAATTTAATTAAAGGATAATCCTGCTCCAAAAAAATTATTTCCCTGGAGCTAAATAAATTACTATAAAATTGATGTCAAGATTTAAAATAACACATATTGCACTGTATTTCTTATAAAAATGTACATGGAATACAAAGACAGGTTATCAAAATTATCAGATCCGAATTTTACGAAAATAATTATTGAAATCAATTAAGAATAATTAAACTCCTATTTTGATTATAAAATTACCCTTGACCGAAATATATCTTTGACTACTTTTTATTTAAAAAAAGGTAAATGCTGTTTAGAAATTTTTAACCCATTTTTACAACATTGTATAACTTCTCTCAAATACAGCCCCCAATTAAAGTGAAAGCTCAACCCTTTGCTTGTTATTATTTAGGTATATCCTTTGCACATATTGTGCAACGCTTGGATGCTTTTGTTCACGCAATTTCTCTTCGAAAGTTTTCGAGGAAATAAAATAAGACGGCGACAAAACATCTTTTTTTATGACCTTTAAAAAATTCATACCTTTCGTATTCTTTAGCGTCAGAAGATCCTTTAAATAAAATATAACTACCTGGTTATGGAAACATGTAACAGCAATATTTTATCACTCCGACAATGTTATCAACTTCTTGTCCGGGTTTCAAAAACGTATACAGTTTGTCCTTGAAGCTCTACAAAATAATAAAATAATTCATAATTAAAATCCAAAACTTAATTAAAAAATGGGAATTTAATAGTAATGAATGTGCAAACAAGTTAAACATTTTATTACACATAAATTTTATTAACACCTGCTCCAAATAAATGGTTTAAGAAAAGGTTGAAAACTTTAAAAATTTAAACAAATTTTCCAAAAATTTTAAACAAATTATTAAACATGGCGATTTTGCAAGGTGGGATCCTCTAATATTTAATTATGGGAAAAACGGATTGACAATAAGCACTGAATATGACATAATACCGAAATATTTTAATAAAAACTTAAAAGCAAACCGAACACTTTTATTTATTATAATGGACGTGTTTAGTGTAAATTAATTTAACGAATCTATTGCTATTAACTATTTAAGCACAAAAAACTTTTTTGTTATGCAATAAATACTTTAAATCGATAATAAATAATGAGGTATAGTATTTTAACAAGTTCACTTTTAAATCAATTATTTAAGCATCGAAATTGCTTTTAAAAAGTGGGATAAAATAAGCATTTGTTTAATTTTGCGTTACATTAAAAATATTTAATTATATTTTCAAGTACTTGGTCCCTAAGAGAATTAAAAAAAAGCAGTGAATCTGATAAAAATGTTAATAAAAGTTCCTCAAAATCTAGACATTCAGAAACGATAGTGGGCTAATAAACATTAAGATTATTCTTGAATTGAAAATTTTGAATTGTATTGTCATTTCATACATATTTAAATGTTACTAATTGCTTAAACGATTATAATAAAGCTTGCCTGTTATTTATTGTATTGTTTTTAAACAGAAATGTATAAACGAATTACCTACAATAGGTACAAAAACTTAATTTTTGAACTTATGTATTATGATTATGTTCAGATACGTTTCTATTATTAATATGAATTTACCAAAAGCGTTTATTTAAAATCTCATAATTTTGCAAAATCTATACAAACTCCACAAAAGTAAATACTTGGACTATACCTAGGTATACGGTAAACAGGAAATTGATAAATAAATATTAAGAAAACGATAAAACTTATTTTTATTTGAATTCATTATAAATATATAACATACGGAAAAAAAATTGTAGAACAAATTCCTACAATTATACATTTTTTCTCTACAATAAATAGTACATATAGGGACAGGGACAATTTGTAGTAAAAATTTCCAAATATTTGTAGAGAATGTATTGTAGAGTTATTATCTACAATATGTAGTAATAATATCCAAATGCATCATAAGAATTGTTCTACAAATTGTTATAATTTTTGCTATTCATTGTATGAATTTATATTAAAAATGTATTGCGTTTCATGAAAATTAATATGAAAATTTTACACAATAAATAGTAAAAATTCATACAAATTGTAGTAATTTTTAATAAAATTTGTAGTAGTATTTCATATATATTATAACTATAACCTAGAAAAAATGTTCCTTAATAAAATATTCAATTTATTGTTTTAATATAAAAGATAAAAAGTCTTAATTACATTAAGTAATAAATAACAGTAATAATAGCACCCTCAGTTTCAGTTAGCTTTTCTGCACCTAACAATTGAACTGTTCATACTCTTAAAACGAGGATATTTATCACCTTTACACTGATTTGGATATTAAATGACTAAGTCAGATAACTAACAAAAATAAGAAAGTAGGTATGTCACAATTAAGACAAAAAAACATCATTGAACTTGGCACAAAATTCGATCGTTGGGCACAACATTCGATCGTTGGCCACAACTATTTTTTTTTAAATAATCTACTAAGGTTATTTAAATTAGTTATCTAAAGGTAAATTGTTCAGAAACAATAATAAATGTACTTACCACCAATATAATTTATTATTAAAATTTTCTTAAACGCATCGGTGCTTATAATATAATAATGTGTTATAGGTACTCGTATATGTACCATGCTTTGTTATGTGAACATGGCGAACGGATACTGCTGTCTGGCCATTTATGATCGACGTCAGAAAACGTTGGCCAATAGCAGAATTCTGTTTTGCTCACATGACTTAGAATTTCTACAATATTATAGAATATTTTTGAACAAAATTTAATTTTTTTCATAAGAAGGGATGTAAATTATTACTATTTTTTGTAGAGAAAATTACTATTTTTTGTAGAGATAATTATTAATATTTGTACAAATTTTTTCAAAAGTTAGTAGTAGTAATTACGATAATTGTAATAAATTTCTACTTCTACAAACAATAGTAAAATATACTAAACATTGTGGACTTCTTTCCTATTGTTGTAGCATTTTATTCGACAATTCAATTGCTACAATAATGAATAGTTTTTAACTATAAATTGTAGTAAAATTTTCTACAAATTGTTAAGTATTTTTCTACAAGTCTACTACTACAACATTGTAGTAAAATTTTCTAGTCACATTTTTTTCCGTGAAGGATGCTTGGACTTCAGAAGCACTTAATCGAGCCGTAAAGCTTGTGCAAGATGGCGGTTCAATGCGAGCACCTTTAAAAACTATGAAAATACACTTTTCAACTTTACAACTGTACTCAGATCCAAGTCTTGGGAGGAATCCTGTATTTAGTACTGAAGTAGAAAACGAAATGGCAATAGAAATAACATATTTGGCAAATATTTTCTAAGACTGTACATCCATTCAGATTAGGAAAATGGCATGCCAGTATGCAAAAATTCACAACATTAAGCTTACTTTCAGTAGTGATTTTAAAATGGCAGAACGTGGCTGGTTGACAGAATTTTTAAAAAGAAACAATATTTCCGTTCGAAAGTCGGAAGCTACAAGTGTTAATAGAATCACGGCATTTATTAAAAAAACAGGTCAAGTCTTCCTATAAATTATTAGAAGAAGTGACGGAAAAGTACAGATTTGTCCCAAAAAATATATATTGTTGCGACGAAACAGGTATTTCCACTGTGTAAGATCCTGGGAAGATATTGGCAGAAAAAGGGCAAAAGAGAGTTGGCTCAATAACTAATTGGGAGAGAGGTAGAAATATAACTGCATTATGTGCCATGAATACTTAGGGTGGATTTATACCTCCCATGTTTATTTGCCCAAGACACCTCTCCTTGAGAAAGATGGACCAATAGGGGCAATTTATAAATGCTCAGATAATGAATGGATTAATAAAAACCTTTTCAGAGAATGACTTCAGCATTTCACATCTTTTGCCAAGCCTTCAAATGACGAACCAATTCTATTTATTTTAGATAATCATTCAAGCCACATTTCGCTACCAATATTTGAACATTGTAAAGCAAACAATATCATTATGTTGTCCTTACCGCCACACATTTTGCATAGAATACAGCACTTAGATCTGACCTTCTTTGGGCCAGTTAAGACAGTCTATAAGAAGAAACTGATTTATTTATGAAGACCCATCTTGCAGAAAAGATAACCCCTTATGAGGTAGCATCTCTTTTTCAAAAGGCTTTTTCTAGAGTTGCTTCTATCAGTAAAGGCGAATCAGGATTTAGAACAACTCGCATCTTTCCATTAAATCCTAATAATTTCACGGATGAAGACTTTATTCCTGCTAAAATTTTGCAATCTGAACCAGTGGTCGTGATTCTAAATATTTTCTAGATCTGTCTAGTACTTCAACATCAAAGAATTTGGAGAGCATTCCTTCAATATCAACGCAGTTGGAGGAAATTCCATTAGCATCAACATATTTGGAGGATATTCATTCAGCATCAACACAGTTGGATCCAATTCCAGGGACATCAAGGAATTTGGATGCAATTCTCTCAATATCAAAAGCAGATATTTTCTCGAATTCCCAAGAAGATAGATCTTTGTCAAAAACGCTAACTAGAGTTCGAGATCTTCTTCCAATGCCTACGAAGCCGCTACCTGCAAAAACTACAAATGGTCGAAAGAAGCAACAAGCAACAATTTTAACATCGACGCCCAATAAAGAAGATCTAGTTGAAAAAGAAAACAAAGAACTAGCAAAAAGGCAGAAAGAAAAATTTAAAGATAACGGCAAAGGACAATGAAAGGGGGAAAAGGCAAGGTTACAGAAGAAAGGCGTCGAAAAGGTCAAAAGACAAGTATTCCAAAAAGAAGAAAAGAATGAAACCTCTGAGTCCGTCGTTATCTCGGCTGATTAATGTGATGATAGCGAAGATGATGAAATAAAAGATGATGGAAACAGACATATTATCTGTGACGAATTTGAATAAGATAATGAAATGTGGTGCAGGTGCATCTCATGCTGCCTGTGGGCTCACTCAGAATGCAGTGAATGGGACTCAGCGGTTGGGTATTTGTGTGAAAACTGTTTCATGCATTGACTGCCATTTTTCCCGCAATGTGACAGTCATTACCCAGCAGTGTGGGTAATGACGGTCAAAAGCGTTTTTTTTGTTATTTTTTTATTAAAATACTAACGGAAATTTGAATATTTTTGCTATTCTCTTGTGTAGCTAAATAGTTTAAGTTTGTAACTCGTAACTTGTATTAAACATTTGATATCACATTTTGGTTTTATTAAATGTATTGCTTAAGAGGAAACCGGACCTTTCGCGAAAGCAAAAATGTTTTAAGGATTTTCTAATATAAAATTGTATTTATGCGTGCCACTGGGAATACTTAGAGCTATTATGTGTCTTGACAATATTAAGAGCTCTAAATTTGTGCAACGATAAGGCAGCACTCTACGTAGACGTTTAAAAAAAAGGTGGGAAAGCATATCATTTAAAAACTACTAGTTATTTATTAAAACAAAAAGCAGCAAATTTTTATAGATGTAATACAGATTGGCGCAAAAATGTTTTTTTTACAGTTCTTTTAAAAATTTTAAAAATAAATACTTTTCGAAGGTTTACAAAAAATGCAAGGTTTCTCCACCCTATATTATGTTATTGGTTGTATTTCCTGAAATTTTCACAAAAATCGGAATAAAAATAAAGGCTCAGAATGAATGATACATTTTCAAGTTGTTCGGTTTGCTCTTAAGTGACCGTCATTACCTACTGATCCCCTATACAGTGAGCATCATAAGTCTTACCCCCCCCCCTAACTAACTCGTTACTGGAGTCTTGTTCGAAAAATCGCCGAGACAGATCGATTTCTGATTTCTACAATGTATATTTTTGTATGATTAGTTTACCCTTAATTTCATCCCTTACTGGAGGGGAGCAACCCTTTCGAAAAATTTAAATGGCATGGGGTGGTGAGTGATAGCTCATTTGAAAGGGGGTTTTATTCTCTATTCAATCGTGCAAAAAATTTTAAAATTTGCTTCATTACGTGTTGATTTATTAATGTTTAAAAATAACAAAACCTCACAAAATAGGAAAGCAACTAAACTAACAGTGACCTTCTAATGGCAAAAAGTCTTACTTCACGTCTGAACCAAAACCGAAATCATGCAGGGCCGAATTTTAATTCTAAGGATGAGTGCACTACGTTAATTTCCGTTATTCTGAAACAACAATTAGTCGAGAATTAATAAAGCAAATTTCAAAATTTTTTACACGGTTGAATAGAGAATAAAACCCTCTTTCAAATGAGCTATCACTCACCACCCCATGCCATTTAAAATTTTCGAAAGGGTTGCTCCCCTCCAGTAAGGGATTAAATTAAGGGTAAACTATTCATACAAAAATGTACATTGTAGAAATCAAAAATCGACGTGTCTCGGCGATTTTTCTAATAAGACTCCAGTAAGGAGTTAGATAGGGGGGTAAGACTTATGGTGCTCATTGTATATCGGGTATATCTTATCAATAAGTACTAGTTTTTGTTCTAATAATTGGAATATGTGTTTAGGAACTTGCAGTTTTCACACTTTTTCGGCTTTCCTTAGGTTTTGAACTAAACTTGCACTATATTAGCATAAAGCTTGAATTTTTCTGCATTCACTCATATAACTTTTAAACCTAACCTTTGATGTATTAGCTCAATTACCATAGGAACTAAGGAGCATTCATATCTACACGTGTTTCTTTCGACAACTTAACTAATGTGGATTATTAAACGATTTCTTTTTCCTGTTGGATTTTTTAATCCACAAGAGACCCTTTTATAAAGGCTTGTTTTTTGTTCTAATTAAGGTATCTTGCCAAATTTTTGTTACTGTTTTTTGTAACGAAAATTTAATTCATGTAATATTTTTCGCAGATGAAAATATGATATTTCTGGAAGAGTGGGGCTATTTTCCATTTTTCAGTGTAATTTTTTAAGTGTAGGAATTTTATTTGCCTGACTACATTCTTTCTCCAAGTTTTAATAAAGGTTTTGTTTCTTCCTGGGGGCTTTTTCGGATGTGAGAGTTCTCCAATATCTATATCTTTTTTAATAATGTTATACACTGTCCGCTTAGATACTATATGTCTCACATTTAGTGGATATTTCATTCACAGAAAGTGAATCTTTTTAAAGATTATTAAATACTTTAAGTACGATATTTTTTCTTCTAAAGATAATGCTTCATGTACATTCTTATATAACTCTAAAATTGTAATATAATACTGATAAAAAATTCCAAATCAATTAAAAAACATACGGCTATGAATAAATAAAGTCTGAATTATCTGTCAAAAGAGAAGGTTTATTACAGTAAAAACCATGGAAACATGATTAAATCTAAACGAAAACTTGATGTTTTAAAATTTTCATTTTAACTACACATGAGCATTGAAGGATGAGGTATAAAGTATAAATAAAATGTCTACCTTTTGAAACTGTGCTACGTTCTGCAAACTAAATCACTGCACTCCTCTTGTCTCTAGACTATAAGAGTCAAATTGCTGATAATTTAATACGCATAAATTGTTTGTAGTTTTGTTACCTTAGTATTTTTACTAAGGTTCTTTCAATCCTATTTGCACTAAAATTTAGGATATGTCATTACACTACCTCCAGAGAGATTTATGATCCTGTAAAAATTTACATAATGGACAGGCGATTTAAGAAAACCTAATTAAAGCCAGGAAATTTTTGTTACCATTACAGCTACACCTACCTATACTTTGTTGCTGCACTATAACAGGAAGATACATTCTCATTCTTTTTCAAAATTCCAAAGACATTAACTGACCATGTAAGGGTTTTTCTACGACAAAGGAAAAAAATGTCTCCCGGCGACGATTCAGCATATGACCAATAATAGTCGATCTAATAAAATCGGTATTATTATTGCAGTTGGCCTCGTCTACTTATGCAAAATTGATACTGTTCGAGAGCTTCCTTTCAATAATCTCCATTAATTATTGATTGAACCACGAAAAAATGTGTTTATCTCTTTGAAAAGTGTACAGTAGCCAGTATTTCGTGTATTTTATGCCTGAAGTTCGGTCTCTCGATGGAAAATAAAATGAGACAGTTTCTGTTTCTTATCTTGGAACGCCCCGTCCTTGTCGTGTGCAGAGGCGGGTATTTACAAGACGTTTGTGTGTGTGACTTGTAAAAATATAAAGGTTAAGAAACCAGTTTCTTGGTATTTAAGAATACAAAATTTGCAAGTTTTAAATTTATGGGTTATTATACAATATTGTGAAGTGATAAGTATATTTTTTAAATATGAATGAAATGCATATTTTCGGTTATTTAAAAATTATTTTTTTGTAATACTGCATTAAAATAGCAGTTTGTGCAAGAACTATACACAGCGATACTTATCCCATAAGCGCAGTAGTTTGTGACAGGTCTTCTTTATGGCGAGTACATCAAATCTAAAATCACACTACGACCACACTTTTTAGAGATTCCAAAATGTAATTATAATATTTATATTTTAACAAAGAAATCTTATATGTATAGACACCTAATAAAGAGGGTTTCCCATTAGTGCGTAATTCTTCAATATTTCAATTTGTGTTATAGACACGCAAACAAGTTTCAAGTAAAAGTTTTATGGATTTAAAAAAATACTTATTTTAACAATATTTTCGGATATACAGGGTGTTGCGTTTATACCTGGCAAATTAAAAAAGTATTTTTTAAATTAAACATCCTGTATTTTATTTCATTTTTTAATGATTTAGTGATACCGTATTCAACTCTAGAATTTTTTTTAATATTACAGGTTTGCCAAGCAATTAATTTTTTATGAAATTGGAGAAAACCCCAAATTAAAATAAGTATCATAATTTAGGTATGTATATAGTTTTACAATGATTTAAAAATTGTTTAAAATGCAGACTCATAAGATAGTAAGCTCTCGAATAGTGGTGGTAGCACTGGAATATTTTATACAAAGTGTTTTGAAACATGTCCTGAATATAGCTCCTTCTTTTTTAGTTTTTTATGGGCTTAATCCTTGTGGATTATAGACCCAAAATATGTTTTTCTTTGGTTTTTAATTACTGCAAAGAGTTGCGTCGCAACGCGTCTGACTTATTGTCATCACCCTTTCCAGATTTGCTAGAATAAAACTTATAATTTAAAACTTATATCTTTTAAAAATGTACTAATTAGCGAGATACTGTAAGTTGTTAGGTTGTTAAGCATGTTATCTACATTTAAAGCTGTTATTATTAAATGCAAGCATGCTAGCATATCAAAGTAAAATCTATTTCTACGCTGATAGTCATTTCTACATCCTACCAATATATGTTGTAAGCTGCCTACTTCACCACATTCACATAGGGGGGGACTCTTTTACTCCAATTCGAAATAGATGTTCTGGTATATTACAATGTCCCATTCTCATCCTGCAAATGGTAGAGGTAAAACCAAGAGTTGACCGGGGTTTTGCCTATAATTTTAAATAAATATTTACCTTTGGCATTACATATTTCGGTCCTTTATTCATCCCAGTATTTCTTTATGTCCCTCTTTAGAATATTAAATATGTCCTTGTGTTCTATTTTTGTGTAATTAACTTCTCCCTCCTTTAAACTATAGCATCCTTGTAGATTTACCTATCCAACGATACCAACATGTTAGCCAATAATACATCGATAGCTGTTTTATTATTGAAAATACGAAAAAAAAAAAAATATATATATATATAACAGTTGCATGATTATATTTAACCATTATTCTTAAATATATAGGGTGGTCCATAAACGAAGAGCAGACCAAACCTATACATTTTTAAAGCAAAACACCCTGCAGGTATTTAGTATTTATAGATATTTGATTGTTTTCACATCGTCAATTTTAATTGACTTCATTCATTTTCCATGTTTTATATATTACGGTTTTCTAAATTTTTTAAATAGAATACCCTGTACGTTATACCACCAATTAATTAATACCGGGTGTTCTATTTAAAAAATTGAGAAAATCGTAAACTCGCTGACACACCCTATATTCGACATAGCAAGTCAATTGAAATTGTTTGACGATGTGAATACAAAATTTTTAATTTTACTTATTTTTAATTTGGTAATTAATGGTAAAATTAAAACAAATCTGTATAGGAGTTTTTTAGGTTTTACAAATTTTAATAAATTTACGTTAATACCAATACAGTAAATAATAAAAGCCTTTTCTCTAGGTTATATCTGAGGAGTTTATTGAATGATTTGGAGAGGGACTGGAGTTAATTTTTTAAGATGTTTTTAATTCTTTTAGTCTACCTGTTAGAGCATTTTCTCAAATAGTTTACCTTACAGAAGTTAGCAAGGGGACTAACATTTTACTTTTAAACTATAAAATGTTTTTAGGTTCTGCCAATAAAGTTTTGCTTATAGATTTGTTTTCAGATTTTTTTTACTCTAAAGATACTACAAAAAACATAATACATTAAAATTAATTGTTAAAGACTGCTTCAGACTACACAATTTCTTGTACAAGATCTGATAGAATTTCTTGAACAATTTAAATTATGTAGTAACGTACAATAAATTGTTTAAAAAATCAGATTGGATGATATAATTGTCTGGGAAATTAGAACGTGTTCTATTTTGAAACAATTTAGTCGCTTAGTGCGTCATGATAGGGAAAGCAAAAGCGATACTAGCACCAGCTGCGGATAATTCGTGCATTTTAGGGCGATATTTTGTAATTTTTGGCATATCAAATATACGTCTACCTTTTATTTTTTTTTTTTTTTTTAAATAGGTAAAAACAATACAATAAGCAACCGGAGTTGCTGTGTTGAAAATTGTAAAAACACTAGAAAAAAAACAGTGAAAATTATAAAAGTTTTCAGTAGCAAAGTGGAAACGTAATCAAAAAAATAAATGGATAGGTGTATATTAAGTAGAAAAATTACCTTTAGTTTTGTAATAATAACAGTAATACTGGAAATAGAAGACATCGGAAACTTGAAAGGTTTTAAATAGACAATAACTTATCATTTTACGATGTTATTCAACATCCCTTTATTCTTAAATGCTTACCAAGGACTAGATTTCAAGGTTTTTGCCTTTGATTATTGTATGTGGCTGGAATGTAATTTTGTGACTTACTGTTAGGAAATCAGTTTTATTCATTGAATTTGCTTTCTTTCGAACAAAAATGAAAATATAAATAACAATCCTTCTGTTTATACATTTTAACGGCACGCTATTATTTAATGGTATTTTTTTATTTTGACAGAAAAGGTTAACTATTTAAAGACATCTTATTAGACTTAGGCAATTTCTCATACATTTTCCCGTAAATACTGTTGTCTGCCTATATTTTATTATTGATTTTTATTAATTATACTTAATTTTTTTAATTTAGGCGATAAAACTATATAATAATAATAATAAATTAATGTTTTACTTGTTTTACAAATTCATATACTTTTATTAAAACTAACACATATACTTTTCAATTACGAAATCTATTAAAAATTGCATTGTCAATATACACAGAAATAGTCCATTAGTACCTAAATAAATTGGCGCTGCTGTCGCGCACGGAGCAAATAGGCTTGGCGCCTGCGCATTGACAGAATACCCATGACCAAAATAACTGTTTGGAGTATTTAGTGTAATTGGCAATTTGTTTAATGTGTTTGTTGTTGAACGAGCTTAAACACTTAAAGTATAGTATTAGACTTAGAAATTTCTAAGACAGTATCAAATTGGCACTCAGCAATGTAATTGACAGGATCAATTATATAAAATAGTTATATAAATTGCTCAAAGCTGGTCGCATTGCGCGCTGGTACTATACTGACAAATTTTTGAAGGCTATAAGAAAAATATGTTCTGATTTATCCATTTTGAGATAAGAAACAAATAAATAAACAATAAATTCTTGTTTTAAAAATCAAGAAATTTTTTAACGAAGTTATTAGATATAGGGATTTCTTTTCCAACCAATATTACGTTGCTATTGATCTCAAACAATAAAAAAGTATTTGATACATTGATAACATTTATTAAAGAATCTAAAATTAACACATAAACCAATAACAATTAAACAATAAGATTAACAATCAGTGGTAACAATTGTAATAAAAATAATAATGTCTGTGGCAAATGGGTTAAACCCGATGCCAGTCAACCTCTGCACACACAAAATCAAGAAATTGTATCAAATCTTGTACAAGAAATTGTGTAGTCTAAAGAAATAACTGTAAATTACCTTCCATTTTATAACGTTTTAAAGTCTACACACTCTTTTACTATATAAAGGTTCTAGCAAGGTTACCAAGGGCCAGGTCGGGCCCCAGGACAATTCTCCAAATCGGGCCCCAGGACAATTCTCCAAATCGGGCCCCGTGACAATTTTATACAAAATTTCTCCTCTTTCTCCTCTTTACGTAAATTTCTTCAAGCAAAAACTTCTCCTCCTCTACTTGAATTTTCTGAAAAAGAAAAAGGTCTTCAAACAAACACTTCTCCTCCTCTACTTGACTCTCTAAAAAAAAAGTCCCCACGCAAAAACTTCCCCCTCTTGTCTTGTGCCGAACTTTCTGGCCCTCCCTATACCGCTACCGGACCCGGTTTGAGCCCGGGCTCCAACTGCCCCCCCCCCTCCATCCCCCTCTTGTCGGCCCTGGGTTCTAGAATTCAAAAAAACAAGTAGTTAGGTACGACTACCATATGATTTACGATTTCACACATTCAAATTGAGTATAGAACTATTTATAGTCCTTTTTAGAAGGCCTAATTATAAGAAGCATAATATTAATCCATATTTACTTTGGTGAAAGGTACTCTTCTCAGCGACCATCAATGTGAATATCAGCCAGAAAAGTTAACCAATTTGGCCCTGAACGATCTAAACAGGTTACTGTTAAAATCCCTGAGAAATAATTAGTCTCACTCTTCTTGATATTTACGTTAAAGAGGTTGCTATGATGACAATGACACGCCCCCGCACGGTTGGAATAGAACCTGATATAGGATCTGGTGAGAAGAGATGTCTCTTTTAACAATCAAGCGAACATAAGCTCCATTTAGTCAATATATTGATATGGAAATGTCTGGATGACGTAACAAAATTTGCAAATAGCTATATCGGGGTGGGGTATAGAATTTAATTGGGAGAGATGTTTTTGTTTTATTTTTAAGGATTTTTGATAATGAATTATTGATTGTCAGCAGAAAATTTTTAAATAGGACATTGAATTTGTAATAAAACTAAATAAAATAAAATATTGATGTTGGAATCGATAAATTGTAAATAATTGAAGATAAATAAGTTTTATTTATAAAATCATAAGGACAGCACCGAAGAAATAATAAGCATACAGGTAGTGACAGGCAGACAGATAGAGACGGCAGAGATAAGAAAATGCAATAGAGATAGGCAGAGGTGAATTCAGAGCAAGAAGAAGGAAAAAAATAAAATCTTTTTTTTTATTTTTGTTACTAATTTAATAATATATTTTAGATCTCTTGAACCCACCCCAATATTGAGAGTTTTGTTGATTGGAACCAATGATTGCAAAAAGAGGTTTCCATAACAATATATCTTCCATAAGCCTTATAAAACTAAAACAAAATAAATAGAAAAGTCGGAAGTGGCAGGTACAATTCATATCAAAGACGGTTCTAAAACAAAACAAGGTTCAGGATATAAAATATACTCCAGATCCATTAACCTAAATATAAAATGGGCTGAGTAATGGTGCCAGTATTGTTAAAACCAAACTCACGGGATTCTCATAGCAAGAAAAGAAGTTACCAGAAACAATATCAATGGAAGAGACATGCTCATCTTTACAGACACCAGTCACCCTGGACGAATTTACTTAGGGTTAGTACTAGAATGTCACGAAGTTTTGGCTGAAGTATGCATCAACAATGTGACCATATTAAGATTGATCAGATGTTACCTTATGTTGAAAGGTAAACGTTTGATTTACTAGTCAAGAAGGCTGCCAACTAAATACTTTTTAGACCTTGGCATTCTATTGGACTGATAGCATTGGTAATGACAGACGTAATTAAAGAACCTTTCTTGGTAAAATTCTAAGAGATGTGGGATGTAACAAGAAATTGCAGAGTTACCAGGGAGCTTTTAAATTATCCTGACAACACTACAGCAAACAAATACTTGACTATGACTAGATAGAAACTGCGCCTGATCACAGGTATTCTAAATAGTCATTACCAAGTACAAAAGCATCTCCATTGCATGGCTATGTCAGAATTCGCACTCTGCAGGGGGTGCGAACAAAAGGATAAGACCATCAAGCATATCCTCTACGACCAAAATAGACATTTTACTCTAATTAATGATTAAAGGATATCCACAATGGATCTGAAAAGGTCAATGCGAGGGATACATGGCCCATATTCCCAGCAAAATTTAATCTAATCCATCGGGTCATTAGTACTGTAATGCTAAAAATTCCGTTAATTAGTTAACAATCGATTTATTAAGATATTTCAAATAAAATTTGTGTTTTGGGAAATGAGTGGCCTATATTAAGTTCATAAAAGTGTGTTTCGATAAGCGACAAAAATATAATAACATTTAAAAGTAATATCTACATTTAAAATTAGTAAAAAGAATGTATCCAAAGACCTTTAAACCAATGGTTAAGAAATTACTGATTCTTGTATTAGGCATTCCAAACAAAATGGCTACCCGTTTGAAATTACAGGTCACTGACAGGCACATCATAGGTTATAATATGGCAACACTGTAAGCCTGGTAGTTTGATAGGGTCAATGATATAAACAGTTATATAGACTGATCATCCATGGTTTTAAAAATAAACATAAGCCTTGAAGTAAAAATGTAGGCAACTATTTTTTATTAAATATTCAAAGGCTGAAAATTGGTTTTAAAACACATTTTTGCTAAACTGATTCAAATTAGCCAGGCAATATGGCCGCTCGCAAACGACCCGCTTTAAGCAATCTATATAACTATATAGGTATCAATGATCCTGTTATTGACAACATGTCCACAGGGTTGCTATATCTAAACTGTCAGAACCCACTGGTAGCCATTTGGACAGGTTGTTGAAATGCCTAATTGCTTGATCAATTATTATAACACCGTTAACGCATCATGCCAATATATGAGTAGTTTTAAAAAAGGTTTTTGTTCCAACTACTCACCTATATAGTAAGCAGTATATTATCTTCGTGCAAATTGCTAATTTTGAAAAATACTTACTCTAGTTCCTACATAGAAAAAAAATATTTATTACTGATACCCTTTTTATTATTTTTTGTATTGGTGTGACTGCAAATCATAAGTTAAAATATTTTATTAATTACATAAGTTAATACAAACTATTATGTATTATTGTGTTTATGTCTCCGTCTTATTCCTATAATTATTTTTTTATTGTTACAGACGAACCCCTTCCTAAATGAAATTAAGAATCGCCTCTGAGCGAAACACAACCCTAAAGGGCAACTTGGCAAAAGGCTTTCCAAGCCAGAAAAGCTTCTGCGAATAAAAACCGCTCGAGGAAATTGACTCTTCGAAGGAGTTTCTGCAAGAGCGAAGTTTCTAGGAAAGTAATTCCGTCTTCTGTCGTTAAATTGAATCAAGATGTCTCTGCTAAGTTAAACATGGTTCGTTTGTCCCAAACCGCAAATACGTGACTGTGGTGGATCCTTTCCGCTCCTTCAAATTTTAATATTGTACGAGAGGCTTTCCGTTCAGAGGGAAATAAATGAATGTAACAAAACATAATTTTAAAATTATTTTTATGGCTCGAACCGTGTGCCAGATCGTTTGGAATCTGTTAAGAACTTATTTATTATTTTAGGAAAAATACTCTTAAAGATTTTTTATTTATAACATTTCGTTGATAAAATAACAACTTTGAAACGAAGGTGTATTGAATTCAACTTTTAAAATTATTATTTTGTAAAAAAAATATATTATTGACTTGTGCAATTATTTTTAAATTATATTAAAAATTGTTAAAAAATAAATATCTATTAAAATAGGCATACCTATTTGACAATCTTTTAATTGACTTTCAAACATTTTTAAATAATTTAAGAGCGATACTAATGGGCGTGTTTAAAGAAATTCAAAAAATTTTTTTTCTAAAAGCGAGCACAAAATTAATCTAAAATAATTTTTTTTCTTTTCAAATTTTCCTACAAGAATTTTTTAAAATTCCAAAAAAAATCAAGCAAATTTGAAACGCGCGTTACAATGTATTTTTTAAACATCGTCATAATGTAGCCTAAAATCTGATTGGCTAATTTATAGCCTTTCAGACAATAGTCGATATGTTTTTACCTTGTTGCCGCTTCTTATTAAGAATTATTTAAAGGTTAAGATCGTAACATACAAACATATATGAACGTAAACGTTAACGTGAGAATTGACAGCTACGCATGCGCATTCAAATTATCCTTTACGTTCAAGTTTACGGTTATACGTAACATTACGGGCTCTGGCGTATGCACGTAACGCAAACATTTAACCTATTTGGCTGAAAATAACACACTACTTATTAAAACAACATATAAAAAATATCCTTAACAACTATTTTGCTTCTTTTTAAAAGCAGTTTTACCACAATTTTGGCAAATGTTTAAATAGGAAGAGCAATTTTCATGAAACCACTTCTGTCAAATTATGCGCTGCAACCAATCTTCTTTTTTTTTGTGTTGTTTTAACTTGCTCCGCATTCTACACATTCAGTTTCATCCACCTCAGAAATTGCATCACTTTCTTCTTCATATTGAACTTCTATATTCTCCTCCTCATCAAAACTTGGCGAAGGCGAACGTTTCTTTTTTTGGCCAATTGTTAGTTTTCGAATTTTAGTCCTTCTTAGTCTGTTTAGATTGTTTTGTGGACTTGTTTTTTACAGTCGCTAAATAGTCAGGAGAAGTTAATAGGGTAGCAACTGTCTTTGCTCGTTTTTTTGCAGAAACAACTAACTTAGGTGTGGGATTAATCAGATCTAAAAGCTTTCCAGGCGTCAAATCTGGAACAGATGTCCCTTCCGCTGGAGTTGAACATCGAGGTTCTGTACCAGCATGGCTACAGGATGGCATCGACTCATCCATTAAGATGACTGGGTGTCTAAGTTCTTGTGTTGCTTCAGCGTTGGATTGTTGAGTGTTCGTTACTTGTGTCTGTGTGAGGGTTCAATGGTCTTCCCTAGTTTCGCTGTTCACTATTCAATCAGCAACTGTGTAAGCATGATCGGGTATGGAATCGGGGTTCCAGGGAAATATGCCAGTGGCTCTGAAGCCGGATATAGCATTTTCAGCGGTCGCGGACTTGCTCCAGCTTTTCGTTAAAAGTTCACCAAACTGGAGTCTCTCCAGTTTTCTTCCGGGGTGACTCTGCATCCACTTTCTGCAGGATTGATAGTAGAAGGACTTGAGCGACTTGAAAAAGCTCTGTCGAGCGGCTGCAAATAATGGGTAGTGTGCGGAGGTAGGCACAATAAAACGACAGTGTCTGCTTCAGCGGTTTCTAAAAGTTCAACACAAGAACAGTGAGAAGCATGCCCATCAAGAAATAATAATGCCTTCCCTTCTCCTTTACGTGGCAAGAAGTGGTTTTTAAACCAATTCAAAAAAATCGTTGCAGTAACGTAGGCTGATTTTTGAGACATTACAATATGTGAACCAGGCGGCATTGAATCAGTTCACTCAGTCTGTAAATTCTTGCCTTTGAATACACAGACCGGCGGCAGAAAAAAACCTTCAGCGTTAAAACAAGCTATGCACGAGATTGTCTCACCCTTTTCCTCTGATGTCACTGTGACAACATCTTTTGCTCCTTTTTGGGCTAAGACATGGCCAGGACGATTATTTAATTGAAGGCCTGTTTCGTTGACATTATAAATGCATCCAGGTTTGTCGAGAAGCTAATTTTGCTCCAGTATTTTTTGCAATAAAGTGAAATAATTTCCCACATCTAAACGGTTCATGCCTTCACCTCGCCCTAGAGATATACCCTCAGCCTTGCGAATAGACAGGTATGGATGTCTGAACCAATCGGAACCGGCACATCCTTTTTATTTGTTGAACTTGTGATTGATTTTTAGACTTTCCGCAAAATTATAGGCAAGCTTTCGAACATCTGGCACTGTCATAGGAAAACCGCATTTTTGTGCCTTCTTAATATGTTGCACTAATTTATTTTCATTTGCCTCCCCCAACATGCTATCCGGCCCCATTTTACCTGGTGTCGAAGCATTTTTTTTCAATTTCCTTTCAAGAGTTTTCCTAAGAATGCCATAATTTTTTGAAGCGCCGTTCACAGAAGAACCGTTTCTGACAGCGTCCATTGCTCGCCGCAGATTTTCTTCAGTATAGTTTCCACGATTCGAGTTCCTTCTTTGATACTCCGTTGGAATGTTTTCGCAGCAAAATGGAAATGATGCCAAACTGTAAAGAAAGAGACGTAAAAATATATGGCCATCTATCCCTACTATTGGTAGACGTAAAAATATATGGCCATCTGCCCCTACTATTGGTTGGTCATCTCTCCCAAATGCTAGGGAGAGATGGCTATTAGAAAAGCCTAAATCATAAATCCTAATTGTAATTTTTTGTCATAACTGAAATAGTATATTACATTACGAGTGTGGAAAGTGACATTTTTCACACGAGTGGGAAATATTGTCGCACGAGGCGTAAGCCGAGTGCGACTATCACACGAGTGTGGAAAATCACTTTTCACACAAGTGATGTACAATATTTTTCCTACGACCACAAAATAATTTCATCAAAAAATGTAAAACCAGATTATTATAATAATTAAAATGTATTTAAAAAAATAATCAACAATAATCGTATTTATTAAATTTTCATAATTTCTAAACAAATAAAAAAAAATAAAAAAAAAATTCTGGCACAGCCAGGATTCGATCGCGGTCGTTGGACGGTCTCAAATTGCAAAGTTGATGCTCTAACCAACTGAGCTAACAGGCCTTACGGTAATTGATTGATCTAATCGCTTATGTGTTTAACCAGAATAAAAAGCAAATATATCTTAGTTATTTTAAAATTATTTTAAAAATAATTGTTAAAGATAAATATCTAGGATCTAATTTACAATAATTTAACAATCATATCGATTTTAGTATTAATATGGACATTACATAGATCAAAATAGAAATTATGTGTTTGACATTTTCTGACAGCTACTGCGGAAAGTAGCATATTCTCACTTGGGTGGAAAGTAAATTCTTATTCATACGCGTGTGATATAGGGCACTTTCCATAGGTCTATATAGTGTGATATGTGTCACTTTCCTAAGTGGTCGTAGGAAAATATTATTTATCTTTCCTCCATGCAAAATACATTGAAAAATTGCACTGAAGAATTATGGTTAAAATTGTATCTTCCATATCGTCGTCGTCAACGTCTGAGTCCTCCAACAATTCAACATTAAGAAATGCTTTCATTCTGAACAACAAATTTTTGTTAAACATTTTTCTCTTTTACTGTTCAACAATTCAGCGACACGTAAATGTCATCTATACGTTTAAAAACTTCAACTCATATTTTGGACCTCGAGTAAACGTCATTTTGGTACATTTTCGTCTACGTTAACGTACTGAAAATACTTCAACTCTCTATTAAAACTAAAACAATATTTGTTCCAATAAACTTTCTTTTTAATCAAAATGTTATTCAAATCATAATCGCGGTATCATTAAATATTTTCTCTAAGTCTGGCAACGTAGTTTCATCTGTCTATCTAAATTCTAGGATAAGTTTTCGATTGCGAGAGTATTTTAATTTATTTTAAAATTGTTATTTCATTTTTTAAAAATGACCAAAGTACACGGAAAAAAATGTGACTAGAAAATTTTACTACAATGTTGTAGTAGTAGACTTGTAGAAAAATACTTAACTTTTTGTAGAAAATTTTACTACAATTTATAGTTAAAAACTATTCATTATTGTAGCAGTCGAATTGTCGAATAAAATAGGAAAGAAGACCAGAATGTTTAGTATATTTTACTATTGTTTGTAGAAGTAGAAATTTATTACAATTATCGTAATTACTACTACTAACTTCTGTAAAAATTTGTACAAATATTAATTATTATTTCTACAAAAAATAGTAATTTTCTCTACAAAAAATAGTAATACTTTACATTCCTTCTTATGAAACAAATTCAATTTTGTTCAAAAATATTCTATAATATTGTAGAAATTCTAAGTCATGTGAATAAAACAGAATTCTGCTATTGGCCAACGTTTTCTAAAGACGACCATAAATGACCAGACGGCAGTAGCCGATCGCCATGTTCACAAAACAAAGCATGGTACATATATAACAAATTATTATATTATAAGCACCGATGCTTTTGATAAAATTTTAATAATAACTTCTATTTGTGGTAAGAACATTTATTATTGTTTCTGAATAATTTACCTTTAGATAACTAATTTAAATAACCTTAGTAGATTATTTAAAAAAAAATAGTTGTGGCCAACGATCGAATATTGTGCCAAGTTCAATGATGTTTTTTTGTTTTAATTGTGACATACCTACTTTCTCATTTTTATTAGTTATCTGACGTAGTCATTTAATATCCCAATCAGTGTAAAGGTGATAAATATCCCCGTTTTAGGGGTATGAACAGTTTAATAGGTATTAATTTTTATTTCATATTTTTCAGGTGCAGAAAAGCCAACTGAGACTGAGGGAGCTATTATTACTATTATTTATTACATAATGTAATTAAGACTTTGTATCTTTTATACTAGAACAATAAATTTTGATTATTTGATTGAGGAACATTTTTTTAGGTTATAATAATTATGGAATACTACTACAAATTTTATTTAAAATTACTACAATTTGTATGAATTTTTACTATTTATTGTGTAAAATTTTCGTATTAATTTACATGAAACGCAATACATTTTTAATATAAATTCATACAATGAATAGCAAAAATTATAACAATTTGTAGAACAATTCTTATGATGCATTTGGATATTTTTACTACATATTGTAGATAATAACTCTACAATACATTCTCTATAAATATTTGGAAATTTTTACTACAAATTCTCCCTGTCCCTATATGTACTATTTATTGTAGAGAAAAAATGTATAATTGTAGAAATTTGTTCTACAATTTATTTTCCGTGTACAAACACGATTAAAAGAAGAATCTTTAGATAACTTGCCCAAGGTGGATTCTAACATGATTAATATAAAGTTTATTAATTTAGAAATTCGCAACGTAAAGACGAAAATAGTAAGTGCACTTTCTAAACTCCAAATCTTTCTAGAATTATTGTATTCAATGAGATTTGTTTTAAAAAAAGGAACATTTTTTTATTATACAAACTCACTTCTCAATATTGTTGATATTTTATTTTGGATATACCTATTTATTAAGTAAAAACTATTTTATTGAAGGTCTACCAGGGAAGTAGGGCCTTATCATATGTTTGGTTAGCATTTGTAACATTAAAGCTAGAATTATCCCAGAAAACAAAAAGTTTATAGCGTTAGTCAGTAATAAATGAACAAAAAGAAAAGGTCGTATCTTGTTAATTCACAGATTATTCTGCTTTCGAGGGTAATTTCAATTCCTGTCAATATTAAAAAGCTTAAAAATAAACACGAGAAGAGTGACCATTTGCACAAACTCACTTGCATCAATCATGTCAATAAAAAATCATTCCTCATAAAATTCACTGGTCCAAACAACACATGAATCATGTCATCTTCTCATTGCGCAAGGAGTATCCATAACAGTGATTTGGATACCAACACATGTGGGTATACCAGGCTCCGAGGCAGCCGACCGTGCAGCTAAAGAGACTTCTTCATCAAATTTAGCAATGGAAAACATTCAGCTACATAAAGACATCCAAAACCTTTTCAAAAATAATATTAGGAGAACATGGCAAACCCACTGGAATACAATAACATCTAAACTACGTGATATCCAACCAAACATCTGCCCAGACTTTGCGAACCACAGGAGAATCTACAACCTACCACCAAATCTGAAAGAAGTTCTTAGGCCTCAAGACTAAATAATTAATATTATTAAATTCCTAAAAGACATTAATATCCTTCACAAGTTATAAATACTCAATTGTTTTTTTTATAATATTAATATATTTTTTTGTACCTGTGTCAATGACCCTGGCAGTCGAGACACTTTAATTTTAAATAAAGATAGCTTAAAATAATGTATTAAATGATTTTACATGGCTCTAGTTTTTTAAGGTGGGTGCAAACATAGTGTTGCTCTCTTTTTGTGGCTTCTGAACACCATCGAAGTGAATAACCTTCCATCACATTCACATTGTGTCATTAGAAAAGGCGACTGTATTCAACATTTTGAAGTTCTATTGATTTGAGCGTTTCGAATCTTCTTCGAATAAAAAATATTAAATGTGTGCTTTTGGTATATAATAAAAGTGAATAAAATATATATCGAGTGCAATGTGCCAGAAAATTATACCTTAATATTCAACTGCAAATTTTGCTTTCTAAGAATCATAATGGGCTTTTTTGGGTGGAATCTCTAAATTTTTAAATAAATAAGGAAATTCAAATATTAGAAGATTATTTTTGATGAACAAGAACTAAATCATATTATGAAGCCGGCAAATATTTTTTGAAACAGTGCTATATATTTATAATGAATTCAAATAAAAATAGGTTTTGTCGTTTTTTTTTTATAAAAAAAAAACACTTAAATGATTTGCATATTTTAAAGGAATTGTATTTTAAATATATCTATTGACTTTTATTAAATTTATATTAATAATAGGAACGTGTCTGAATATAATATAGGTATAAAACATAAGTTTAATAAATTAACTGTTTATACATATTGTAGGTAATTTATTTATAAATCAAATTAAAAAGAATACAATAAATAACAGGAAATTCAGTTAAAGAGCCCTTAATAGGAATTTTAGGTGATATATTTATGAGGCACATCTTATTTTATGTCAAATTTTTACCCATAATTTTAAAATGGATCCAGTTTTCTGCATCTTCTTCCATCTAAAAAATAATTCAAACTAATTAGTACCCTCCAGTGGTGCATATCCAGAGTTTAAGTTTAGGTGGTAGTGGTAATCAGGGCCACCGAGAGCCATGGTAAGACCCTGGAGCAAAACACTGGCAAGGGCCCGCCCCTTGTCCCTTACATATTAACTAGGGTGTCTTCTTTGTGAAATTTCTAAAAAAAGTCTTCAGCTTGTATTTTTCGTAAACCAGGTCTGCCTCAAAAAAGGTATTGTCTCTTCAAAACATCCTGCAGCGGTTCCCTGCCCCTGTCCCCCTGTCCCCCTGCCCCCCTGTCCCCCTGTCCCCCTGTCCCCATGTCCCCCTGTCCCCCTTGTCCCCCTGCCCCCCTGTCCCCCTGTCCCCCTGTCCCCCTGTCCCCCTGTCCCCCTGTCCCCCTGTCCCCCTGTCCCCCTGCCCCCCTGTCCCCCTTGTCCCCTTGTCCCCTTGTCCCCCTGTCCCCCTTGTCCCCTTGTCCCCTTGTCCCCTTGTCCCCTTGTCCCCTTGTCCCCTTGTCCCCTTGTCCCCTTGTCCCCTTGTCCCCTTGTCCCCTTGTCCCCTTTGTCCTCATTGTCCCCTTGTCCCCTTGTCCCCTTGTCCCCTTGTCCCCTTGTCCCCTTGTCCCCTTGTCCCCTTGTCCCCTTGTCCCCTTGTCCCCTTGTCCCCTTGTCCCCTTGTCCCCTTGTCTCCTTGTCTCATTGTCTCTGTGTCTCCTTGTCTCCTTGTCTCCTTGTCTCCTTGTCTCCTTGTCTCCTTGTCTCCTTGTCTCCTTGTCTCCTTGTCTCCTTGTCTCCTTGTCTCCTTGTCTCCTTGTCTCCTTGTCCCCTTGTCCCCTTGTCTCCTTGTCTCCTTGTCTCCTTGTCTCCTTGTCTCCTTGTCTCCTTGTCCCCTTGTCCCCTTGTCCCCTTGTCCCCTTGTCCCTTTGTCCCCTTGTCCCCTTGTCCCCTTGTCCCCTTGTCCCCTTGTCCCCTTGTCCCCTTGTCCCCTTGTCCCCTTGTCCCCTTGTCCCCTTGTCCCCTTGTCCCCTTGTCCCCTTGTCCCCTTGTCCCCTTGTCCTCCTGTCCCCCTGTCCCGCTGTCCCCATTTCCGCCTGCCCCCTGTCCCCCTGTCCCCTGCCCCCTGCCACTATTCCCCCATGCATACATGCCCCAATGCCCCCATGCATACATGCCTCACTGCCCCCTGCCCTCCTTGTCCCAAATAATGGGCTTCTGATTTGAACAGAGAACATTTATTGTGATTGGAAAATACTGTCAAATACTTCACTCAAATTTATTAGATGTTTGTCAAAAGTTTTTGACATGATCATTATGTCATCGAGATATACCTGACAATTTTTGCAGGTTAATAATTTCAATACCATTTCCATTAGTCGTTTAAAGATAGCTGGGGCATTACAGAGACCAAACGGGAGAACCTGGATTTTGTATAATTCGCTGCCTGATATTTTGTCATCATGTTTAAAGTGGAAAACCATTTCGCACCTGATAGAGTGTTTAGTGTATCGGGTAGTGGATTTTTGGGTAGCTGTATTTTTGCGTAATCTGTTTTAATATCCTATAGTCTACGCAGAAATGAGTAGATCCATCTTCCTTGTTACTAGAACCACGGTTGAGCACCAGACACCAGAAGTTTTTTCAATAATATTTGCATTCATCATGTCCTGTATCATATTTGCTACTTCTGTCTTTTTAGCAAATAGGAGTGCAAATAGGTGCTTGCCTCATTGGCCTTGCATCACTTGGTAAAATTCTATGCTGGACAAGACTGGCACGCCCCGTATATGTTCCTGTTTCGAAAATGTCACATTTAGTATATTGATAAAGTCTTTGACTTCTTTTAGTTCTTCAGCTGCCAGGTGGTAACAATTTTCAACTAGCTGTTTCATCCAGCTGGCGTCAACTGATTTACTTGTGCCAGCTTTTCCCGTGGAACGGTTTTTGCACTTGATTATGTTTTACACCAGTGTAGAGAGTCATATTTGTTGTCCTTTCTTTAGTTTGCATGGTCTCTTCGATAAATTGGCAACCCTTACTGGAATTAGTTGATCTACGTTAACGAGACATCTAGTTACCAGAATTCCTTACTCACAAATTCTTTACTTTCCACAATGCCTACACGTAAGTTCTATATTTTTTCGCTAAGCCTTGCCAAGACAACAGCTTCACCATTTTAGTCCACTAGGACTTTTATCGGTTGAGTTTTTTCCTCCGAGTTTAGGACAATTTCTTTGTTTTCAATTACCATAATCTTATTTTGACGGTCGATGATAAACTTATTTTGCATAATTTTCCGTTCCAACTCTAATCTAGTATTTTGTTGTTGTTTTAAATTCGCTTGTTGTTGCTCTAAATTAGTTTTTAAATTCTTTTGCTACTGTTCTAAATTTGTTTTTAAATTCTCTTGCTCTAAATGACCTACTAAAATTTTAAGCTGACCAACCGTTTGTTTGAAGGATTTGTGGCAAATCATTCATAATTTCCATCGCTTCTTTTCTAAGCCTTTCTTCCTCATCCTTTCTGTGCCTTTATTTCTTCTCTTCTTCGTCCTTCCTGCGCCTTTCCTTTTTCTCTTCGTCGTCCTTTATACTTATTTTCTTTTCCTCTTCTTCCTACTTTCTGCGCCTTTCCTTTTCCTCTTCTTCGTCTTTCATGTACCTTTTCTGCCTTTTCTGCGTCATTTCTGCATATTTCCTGCCCTGCATATTTCCTGCGCATTTTCTACGCCTTTCCTACGCGTTATCTGCACGTTTCTTTTCTCTGATCTTTCTCTTTCCTGCGTCTTTCCCTTTCCTCTTCTTCCGCCTTTCTGCGCCTGTCTTTCTCCTCTTCTCGCCTTTCCTCTGCCTTTTCTGCATCTTTCCTGCATATTTCCTGCGCATTTTCTACGCGTTATCTGCACGTTTCCTTTTTCTGATCTTTCTCTAATCTTTCTCTTTCCTGCGTCTTTCCCTTTCCTCTTCTTCCGCCTTTCTGCGCCTGTATTTCTCCTCTTCTCGCCTTTCCTCTTCTTCCTCCGTCCTGCGCCTTTTTCCTTCTACATCTTGTTTAAAAACCATGCTGGGGGGCTGAAGTATCCACGTCTGTTTCGTACGTGGATCTAGTATTTACCACGAATACAAGCATTATGGATAACTTTTATTTTGTATCCCATTGCTGTTACCAATTGTTACTTTGGTTTTTGGTAAACTCAATTTATTTTAAACTCATCTTTTACAATATTAAATTATTAACGACTTATATAGCCCTTGAACCATTTCGACCCTTCTAGATGCTTCTTGACATGAAATGACATTTCTAGACTGTTGTCTATTCTTCTATTAATTGTACTTATACTTATGACGACCGCAGCACAATGCAAGGAGATAAGTGACATTGCACTTCTTCTTTTATTCGTACGTTTCTTATAACAGCCGCACGCTACTGAAACTGCAGGGTAACAATAATAAGTTGAGCGCAATGTATGTTTAACTATAAGTTTGAATTAAACCAACATGCTCACAACTTTGAATACATCTTTCAGTTGGCAGTAGACAATATGGTAACCTGAAAATATGAAAAATCTTGTTACGCTACTGACGTACTGACATTGATCTTTTTATCATCTTAGATAAAACGAAAAGAAAGAACTTAATTCAGGGGTGTAATCAAGTTACAATAGAGAAAAAGATGACATTAGCACGAAAGAGAGCCATTTCGCGAGTTTTTTTACGAACAGGTTCAAAAATGGGTCCAACCGTGAGGCGGAGTCCGATAAGAATAAATAATTGCAGATTGAGGTTATGCCAGCAATTGAAATGGAAACTTAAGAGCAATACGTTTTGTACTTAATGGGCAAATGAGTTATAAAAATTATGGGAATGTATAATTTGTTGGGCGTTTCGGCGTTTCGAGAAAATAAGAATGCAGAATAAATTGTAATAATTTAAATATGTTACGGCTGGCAGCATTTTAGCTCGAAAACGATTACACGCTCAATTTTTATCCAATTCCGAGCCTACTTATACCAGAGCTTTACAAAATTGTATTTTAAAGGAGATAGTTAATTCGCTATTCAAACAATAAACTTTTTTAATTTAAACAAAAAATATACTTAGTTGAAAAACTAGATAGTTTATCATTTTTCCTTTTCTTGTTGCTTCTTATTCATTACATCATCTACATAAATAATTATTGTCTGCTGAATTTTACAAGACTACTTATTTTAAAAGAATAGGACATAATATAATGACAATGGCGCTTTAATCCTTTTGATGTTTTCGTCTATTGTCAGGTTTTGTCTTAATTCAGTATGTGTTAATTCTTTAAAATATGGACTCGTCTTTTGAGACTTGTATCGTACCGTATTTGCTCCCAATCAGGCTTGAGTTCCCGCCTGTGGTGTTCGAATGGTGGCATTACAAGTTTATTGTACCATAATTTGAATGCATTACTCCTTCCCATTCATTCAAATCTTGCATTCTACTCATATCCCAGTATAATTATTAATACAGTAGCGACAGCTTGAGTCGGCTCCTTTGATGTCGGAGTGGTCAGATTTTTATTGACAGTTGATGTTTTTTCCGCTTATTACTGCACTGAGAAAAGTAACTTCAAAATGTCTTCTTTGTCTGTTTGAATAAAATATCGCACATATAATTTACACAATGTCGTATACATTATTATTACCTCGATTAATACAGTACACATTTAAATTTTAGAAATAACGCAAAATTATGCTTACTTAACCCTTAATTTGGCCAGCTTAGATTAATAAGGCTTTTTGTGTAAAATATGACCTTTGCTGGTGTAGAGTGTCTAAGAAAGCATTTTTGCCATTTTTTCGATTATTATTTTACTAATCTGTCAAATATGACATGTAGCCTATAAGGCACATTACCATATGTCTAGATATAATGGATTCTTCTATTTTGTGTCCTGTAGGGTACATAGTTAAGACCAGAATTGCGACTAAAAGTAAAACAAAAACAATTATTTAATAAAAAAAAATATAATTAGGTGAAAATTAAAAAACAATTCTCAAAAATGTGGTAACAATAAAAAAACAATACTGTCTAATGTTCATTATGGAAATTATGGAAGCAGTTTCTCTCTTTAACTAAACATAACCTAACTGAGCATTTGGAACAGGACCAGTGTGTCTTTCTAGATTGACAATGCCCGGCTTCTGCCTTTTGTTTCATAAATTGGAAAATGATTCACTTTACCATAGCTAGTATCATTAGATGGCCTTGGGAAGAATAGCAGTTTTTATTTTTTTAACTCCTATGTCATCTTGAGGCTTTTTTATCTCTACGATACATTAACCAAGCATTATTTATGCAAATGTTTATCATTCACCCAAATATTGAAAGGTACTAGCGGCGTGTATTTAGAGGAATTCTGTATAGTCTAATCAACATGTCCATTAGATCAATTCCACCCATGTAAGAGTTGTAGTGTTTTACAATATTTGGACATGGTATATCAATTCTTCCTTTTTGATTTTTGTCATACCGTTTGATGGTTCTAACAGGTGTAGAAGAGACATATGTACTTGCCAATATAACTGCTTTGTTGTCAAACCATTTAATAGTAAATATCTTATTAGTGTTATCACATGCATATGCATACGAAAACGCTCCTCTACCTTTTTTCTTTAACAGTTTGTCTTCTTCCAAAATGCAATTTTTTAGCCGATTTGCTCTCATAGTCCCCAATGCTAAAATCTCATACTTGTGTCGAAGAGTGTAGAACAAATCAAAATCTGAGAAAAAATGATCGACAGACAACGCCGGTAATTTCATAGACTGCGTTAGAGCCAGAACAACTTTAGCTCCAACGCCGAATGATTCTTCCTTTTCCGAAAAAATATGTTGTCTAAATGTGTCATCTCCCCCATAGATGATAAAATCGTAAACCAACTCTCAAATACCAGCTTTGATAAATATTTTAAAGCCCCATTTTTTTGGTTTAAAATTGTCTCCGTGAACCTGCCTTTTTACCCTTCATCAATGCTTTGTCGTGTCTCTTCTTCGATATTGATACAATTCCTTCTAATTATATCTAAAACAGGTCTTATCCTGTAATACTGATCACTGTTTATATGATCATTGTTAGCAAAATGTATAAAGCGGCGAATTTGTTGATATTTCTTAAGGGGCATGATTTCTGATATTTTGGCATATCTTAAATCGGTACTCCAATCGTCTAAGTAGAAGTAGAAAGTCCCTGACATCGTCATTAGTAATATTGGTAGACTTTTCTGTTTTTTGAACACTGTACAAATTAGTATATTCGACAATAAGTGTAACTAAGTCTTCGGAAAAAAACATCTTGAAATAATCTAATGGCGATTTTATTTCCTCGGGAACTGAATAGTTATTCTCCGTTATATTTACGGGATATTCAAATTCTTCTTTGGACCAAATATACTCGAGTTTTTCGTTTTTCTTCTTTTTTGTTTTAGTTTTTTTAGGCTGAATGCCAACCTTTTCTGCTTTTTCAATGACTGTACTAAACTGTTTGTGTTTTGATCTTGTCTTCAAGGGACTGAATACTGATTTAGGTGTTTCTGGTCAAGTTTTTGAATTTAACTCAGGAATTTGGTCTGGTTCAGTTTCGGAGCCTATATCAGTATCGGATAGTTGATCAAAAATGTCTTGTACCTTAGGAGGTAAACTAGCTGCTTCAGAGCTATCACTTTCTGCGTCGCTCTTAACTCTAGAAGATTCACAATGAAATCCGCTATTTTCTTCGTCAGAGGATTGATCCAAATCAGATGATGGGGGCGGAAGTAACGCAAAAATTTTTCGGGATTTGGACCACTGCATTATGTCTTTAATACTCTGAAACAAAATAATTAACATAAAAACTTACCTTTGAGATAACTAGTTAAAAATACTAAATCACCCAACAGAAACAAAGTTTGGTATTTAAAAATGTTTACTGTTGGATAAAATCCAAAAATAGTTTTATTGTTCCGAGTCTATGGCAATGTGAACTATAGGATACCTAATAAAAAAACTAAAAACTACTGTATCTTTGACGATGTGAGCTATAGTGTACATCTTAACAATTGCTCTAATTATTCTATTTTGGATTGTTTGTACATAATTATTTATAAACACAAACTCAAGAATAGCCCTTTACTTAATATTTTCACTACAATTATAACAAAAAAATCAACAATTGACCACAATATTCCATACTACCAACGATTTCTTCAAGGGCGTTTACTCGGCAAACATGTCACAATTAAAATAGGTTATGTTTACACAATCTTTGGTAACCAAGCATCTAATAAGTTTCAATACTAAACTAATATATAGGCAACACAATTAACATAAAATATTTGGTAAATAATTACAGTGATCTGACTTTTTCGAAGTTTGAAAGTTGCGTAGGTACCTTATAAGGGACAAAATTAAATAAACAGTTCGCGAACTACGAACTACCCGTCCCTAGCTGGAGCTTAGAGCTTAAAAAACCTTTCCAAATTAGAAATACATTGTAAATCCGATAATCAATTTTTTTATCGTTTGTTCAATAAATTCTTTTGGAAACGACCACAAACTGATTAGAGAATGTTCAAATGCATTGGAGTCAAATCGTGTGAAGAAAATGCAGTTTGATCTTGAGTTATTGATTATCAAATTAGAAATGTTGGCTAGTATTAAAGAAAAGTCAAACATCGTTGTGGTAAAGTAGCTATATAAACGTGTTTTATCATTTCGGCATTATATTACTTATTTTACAGATTACACTAAATAACACTTGCTGCGATTAGAAAAAATGTCACTGTATATGTCAAAAAGAGAAAAATAATATTATTGAAACATCTATTTTAGCTGAATATTAATCAGAGACAATTTGTAAGTTACTTTCCCAATTAAAACGGAATAGATAAATTTAATAAGTATCTATTGATTTACTCATTTATTTAATTTGGATACGACCATGTGGACTCAAATCTGTCAAACATGGCACGATTTCGTTTATATTGCTTTACGCGTCTAATTTCTTATGTTTGTTGGTCATACTTGGTATTTTGCCGGCGATAGAAAAATATTTTCCTTTCAAAAAAATAATTGTTTCGTTTTTTTATGTATATTCTGAAATATATATTGGTGGGTTCTTTTTAAAAAATCGTTTGTAAATTTATGTTTTCTTCTTTGTAAATAAAATAAAATAATAAAATAACAATCAACTCACAAGAAAATTAAGAAAAACTGTTTTCAGTTGTAATTCCTAAATCCCCTTTTTCTCCGCCGCTAGTCTCGTTATTTTCACCTCTTGGGAAATAAACAGACGTAGGTACAAATACCTTGCGACTGTTTCGTAAACACGACCGAGGGGGTGGGAAGGCGGGGGTAACCCAAGAGATATCTAGTCGTAGTATGTGTGCGTGTTTGGAAAAATTGTATTTCCCCAAATGGCATTGTCACATGTGTATCTAACAGTTTCATTTTGTCAAATAAATCGCACCGAGAAAATTGAACGACCGATTTCTGGAGAATACACAAAAACTATCCGTTCAAGATTTTATGAGTTATTTTTTATATTATCTTAGAAGAGATGTATATGTTTGAGTTATAACTATTTCCCAATAAAAATATTTTTTGTTTTTACTTAAGCAACGCGTTAGTGATTTACATACCTATAATATACGCATTCAAGGCAATAATAAGAATTACTTAACTTAGAGTATATCAACAGGGATCTGTAACTTAATAGGAAAATTTGTTCGGTGGTCCATTTAAATTACATATATGACTTTCTTTCTCTTTTACATTGATCTTTACATATATTTATCTCTCTCCAATTAAACTAACACCAATCTTAGAGGGCGCTGATGTTGCTGGTTTTTTGACGTCGGCGTATAGGATTAGAACTGACAATGTTATAAATGTCGTTATGAACGTGTGTATTTTATTAAGATTAATTTAATTTGAGACCCGTTTATTTCTTTGAGTCTGATTTCGTTGTTTAATTCATTTTCTTTGGAGGGGGGGGGGATGTTTATTGTCGCATATTATTTTTTGCATGAAGCAATTTCTGGAACCAAACTCGCGTTTTTCTAGAGGTAAGTAATTTCCAACTTAATAAGAAAACCACTGTATAATGTGTGTGTTTAATAATATATTACAAAATGGCTATAATTATTTTAGATGAATTGGAACAGAGATCCATTGTTACAACTACTTTTGTTTATTAAGTAGGTAGATGAATGTCTCGACAGCTTTAATGGCAGCACAAAGTTCCCACCTACTAGAAAAGTAAAATGTATGAGTAAAAATCTGTTCACATGTAGTATTGGCAAAGGTCTTTTGAAATGATTATAGAGATTGGCTATTTCTTGCATACATCTACCTCTATTAGCCACTCTAGTCTCTATTAGAAGATTGTAGAGTCATTTAAACGAAGAAAAAAAAAACTGAATCACAAAAGGGCAGAATTTTAAACCAGGATGCATTGGAAAATAAATTTGGGGACATCAGGTCGGTTTTTGATTTTAAAGAGAGATCAATCTTAAGAAAAGTTAATTTATCCTGCAGAACAACCACACGGAAAAAAAATTGTAGAACAAATTTCTACAATTGTAGATTTTTTCTCTACAATAAATAGTACATATAGGGACAGGGACAATTTGTAGTAAAAATTTCCAAATATTTGTGGAGAATGTATTGTAGAGTTATTATCTACAATATTTAGTAAAAAGATCCAAATGCATCATAAGAATTGTTCTACAAATTGTTATAATTTTTACTATTCATTGTATGAATTTATATTAAAAATGTATTGCGTTTTATGAAAATAAATACGAAAATTTCACACAATAAATAGTAAAAATTCATACAAATTGTAGTAATTTTTAATAAAATTTGTAGTAGTATTCCATAATTATTATAATTATAACCTAGAAAAAATGTTCCTTAATAAAATATTCAATTTATTGTTTTAATATAAAAGATACAAAGTCTTAATTACATTATGTAATAAATAACAGTAATAATAGCGCCCTCAGTCTCAGTTGGCTTTTCTGCACCTGAAAAATATGAAATAAAAATTAATACCAATTGAATTGTTCATAACCTTAAAACGGGGATATTTATCACCTTTACACTGATTTGGATATTAAATGACCAAGTCAGATAACTAACAAAAATGAGAAAGTAGGCATGTCACAATTATTAAGACAAAAAAACATCATTGAACTTGGCACAAAATTCGATCGTTGGGCACAACATTCGATCGTTGGTCACAACTATTTTTTTAAAATAATCTACTAAGGTTATTTAAATTAGTTATCTAAAGGTAAATTATTCAGAAACAATAATAAATGTACTTACCACCAATAGAATTTATTATTAAAATTTTCTCAAACGCATCGGTGCTTATAATATAATAATGTGTTATAGGCACTCGTATATGTACCATGCTTTGTTATGTGAACATGGCGAACGGCACTGCTGTCTGGCCGTTTATGATCGACGTCAGAAAACGTTGGCCAATAGCAGAATTCTGTTTTGTTCACATGACTTAGATTTCTACAATATTATAGAATATTTTTGAAGAAAGGATGTAAAGTATTACTATTTTTTGTAGAGAAAATTACTATTTTTTGTAGAGAAAATTGCTATTTTTTGTAGAGATAATTATTAATATTTGTACAAATTTTTACAGAAGTTAGTAGTAGTAATTACGATAATTGTAATAAATTTCTACTTCTACAAACAATAGTAAAATATACTAAACATTGTGGACTTCTTTCCTATTGTTGTAGCATTTTATTCGACAATTCAATTGCTACAATAATTAATAGTTTTTAACTATAAATTGTAGTAAAATTTTCTACAAATTGTTAAGTATTTTTCTACAAGTCTACTACTACAACATTGTAGTAAAATTTTCTAGTCACATTTTTTTCCGTGCAGTAGTTAAAGTAATATCTGCTATAACTTTATTAGAAGATTTCCTTGATAATAAATTGTAGTATACCAATTGTTTCAAATGAAATTGAAAAAGAGTTATATTCGAAACTAGATTTTTTATGGGTAAAATGTTATATTCATTCAAACATCGTAAGGCTTATGATAATTAAGGGAGTATGGAAAATAGGTATACCCTGGTAAGGGACAACGACAAAAAAATTACAAAAATGTATTCATCTTTAAATAGTGTTTATTATTAATATTATTTGCTATGTTTGAAAAATACCTCCTGCTGCAGAGCAGATCGAATAGATTAGACGACTAGTTGGAGAAGGTCCACCTAGTCACCAAATTAGGAGACTAGGAAAACTTTTACATGCCTGGGGACACAACAGGAATGCACACGCACAAGATACACACAGACGATATAACAGGGGTAAGCCTTCAGCAACGTCCTATTTAAATGATGATAGTGTGTCATCCTTCATCCCCTTTTAGAAGGAATGGTATATAAATCTATTGATCTTGATGATCCTAAGAGGAGTTAGCAGGGGGTGTACGGAATGGGTCTAGCAGGTTTCAATCCAGTTTACAGGATGGGAACTCACTCGACTCGGGCCTTATACATTTGTGTAAGTGTATGTGTGTGTTTGTTTCGTTTTCATGGTTTCTATTAAAATAACATATCGATACCTTTTTGCCAGACTAACGTAAGCAACATTTGTTCAAATGGCACTTATGATAGTCTGGCAAAAAGGTATAGATATACTCTATACTTTATAAAATATTTGTTAGATTATTTTTTAAATATATTATGAATAAATAACAACTGTGACTTTTTTTATAATTTGTCACAAAATTATACGAGGTACTTTCTAAACGTAGCAATTGTAGTTTGTTTTTCTGTACCTAACAAAAATATAATTTATAGAAAAAGAGTTTGGTGTATTATTTTTCCAAGTTTGAATATTTAATAATCAATAGAATTTTCAAGTTTTTTTAGCGAAATTTACAAGAGTAATAAAAACTATGTTCACTGCTTAAATTAATCTGATTAAAACTTCCTTTATTAAAATGATTATTTATATGATAAAAAATTTGATGTTATTGAAACCTTTTATATTTTTTAATATACAGTGAAACAATAGTTTTTGTTTCTTCTGTAAATTTTTATAGAAAAACTATTTATTTCTGAATCCATGTTTGAATTTCCCTCCCTAAAGCACTTTTAATTTTCCCTCTATTTACTAGTGGCGCCATCATAGACTGGTTGTGGTTACAATCGCCCAAACAACTTTTACCGAACAAAAAAAATACATTGAGTTACACGTTTCGCTGGGTTGTCTCTAATATCAATCACAATATAATAGTCCTAAGCTTTTTAGTTGTCAGCAACCAAAAATGTGCATAGGATATTTTATCTTCTTCTCATAGATTTTTTCTTACAAGCCTGTAATTAGGGGGTAGCAACACAACTCAAATAAAGAAACATGAGAAAGATAATTTAGTACCACTCCCACTAACGGGATGGTGCTAGTGTCAAAATGACAGTTGTCAGAGTCAGTTGTCAGTTCGTGCAAAAAATCAAACTTCAAGAATTAAAATGACTGTTGCAGGTAAATTAGCTTGTACCTAGATATATTTTCACTATTGAATATGTATTCGTCATTTTAAGGATAACCTAAAAACTAGTAACAAGTCTCTAAAACAAATGCAGTTCTTTTACTGTTTTGCGTTAATGGGAAGTAATATTTACAAACTGGTTTTTGATTCAGTATTAAAATAATATTGGTTTGATATTTAAATTTTTTTTTTTTTTTTTTTTTTTTTTTTTTTAGTTTTTAATTATCGTTCTGTTGTAAAAAAAATGTTGACTCCCAAAATACCCTCTTCATCGATGAAATCTGTGAGACATCTACAGCAAAATTTGATTTAATGCCATTGTCATCATAAAAACAAAAATGTACTGCAGAATTTTCAAAGGTTCAATCGTGTGTAAGTTCTCTTAAAACCTAAAAGCTAGATTCATTTAGTACAATGCCCAGAGGATGAATAAGAATTTGAAAATCTACAAGTAGTGATAAAGAAATGCTATCCAACCTAGCTAGTAGGCTTAATAAGCATATATGGCGAATTTTATCCACGCTTAAATTCGCTTTAATAGTATTAAATTCGCTTTAATAGTAAGACATCAAAAGGACTTCAATTTTTTCAAACTTATTTGCCACTCCAAGTCGCAGAACTCTCATAAAGATCTTGAGCCCCATACATGCCGATTTTGTTACAGATAATATTCAGTGGCGGTTTCCCGTAAGGGCACTTGGGCACATATAATAAACAAAAAAAATAACTTACATATTTTATATTTTCCTCAATGCCTATTATTTTTTTATCTAATATTCAGCGCAAATCGCGTTGGCACGACACTGGACGACCGGGCGTTGAGCAACGTTCCTAGAATTTCGAAATTACCTAAGTGGAAGATGGGCACAGGGCACAGGGCACAGTAAATGTGTGCCTCTGTTGTTTTCTCTCTCATTATGATGCGAAAAACAAGAACAACGACAATATCGCTTAGCAAGAGAGGAACACATGCGATGGATTATACGTCACAAGCAGGGCGCTGTCCTCATCGTGACGTGCTGTACTCATGGCACAGATTACCTACTTACCTACCTACCTAGACCAGACTCACAAAGGCGATGCCGGTTTCGGCTTAAGGTGCGCGTTTGTTGGACCATGATAATAATTTATTTATTGTAATTACGAAAAAACGTTAGTTGGACCATTGGAATAGTTAAGAAATAAAACTACAAAGAAAAATAACTTTTTTTTATAAAGCAGTCAAAAATATGATGAAAAAAAATCAATAATATTTATAAATGAGACAAAATTTTAATTTTTCTTTTGGTTTTGTCTGACTTTTTCGAGGATTTCAAATCTCTGTTTGCATATTTAAGAAAAATTCTGAGTCTTAATAATTTATTGGTGTACATTTTCGCAAATTGTTGGCAAGGATGACCAAATTCTATTTTGCTCATCTCAAAAAGTTATGCGTTGGAAATTCCAGGCTTAGTTGACAAACTATCAAATAGAGATGTAAATATTTTTTCTAATTTGAAAATATAAAAGAGAAATTTTTCGCTGGGAGATTTTAAATTGCCAAACACCTTTTCTTCAGAGTCGTATGCTTTAAAAGGCTCCTACACGATGGAATTTTACATCGAAGTATGTCAATACTACTTATGTTTATAAAGAGGGTTTGATTAAATGTCTCGAAGAAATTATGAACACAGAATTCGATAAAAAAAACTATTAATCAGCCTAAAGGGTTGATAAATTTTGAAAGACAGATTTTAGTTTCTGGTTATTACAAATGTTTTTTGAGAACAATTTGACAATTACATTTTCGGAATCTGTGGAGCTGCTAACTATCCTGTGTACAATTCCCATGATCACAGTGGAGAGTGAAAGATGTTTATCGACACTAAAACGTATTAACACATTTTTTAAGGAACACTATGTACCAAGATAGATTGTGCGCGTTAGCCATGTTATTCATCGAAAAAAAACTTATTCGGTCCATTCCAAATTTTAATAATCTGGTCATCGATCACTTCGCTAGCCAAAAATCCAGAAGAATGGACTTCAATTATAAGAAATAGTATACAACTGCAGCGGTACCTAGCAGTTAGTCTTCAATTTTGTAATATTTAATTTGTTTTGAAATATATAAACGAATCCCGGGATTCCTTTCCAGTGTGTGCCCCACTGCCGCTAGTGCCCACGAGCCGCCACTGATAATATTGTTGATGGGTTTAATAAATATTGATTATTTAAATAATGTAAACAGTGGCGGCTCGTCACCAAAAAATTAGGATTCACAATGAGAGAATATAGGTCTCAGTAGAGATCTAGGTAAAAAACTTTCAGTGTTTTGGCAAGGTGTATTATAAAAACTGAAAGTTTTTTACCTAAATCTGTACTAAAAACCCCCAATTTTTTGCTCACTGGATGTAAATGTAGATTTGTCTGAGCATTGCAATGTTAAAATAGATAAATTATATATAGCGCCATTTTATTTCAAGTTTAAAATTAATGCAAACATATAATGAAATAAAATCAAATAGAAATTTAAATTGGCAAATATTAATTGTTTTATTATTTGAAACTTGTCAAAATTAACTTTTTTGTTTGATTTTCTTCATTATATTTTTGCCCTGCTAGAAGAAAAATTAAATTTAAAAAGCCCGCCCCTAGCAGCCATGTTGGATTTATATCACTTCAATTTAATAGATGGCAGCACATCGCCTCAGAATTTTACAATTGTATTTCCCATCTGTTCATACTCCCCCAATCTATGCCTATGCCTATACTGAAGAGCAGGTACAGGGTGAAAAGTTTCATCAAGATGTCTGTGATTCCGGACACGATACCAAGAAACATGCTGGTAGATTACTGGATTCTCAAGGAAACAAAAATGGAAAGCGGGAACGTGTTCAGAGGAGCATTGAAGAGAAGAAAAATGATTATCGGACAAAGAGTAAACACGTAGAGGAACTGGTCCGAATACGGGCCATGCATTTAATAATAATAATAATAATACTCTCCCTAATTCACCCCCTTACGAGTGAATTTCAACCCCTGAAGTCGACTGAACGACTTGTGTAGGGCAAGGGACGGCTATTATTATTATTTGCCGTAGCGCTCCCGGGCGGCTTAAAGATGATTGATGGTGCCATTTGACTTACAGGTGAGGAAAACCCGGAAAACCTCACCCACCATCATCGAGACGGTAATGCATGGCGATTTTTTAATCTGCATGTCATATCAACAGAAATTGAATTTCTATTAATACGGCACACATCAAATCCTAAACCTAACCATGCAATTTAATTAAAAATCCACATGGTCTGGTCTGGGATTCGAAGCCCAGCAGTCTCAGACTCATGAACTTGCCTATAAATGAATATAAGCGCGTTAGACCGCTACACTACCGACCCAATCAAGATAAGTATAATATACAGGGATTTCATTTCAAAACTAGCCACCCAAAATAAATTTTAAAATATCTTTAAAACAAAAAAACAGAAAAATACGTTAATTTATATTTACGGGGAACACATTTTACAAGTATCTCTAACCGTGCAGTTTCATCCCCTAAGCGGTGGTGAATATCACTTCTAAAATTTTAAATAGAAAGGGGTATCATGTGATAGCTCTTCTTAAAGGTCTCTTTTTTCCAATCTTTTGACACATTATTTTTTTAAATCGGATTAATTTTTCACCAAGTTATGCCATTTTAACCTTTTAAATTAAAATAATTATTATTTACATTGTATTTACATTATTAATATTTTATTTGCATAAGAATTACATTGTACTTAAATAAGATGTTCAAAATGTCCGCCATTGTTGGCAAGGCAATGGTAAAGTCGCAGCTCGAATTCATCCCGCACCTTTTGAAGCGTCTCTGGTGTAATCCGCTCACACTCCTCCATTATTCTACGTCTAAGGACAGGAATATCGCGAGGTTGAGTTTTATACACCACAGTTTTTAGATGTCCCTATAAAAAAAAGTCAAGGGGCGTTAGGTCATGTGATCTCGCTGGCCATTCTATAGCGCCCCTTCTTCCGATCCATTTATCTGGAAATGTCTCATTAAGCCAATTTCGTACAGGCAAGGCATAATGTGGAGGTGCTCCGTCCTGTTGAAAAAATAGGTTTTCTTCGTCTAGTAACAAATTTACATCTTGATCTATTTGGTTTTCTAAGGATTCGGTTATAAGAGGATTTATCAGATTTTCTAATAAGTTCAAATACAATTCCCCAGTTAAATTTTCCTCCATGAAAATAGGACCAATAATTTTATTACCAAGAATTCCGGCCCATACGTTGATTTTCTGAGGATATTGGCTGTGCTCTTCCCGAAAAACATGTGGATCTGTATTGTCCCAGTACCTACAATTATGTCTATTGACAAATCCATTTAAAAAGAAACCTGCCTCGTCAGTAAAACAAATATTTTTAATAAAATTATGGTCTTCATTTGCCCTTTGAGTCATTAATTCGCAAAATTCTAATCTTCTGTCATAATCATCCTCAGTAAGCTGTTGTAAAAGCTGTATTTTGTAAGGAACGAATTTATTTAGCCGTAACGTTTTATGCACAGAGCCAACGGAAATATTTGTTAATCTGGAGACTTTTGGTATTGATGTTTGAGGTTCCATGGCAAAATGACCTAAAATCTCAACTTGTGCAGCTTCAGTTAAAACTCTACGATTCCTTACAGTTTTATTGCACACACTTCCAGTTTCTTGAAATTTATGAACTAAATCCAACACATACTAATGCCCAACATTTTTATCGGGATGTCTCTGATTAAAAACACGAGCAGTTCTGCGTGCACAGCGTTGTTCTTCACCATAAATAAAGATTATATCAAGTCTTTCTTATAAAGAATAAACCATTGTCTACGCAAAAAACATTTAAGACTTTTTGCTAACTTGTTTGTCTTGGTATTTATACTCATGCATTTTAATTCAATATTTTTTCCGGTTTCTAGGTTATAACTTGGTGAAAAATTAATCTGATTTAAAAAAATAATGTGTCAAAAGATTGGAAAAAAGAGACCTTTAAGAAGAGCTATCACATGATACCCCTTTCTATTTAAAATTTTAGAAGTGATATTCAGCACTGCTTAGGGGATGAAACTGCACGGTTACAGATACTTGTAAAATGTGTCCCCCCGTAAATATAAATTAACATGTTTTTTTGTTTTTTTTGTTTTAAAGATATTTTAAAAGTTATTTTAGGTGGCTAGTTTTGAAATGAAATCCCATTTTAATAATTGTAGTGAAGAATAAGAAGAAAGACTCCATCAGGACATTAAAACTATGGAACATTGATATGAAAGACGATGGAATATCCACATGATGGCCAACTACTATTGTTCAGCGAGACTGTCCTAGTAAACTACATGCTAGAGAGTCGTATAAAAGAAAATGTTTAGGTGATAAGTGACTAAAGTATGACTGTATGTGAACCTACTTTGTGTAATAAATCACATACTTCGATTTTCTCTTACTATACGGGAAATGGTCGCATTACGCAGCTTTCTGAGTGCCTTTTAAAAGGAGATAGAAAACTTGTCGCAATAGTTTTAGTGGTTATGTTATAATATTTACCTAAAGCCAGTCCCCAAAGATATTATTTATCAACCTACACTTTACAAAACCAGTAACAAATAATGAATATCTTGAAAACCTTGCTTTTCTTGGTCATTTTATGTTAAATCTTTCCATTAGTAACAGTATATAACTACTTTAATTATGTTCCTATTATTGTATTCTAAATGCTTTTTATTTTTCAGGTTTCCTAGGAATTTCGAGCACTTAACTTGAACAGTGTTTACAAACCATTAATCAACTTGTTTAGAAATTATTTTAGGCTAAACTCTGTAATATCTGTTCTCAGCATTTTGAGGAAAATGCTTATTGCTCTTATGTAAAAAGGTATGTGATCATTCTTGAAACAATTCTTTGTAGAAGGCAAATACCAAGAAAATTGAAGCATTTACTTCAATAGATAGAAGCAGTATTAAAATCAAACGAATTAATATAAATAAACATGTAAGAAATATTGTTTACTTTTTGGAACATTTATATTATAATAATTATTTTTATTTATTTTAGGTTTACTTCCTCTGGCTCATCTAAACACCTGAATGTAGAGGTAGCTCACAGCCTCACTATGAAAATAGCCCCCTCTGCTAAATAGTTTATCTGGAACAATGACCTGTAATATTTAATTTTTGTCTTTGGTACAAGTAAACTGTTAACAATTTCGGATAAATGGAAATTTATGAGAAGCAAAAGTACCACTGATCCAGGTACATTGATTTTGTACGTTAGACAGACATAGGAATCATAAAAGTAACAGAAACGTCTTTTAGAGCCACCATATGTCGACATTCTTTTTACAATATTAAGTTGACGGACTAAGAAAAGCATAGCTAGACCATCGATTGCTATAGAAGCAGAAAGTAGGTAGATATGCAAGAGTTTTGAAAATGTACACAGGCAATCTAATGTTAATACAATTAACAAACTTGTGTAATCTTTGAAAACGAGAATATTGGTGGAGGTGGTGACAGTATTACCCATAGGGGTATTTTCTTGAATATAAAATATTCAGCAATTTCTTACTGTGTAACAACTGAAAGAAGACTCATTTGTAGATGAACAATGTATTTGTTTTAGTTAAAAATTTAACAACATATAACTACTTTAAAAAAAAATAACTGTTATACAAATTCAACGTGCAGATAAAATATGAGATAAAAATACAAACCAACTACCTATCTTTTGCAGCTTGCCTGCAATTATAACTTTACTTCAAAGAAGTTTCTTGTATATTATTTAAAATAAATAAACATTTCTTCTATATTTGTTGCCTTCATTTAAAATCTCAAAATGTCAAGATGTAGGTAGGCTACCAGTTTAACATTTTGGAAAAATGTGTTGCCTAACCTAGTAGTAATTGTATCAAAATGGCCGCGCCCTATGTTGGGCGTGTCAGACATCTCTCTTGCACCGTATAATAATCAAAGTATGTGATAATAAATACTTAACTCTATGTGTGTTTGTTTTTTGTTTTTTAACTGGCAATACGCTAGTTAAGTGATGATGTAAGTAATTATGGTTCCACTGACAATTAAAGTGACAGAAGATTTTTTGAGTGCGTTTTGTTCGTTTTGTTTACCTAAATTATATCGTTTTTTCACTTTCATAAATATATTCCTAAAGTAAGTAGACGACAACATGCATCAAATATACAATCGTTTAGTTACCAATTACATACATTTAAACTATTTTTTATGACCTGTAAACAATATTTAGAAATAAACTAAAAACAGTAAAAATGTATAGGTATGTCAAATTTATTGATGTTTTTGTTAAAAGTTTGGTTCAGTGGAACCAAAATGACCACACCGAACTAGCGTATAGTAAGAGCTATAACTTATAATGTCAAATATATACAAGGTAAAATAATAGTAAATATTGTCTATGGTAAAAACTAGATCTGATAGACTCAAATGTGATGGCTATTTTGGATTCTGATCCCAAAAACTACCTAGGAACCGTTTTAAAAATCGCAGACAAATGTCTGTTGGCTTGTGTAATCAATATTGTAAACCTTCGCAAACATTATTGTTAAATAAAGTTCATCAAGCTACTGTTTTTTCTTTTTAATAAATAACGACGTAACTAAAAAAAAAATAGTTGAAATTAGTTTCTTAGGTAGGTAGATAGTTATAAAACAAACCTCTTATAAATAGGATGCCCGATACAATGTTTATATCCTATATTAGCATTAAAAATTCAACTGCGATCTGAATCGAACTCGAGTGCAAATGCCAAGATAACTTTGAATAAAAAATAATACTCTCATTGCTCATAAACCGTTTATTTTTATTGGTCGCAACGGCTTATGTCTGCGAAATTAGCGTCACCTGAGCACTCTTATCTGCATGCATCTGAATCAAAACGTATTCAGAATACGCAATTTAGTATTATTACTATTATTATGTTACAGCTAAAAGACATAAAATGGAGGTTGTATTAACCAATGCGGACCAGTATATGGACGTCATTACTACTAACAGGACCGACTTAAGAATAATTCCCTACCGGGTTGAGGATTAGACATGCATTTAAACCCGTAAACATTTATTTCATTTATTACAATCCCAAGTCAACATTTGTAAGACAAAATTATATTATTCATAGTACTTAAACAGTTTTATTTTTAAACAATGTGCAAAAATTAAATAAAATTTATAAAAGTATAATAACCAACCAATTTTTTTATACAGTATATGTCCCACTAAGTTGGAATCATATGGAAAACTTTTTTATTATTAATTTTAGGAAAAAAAGTTATTCTTCATAAAAAATTCTGCATTATCTAAAACCTAGAATACAGTCATCAATTTTTTTAGTGGTATACGAGGTTTGTCAAAAAACATGAGTTTTACTCAAGAGTAAAGTACCTTTAAATTTGACAATTTCGAAAATTTTCATTAAAAACAGTTGATTAGAATTAAAAATTACATTCAAATACGCAATAACGCCGATCTATCTGAAAAATTAGATTTTTTTCTAGATTTTGCATTTATCCACCTAATTACGGTAATCCATAATTTTTCTCCCTCTTCTCTACTATAAACATGATACGCTTTCCTTTTCTTGATGTTTGTATGGATTTAGCAATTTTCTTAATGAAAATTTTCGATTTTTTCAATAATAAACGTACTTTATTCTTGAGCAAAATTCATATTTTTTGACAAACCTCGTATACGGCTTGAAAAATTTGATATCTGATGACTGTATTTTAAGATTTGGGTCATGCAGAACTTTTTATCAAGAATAACTTTTTTTCCTAAAATTAATAATAAAAAAGTTTTCCACATGATTCCAACTTAGGGGGACATACTGTATATCTATAAATTGGCACTTATTACACTTATTAAAAATCATCCTGCGTAAATTATTATGTATTTTCCCAGTATATGTATCAATCAGTACTTGCACTCTGAGGCGGCATGTTCTATCTTTAAAAGTAAAAATTTTAGTTGACACTTGACGTTTTTAGGACATGAAAAGTTTTCGAATTTTTGTTCTGCTGCATTTCAAATTCGTGTGTATGAGCGAGATGTGAGATAACTTTATAGAGACAACGGTTGAACAACTTAATTACTTTGAAGAAGAAAATCGATTAGATATCAGGAGAGTCTTCGCAAATATAAAAAGGACAGAACCATTTTAATTTTTTTTTATGTATGTGATTGAGTGTCAAAAATGTTTGAATTTCGAAACTAAAATATTACTTTTTAATGAAAAGTTTAATTACTTTTAGTTCAAAATATAACGTTAGTTTGTCAAGGGAAATATATAACACAAAAAGTTAGAGCAACAAATTAGAGGTTTTGCTTTATTTCTTAAGAATTACTCTAGTCTAAAACTTTTCTAGTATACCTATTGTAGAAATTTATTCTATGCGTTATTTAGGTACTGCAAAATCTGTAGGAGAGTATTTAGTTTTAAATATAAGAATTTGTAACTGAGACATATTTAATGTAGTTTTTCTTTTACAAATATATCAGTCAGGAAAATCGTTACTTTCATTATGAATTAATTGGAATTTATTTAAAAACGGGAACTATATGTATATGGTTTTCGTAGTTTTTATACACCTGTAATAAAAATATCAAAGTTATGTACAAGGTGTTCGGTAAACATGCGGCAAAAATGTAACAGGTTATTCTTTGGACAATTCTAAGAATATTTTTTAATCTGATTATTTGTGAAAACTCGCTTTATTCGAAGATAGTTAGAAGATAGAAATAGTTCAATAATCAATCATTAAAAGCTCGTATCCAAACTGAAGGAAGTCAGTTTGAACATTTATTGTAGATTAGGCAACTTCACATGTACTTTTGGAAAATAAAATGTTGTTATTGTTCCAATTTTGTTCGCCCTGTATCGTCGAAACAAAGGGGGTGTGCACAAATAATCGCATCACAAAATATTCTTAGAATAGTCCAAGGAATAACCCCTTCCATTTTTTTTTACATGTTTACCAAACACTCTGTATATTGGCCATTTACTACACACAGCAAATTCATAGACAAAATAATACAATATCACTATTTGACATTCTTATTAAACTGACTCTAAACTAAGTGACTACACACAGAATTGTTTGAAAGCAGTCATTAGGTATAATTTATTTATTGGATACTATAAAAAATGAATAGTAGTTACATGTAGAGTTAAGTAACAAGAAATTTAAAAACAAAAACAGAACAAACTCGTATATCTCGTGAAATGAATTTAGTACAGTATTCAACTTTCTTAGGCAACATTAATATCATTAATATCATTTGGACCTCGCTAAGAAACTCATTGGTAACAGCCATCAACTTGTTAAAAGAAGATATACTACTTGGATCTAAACTAAATAATTTTTTGTTGCTTGGGATTCTTAGATTAACCTTTGCCACACTAAAATTTATATAGTCAATTAAATCACAATCTTTGTACTTAACATTATTTAAAATAGAGTACAAAATATCACAGCCAGTTGCTTTCTTCTTTGTAAAAGAGATTTAATCTTAAAGCTATCGAGCATAGTTTTATATGAGATCTTATAAGGGTAAGAGTATTTTTAATGACATAAAGGTACCGTAAAAATATTTTTTGTACTTTTTCAATATGATCAATATGTGTGGCTTCCAAGGGCATCCATATTTGTGAAACATACCTACTCAAGATGGGGTCTTACTAAGGCATTATATAATCATAATCTGATTTTGGTGGTAATCCTAAAATTTTTTGTATTTCTGATTTAAAAACCCAAAGCTTTTATTGCTTTTTTAGTTATGTGTAAGAAATGGTTATTGAACTTCAAATTAGACTGAAAGGCAACTCCCAAATCCTTTACCTCATATTCACGATTTAATGTGACATCACAGGTATTGTGTCTAATTTAAAAAATTAAGAGGTTACGGATCCTTACAACTTAAAATATGCATATGTTTGTAAGTGTTAAATAGACGGATAAAGAGTGTTGATTATTTTTACAACTATAATAAGAAACTATTAAAAAGATTAAGAGCAATAGAACATATTTCAACAAATTTCTATAGGTACACATATTTTTGATACCTGATAATCAATAAACAATATATTTTTTTGAGTAGCAACCAGGTTTATTAATACACAACTATTATTTTGTTGCAAATATTTATATTGTAATATTTATAATTAACATATTAGTTGATACAAGTCCTTTAAAAATAATATATTTTGATATAATTGTTGAATTTATACATGAGCAATTTTCCTTGTAGCGTTGTTTACATTTTGCAGAGAAATATTGTATTTTGCTTTTAGCTGATAAATCATGTACATGTAAATGGGTTGAATGTAGACAATATTAATGTTTTTGCTACTACTGCTAGCTTGGAATGCTGGGCTAGGACACCAACAAAAAAAAACAAGGAAGCACAAAGCACTAGATCATTTTCTATCACTTATACCCTTACAATTTACAACCATTCAAGTAACTGTAATGTTGGAAATACTTCACGAAAACATATTAAACATAAATCTTTTTATAACACACCTTTTTAGCGTGATTACTTTTAATACTCTATTTATTCGAATGTCCTTAAATAAAACGAGCAATTATACGTAACAATAAGGATAAAACACACACTGAAGTATATTTGAGGTATTTTTGATCTAAATCCACTATCAAAATAACGAATTTTCCGTTTTTAAGCTGTGAATGTATTACAAAAACTACTTCGACTTGTATTTGTGTACGAAATATGGGTTGCCTGCGCATGGTAGCGAGTTTTTAACCGGATTTATGATAAGTGATAGATTATATCACGAAAACGTCAGCGCAGTAAAAGCTGCGCGTCTTTTACCCGTCCAGGAAGTGTCATATGCCTGGTATTATAGTCAAGAGAACGTAGTACAGGTTTAAGAGGTACACATTTTATTTATATATGTCATCCTTTAATGCTTATTTGTAGTTGAAATGAAAATTTTACCCCTCTATTTCATAGCCGATCAAATGCTGCTATTTTAAAACGTTTCCATGACAACCAAAAAAATGTCCGGAAATGTTTCTTTTGTTTGGTACCCTGAACGAAATTATACTGGATTTTTTTTTATTTTGGTTAATATTTCATTTAATATCAATTATAACTAAATATAAATACACTACATTTATTTTAAGTAATAGCTATTTGTGTATCATACGAAATTAAAAGTATATAGTTTTATTGTGCCAAATTTAAATCTTACTACGTTAATTTGACAGACACGGCTAACTTGACTAGCAAACGAAAGTATGTTATGTGTATATTGTGTTGCCTGCTTACTCAAGGATTAATTTTATGATACGCATAAAAAATATTTGTTAGTAAGTACATCTTAAAAATAACTTAAAAGAGCATCGGTTAGAATACTCAAATTACAAATTTATAGCTCATACACTGTTGTAAGTTTTCTTTAATTTTACAAACAAAAAAATCAAATTAAAAAAAAGTAGTAGCTGGTGAGGATTGAACCCACGACCATCAGTTCAAAGATAAATGCACTAGGCTCTGCACCAACAAGACATTTTAAATATGAGTGTTAAAGGATAATTTATTTTTAATATTTTAATTATCATTTAAATATTGAGGAAAATGAGGAGTAGTAAATTTCAACTAAAAGATTCAGATTAGTCTACATTTTCTTTTAAAATGCCGAATATCTTTATAATAAGAACCTTTCTAATGAAAATAGGCGTGTGCAAAAAGTAACTTTGCGTCTATATGCGGCAATAATGTTAAACTACGACAATTCATAGAAAACGTCAAATATGACAAATGCATGGCCATGGTATGGCTAACTTTGCAAATTTCATTTTAATCGTTTTAATGCAGGTCCGTCAAGTTATAAAATTTTAATATATTGGTGTAAAATTGTCTTACCGAATACCACACGTGACTAAATTATAATCAGCAAATTTTTGCTCACTCACAAATATTTAAAGAAAATTATCCCAAGTCGAAGGCAAAGGATAATTTTCAAAATATTCGCGAGTTCGAAAAAATTTCCGGAAATAATTTAGACATTAGTGGTATTATAAATGAAAATTCCACACCTGTAATTTTGAACCAATCAAAATACGTGTTTTTGACAGATCACCATGGCAACGGAGGTATTTTAGTGGAAATTTTTTTCTCGTGGGGTACCCAACAGCGAATTATACTGGAAATTTTTTGACGTTTACAATAACAGACCATTTTTGACAGACTGGTTTTTATTTGTTCACATAATAGGTTTAGTTTTGATTCATTTTAGTTACAATGCTAAGGTGTTTTCTATATTCTTCGGCCACTTCTTTTCTTCTTAATGGCGAAAATGCAGGACTTTGGATGCTTTGAATTATGTGTCTATGTCTAATAAAATATATATAATATTTAGACACTAATTTATTCACCTTTTTCCCATTCAGCACTTTGAATTTTGCGTAGTTTAGGTGCAAATATTCGTGGACAATTCGGAACAAATTTTCGTTTTTCAAGTTGGAGCCACAATCCTCTATTAATCCGAGTAAGTAAGTCATGGTGCAATGATTGATCATTAGTAAGTAAGTCATGGTGCAATGATTGATCATTACATCAGACAATTTCACGCATATTTTGCATAGCGTATGATTTTCAAATCGATTCATTTTTAAACAAATAGGTAATTTTGTTGGTTTTACTTGCTGTGCAATATTCTTTATCGCAACAAAACGCGAGTTATTTAATGTTTTGAACTGTCAAAATACAATGATCACAGCCTCCTACGATTGATGCTTGCTGACGCTGGTTATGAATTTCATACCATTTTAAAGCGCTCATAACGCATGTTAATAAAAACGCAGAAAAACAATTTTCTACCACTTGTAGTTATTCAAAACTTACGTAAAATTAAAGAATATACTATTTTCTATTTTCAAATGGTATTCCCATGCAACTACAATGAGTAGAAATAAGCAATTTGAAGGCCTAAATAATTGCAGCGAAACATTTTTTTACGTCGGGCCGCTTGACAACTTCAAAACTGAAATTATATTCGAGGTTAGGGTCTCACTTAGTTACCAGGACAACTCAACAATCAAGGCGATAACACCTTTTATGTTTCACTGGTGACTTGGAGAAAATAATTTGCATTGTTGAGAAACGAAAAATAAATTTTAAAAATATTTAATTTTCAACCATAATTCGGCGTGGAATTTTCTTACCGAATACCACGCGAGGTCAAATTAATATCAGGAAATTTTTTCTCGTTCATGAATATTTTTAGAAAATTTCATGAGCTCGAAAAAATTTCCGGAAATAATTTGACCTCTAGTGGTATTACTAGTGAAAATTTTAATACATTAGCACAGGGATCCTTATATGCGAATAGAGAGAGACATTACATAAGAATCGTAGTCTGTAGGTAGAACAAAGATAGACGTCTCGACATATGCTGTATTGAAAGATAAGAAACCAGATACCCAGTTTCCACTGAGCGTTACAAACTTAGAAGACAACAGCATACGATCTTTAAGTGACGAAATACATTTTGGCGAGAGGTAAAACTTACGGGGTTTGCGAGTCAAACAACTACAAGAGCTGGTTACATTAGGCCCTGATGCTCCGAAGTGTTATAAGTCAACCACAGGAACCGAACGAAACTTTATTTAAGTTTATGTATCCACACAGAAATTCTGTGTTTATTCTCTTAGCTGCTAGGGCCGTATCGTTATCAAAAACTGTTCTAGGAAACGTCGTAGTAGATGGATGTTCCATCACCATGGCACCTAGGAATTCTTTTGCGGGAGATACGGGTGAGAACATTCCTATTATTATTCTTGGTATTTTGCTTTCTTTTCTGGTGTCCATTTAATGTTTTGGTTTTCATGTCGTTTGAATTTTTTTTCCGTCTGTTCTTGGTATTTTGTTTTTTTTATGATGTCTATTTAATATTTGCGTCTTCGTGTACAAAAGTCTATCGTCTTGAATCAATTTCTGATCATGGCCTTTTCTTCAATTGAAATCTTTTTCTACCCTTGCGTTCCAATCCTCCGTTGTATTGCCTATAGACTTTAGTTTCGTATCTCAAAAATACTGCAAGTACGAGAGGAAATACTTGTCTCTTGGTGTTTGTAATTCTGCCTTCAAAAAGTAGTAGGTATCTGAGTTTTTGGTTTATGAAAAACTGTCTAAGAGCCGTTCTTTTAATGCTGATTCAAGTGCCCATTCAGGGTTTTCATTTCAAGTTAAGATTGGTTTACGTAACTAATTTTTTGCTTTATTATAATGGATATCAATATAATAACGTAAAAACAGAGTCTGTGTAAACAAATCTTAGTTTACTGTAGATGAAAAATACAAAATATATTAAGAGTACTTTTCCAGTAAAGGCAACATAAAAACAATTTAAAAAAATATGATATAGACGAGATGGCCCGAGAAAATGTAATTGAAATTCTCAGATTGCCTCCTTATGACGCAGAGTTAAATCCCATTGAATTGATCTGGTCACAAATAAAAGGGTATGTTTCTCATAGAAATTCTGAGAGCTTACTCTTTACATTAAACTTCCACAAATAGATGGTATTAAATGGTACATTAATTATATTAATACAAGGCCATAAATACTTGTTCAATTTTTGGGGTGAAGGGGTTTATTTCTAATTTAATAACATATGGACATTTGTTAAGTTTTGTAATAAAAATAACATATAAATTTATGGGATCGTAATTTGTTCAGTTTAGTTGAACAATAGGAGTTTGATAGAACCTTTAGAATATGATTTTGTTTAATTTTGGTGTAAAATTGTTATGGAATTGTTTTGGCATTTATTTCAGATTTCGGGTAATTAATTGTATAGTTTAGGGAACTTAAGACAATTTTGAATTAAAACATTTTGTTTATATTTTAAGGATTCATCTCCAGGATTTTACCCGTAGGATTTCACCTCCAGAATTTCTCCCGGAAGGTTCACCTCCAGGATTTCACCCTAAGGGTTCACCCGTGGATACTACGTAAGGTTTACTCGTAAATTCAACCGTAAGGACACAGTACACCGGTTTACCAGAACACTGGTCCATATATTAGGTTTATTAGCCACCTAGCTTACTATTTCACTGGTTTACATAAATATTACTTTATCTGGATGGGAAGATGGTGATGCTGTAATTGGTGTCGCCCTGCTTTCAGGTTTTTTTATATTATTTTGAGAATTTAGTGGCACTACGTCTGCAAATTTGCTAAATTAAACATTCTAACCTTTTTCTAAACGAATATTTCTACGGTAACTATTCTAAACTTTAATTATACTTTTTCACGCAGTATGTTTGAGTGGGTTTTTCTTTAATAACTTATGTGTTACTAAATAATTATTTCAGGATTCAATTGATGATCTGAGTATAAGCCAAGTACATTAAATTATTTTAAAATTTAATTAATTAAGTACTTAGTGTCTCGAGCTGAGTGACCATAAATACTTCGTTACCTAAACATTTCACTGTTTTCATGTTTTTATATATACCTAGTCCATTGCATGCTATAATTAATAATATATTTTATTATAAAAATATATTATATAAGTACTCGATTCAGGTGAATCGAACCGTGTAAACGCCACCTCAGAAATGAACTTCCTTCTCTCATGGTGATTTTTTCCATTAGCACTTTAATTTCGATTCTGCATCTCAAATGTCGGTCATAACCATTTCAAGTATGCATATATCCATCGACTGCGAAAATTACCACATTTAATGTTCAAGTTATGATCATTGGCTATCTCAATTATACTTATCTGGAAATAAAAACATAGTGGAATGCAGATTTTATTTAAATTATGCTTCAACTAAAAGAAGACCTTAATTAGGAACTATAAGATGGATGATTATCGCTGAGCAAGTTAATTTCACATAATTTTAAGTGTGTTATGCCTTTGAGGTGATGTATTTATGACTGACATGAGATTATTGTATTTTAATGGATCAATTATCTTGCTATAGGTATATATAAAAACAATCAATATTATTTTAATTGCAATTCTTATTTTCGTGAAATAATATTTTACAGAGATATGAACAATAAATATTGTCAGATAGAACTCTCAATCAATTCACCTCTACCAAGGTTTGGTTCAGTTTCGTTATTGAAAATTAAATTAAAGTTATACTAGGAAATGCGAGAGGTCAGTGAATTTGCTCCCCTATATTTAAAAAAAAAAATACCAGAATACACTAGTGATGGATTAATATGCACCATTAATTATTTTTTTTACACCACCTTCCCTAAGAAACTACAGCTATATCTTTGTGGGGGGAGTGGGGGGCGTTAACGAACGCTGCCACCACCCAGAGAAAATTTTAAAATTTTCTGTAATGCACCAGTTAACCCTTTTAATGCATTCACATGCCCCCCTAATAAAACTTTCTGCATGCACCCACTCCCTTTAGTAGTTACAAGGATTCATTTATCGTGAATTTAGCCCCCCAAATAAAGTTTTTGCAAAAAAATATTGCACTGGTATGCACTTCTGATGCACTCATATACACCACCAATAAAACTTTTTGCACTCCCTCCCTTCAGTAGTTACAGCAATTTCTTCACCGTGAAGTTAACTCCCAATGATGTTTCCGCAAAAAAATAATATTGCACCGGCATGCACTCATATACACGAATAATAAAAATGTTTGCATCTACTGCCTTTAGTACTTTTTTTTACTGTGATGTTAGCCCAACCAATGACATTTAAAGAAAAAAAATATTGCACCGATATGTATACATCATTTATTCATTTTTAGCCATAAATAAATGTTGGATACTTCGTAAGAGGATACACATTTTAATAATATTTCATTTTACATTTCAGAATTTCACACCAAATATGAAGGAATTATTTTATAAGCTTACTACAATATACTTGGTAACAGTATTGTGTATTGTGAATAGTCTGGTGACGTCACACATAGCGTGGTAACCTAAAATGTGTAACGTCATATATGTCACATTTCATTTAAGTTGAGATTTCTAAACCAAATTATAATTATTAAAATTATAAGAAATTTTGGGTTCTCCAGATTTCATTTATTTAAAATGATGTCTTTGACAAAAAGAAAAAAGTTTTTATTTTGTGTTGAAATATATTTCTATCTTTATGTTCAAACAAACACTAATCACAAAAACTTCAAAATACTTTGCGCATGCTCAATATGTTTAATTGTGAACCTTACCACGTAACCGACGTGATTAGAAGTAGTTATATGCTTCGGAAACATATGACGTCATGGACGTAACCAAACTGTATAAATAAATGCTCTGGTAACTATAGTATATTCTAGTAAATTATGGTAAGCTTATTACGAAATGCCCTAGGTTTACTGATCATAATCCTCGGCCTCTTGTAAATGAATTAAAAACTTCCAGGCAACACGACGCCACGGCATCGACGTGTGCTTTTATCTTTTATCAGTAGTGAGAAACGAGCCTTATTCTACGCCGCGCCTGTTAAGTTCCCATTGTGCTGACGAAATACAAGATGTCAATTTGAAAACAAGCAGTATACAAATGATAGTATGAAAATTTGGCGAAACACGTCAATTTAGATATCAAAGGGGACAATTCTTGAGGCATTTGTTTTCGTATTATTTTCAACCTTCTGACCCCAGGGCACCTATCCCCAAAATTTTAAATGGCAACCCCTTTTTATATTACCATTATTGTGTTCCTTAATCCCAAGAAGACAGAAATTGGTTCTTTTCACAAGGAAAAGGATGAAAATGGAATTAAAACCTCCAGAACTCCTAAACACAAAACTAAACTTTGCAACAGAGGTGAAGTACCTAGGTCTCACCTTTGACAGCAAGTTAACATTGAACTCGAATTTAGAAAATAGAGTTAAAAGAGCATACATCGCTCATGAACAATGCCGCCGAACCGTAAGGCGCACCTGGGGTTTCTCCATCGTCACATGGACTTACACGGCTATCATAAGACCTATTTTAACATACGGTGCAGTTGTCTGGATACCGAAAACCCAAAAATTAACAGCTATCCGTAAACTAGAACAAATTCAAAGAACAGCATGTCTCAACATAACAGGACCCATGAAAACAATACTGACCAGGGCCATGGAAGTCATTCTTAGTCTCACTCCCTTTGAAATTTACATCAAGGAGGTTGTTTTGACGACAATGCCACGCCTCCGCATGGTTGGAATAGAACCTGATGTAGGATCTAGTGAGGAGAGACGTCGCTTTTGGCAGGAGGCGCTCGATACGCTCCCACTGCTTCAAGTTAACATGGACTCCATCTCACCAAGATATATCTTCCATAAGCCACATAAAGTTATAATAGAACAAATAGAAGAGCTGGAAGTGGCAGGTACGATTCATATCTACACCGACGGTTCTAAAACAAAACAATGCTCAGGATGTGGAATATACTCCAGATTCTTAAACCTAAACATAAAATGAACTGTGAGCAATAGTGCCAGTGTAGTTCAAATAGAGCTAACGGGGAATCTCATAGCAGTAAAAGAAATAACCAGAAACAATAACACTGGAAGGAGTATGCTCATTTATACAGATAGCAGACAAGCACTACTCATCCTGAACAGACCACGAATTTACTCAGGGTTAGTACTAGAATGTCACGAAGCTTCAACAATGTGGTCACCTTAAGATGGATCAAAGATCACGCCACATCGAAAGGTAACCGTCTTGCTGATTCACTAGTCAAGAAAGCAGCCAACCAATTACTTTTTGGACCTGGCCCTTCTATTGGCCTGACAAAATCGGTAGTGACAGACCTAATCAAATAACATTTCCGTGTGCAATTCAAGGAAAGATGGGACGAAACAAGAAACTGCAGAGTTGCCAGAGAGCTCTTAAGTTGTCCTGACAACACTGCAGCAAACAAATACTTGACTATGACTAGACAGAATCTGCTCCTAGTCACAGGCATTCTGACTGGTCATTGCGAAGTACGAAAGCATCACCATATCATAGGGCTGTCAGAATCTGCACTCTGCAGAGTGTGCAAACAAGAAGATGAGACCATCGAGCATACCCTTTACGATTGCCAGACGCTCTCATTTACTAGAAGATTTGTGTTCGGCGAGTATCGACTAACACCGGCCGATATAAGAGAAGCACCTCTTGGCGACGTTGTCAACTACATTAAATCTGTAGACTGGCTCACGAGCTAGGAGGTGCCTATCATCTCAGGAGGATGCACAATGGGCCTAATGAGGCCTGAAGTGCCGTGGGGGTGACCCACCCTCCACACGCTACAGATACAGATTGTGTTCCTTATGTACTTCTAGATAAATTGTATTAATATTTTTTTTTGGCAAAATAGAAATATCTAACCTCACAAATGTAATATCTCAATTTAAATAATGCAATACCATTTAAAATTTAAGGGGTAGGTGTCTTGGGGGTTGAAAGTAATACGACAAAAAATGCCTCAACAACTATCCCCCTTGAAATGAAAATTGACGTGTTTCGCCAAATTTTCATACTATCATTGGTACAGGCAATATTAATGCTGTTCGTTTTCAAATTCACATGCATCGTCGGCACAATGGCAACTGTACTGGCGCGAGTCATATCAGCCCTTCTGATGACCTTGCAGGAATTTCAGCGCAAACTGCCATCCTTGCAGTTTGCTTAGCCGGAGGTCCCTGGGCGAAGTGCATGGAACCCGGCGTTATTCATTATTAACCATTTCTATAGTTAAGTCATATATTGCACATAAAATATTTTTGTAAATTAAATAATTAATAAAATTTGTTTTTAAAAACGGATTTCGGCTTCTTAAGTAGTTAATTGGCGCAGTCAGTAGGATATCCGGGAGTTTACGTATCGAACGTGAATTTTTCGTTAAACGATTAACTGGATATCGAACTTAACAACGGGTGTGTCGTTCGTAAGGGTATTGTGTTGGCGGCTTCTTCAACTTCAGAAATCCGACTGTCCATCGAGGAACCAGCTCAGACCAATCAACGAGGCACCGAAATTTGGAACAAAAATTGTCAAAATTTTCTTCAGAAAACTCTAGTGAAGACTTCATCGCTTCACTGGGTGAGATGCTAAAAGTCCTTTTCGTTCTGTAAGTGTATTTTATTTATGACTGACTTAGTTGAGGAACTAATTAAATCAATTGAAAGCTTAAGTATAGAATTGCCTATTGCTGACCCTGAAAATTCCGAAAATACAGTAGAAAATTTAGATAATAGTAACAATATTAATCAATTAGAAAATTTAAATCAACAAAGTAGTAATTTAAGTAATAGTATGGCCGCAAACTTTAAACCTGAATATTTAAACTGTGTCCCGTCATTTGATGGCAACCCAAATGATTTAAATAGATTTTTAGGCGTCTGTGAAAGCCTTGTTAATACTTTTTATGATAGAGATAATCCACTTAGTTTTCATAATGTGTATCTGCTTCAATCAATTGTAAGTAAATTAACGGGAAATGCTAGAACTGTGGCAAATATTCAAAATGCGCAGACTTGGGATGATCTAAAAGGTGTTTTAAGACGAAATTTTGCTGATCAACGTGACGAAACGTGCTTAAATAGAGACCTAGTTGTTATGAGACAATTTCCTAATGAAAAAGTTCAAGATTTCTACGACAGAATTTTAAACATTTTAAATTTGCTCTGTAGCTATGTAGACATTCACGGTGAGACTCAGGCTTCGAAAACCTTGAAGAAAAACTTATATAATGATTTAGCCTTAAAAACTTTTCTGTGTGGACTCAAAGAGCCATTAGGCACCACAATACGTTGCATGAGACCAGGTACCTTAACAGAGGCCCTACAATTTGTTGTTGAAGAAGAAAATACCCAGTATTTTCAAAACGTAACTACTAAAAATTTCCAAAGGTCAAACAATTCACAAAATAGACCTGGCCAACAAAATTTAAACAGAAATTTTAATTCTAATAACAATTTTAATAGAAATTTTAATAATAATAATAATAACTTTAGCAATTTCGTTCCAAATCAAAATTTTAACAATTCTAACAATCAGTTCCCTACTAGACCGGTACCAGTCCAGCCAAGGCAAAATATGCCACCACAAAAGTTTTTCAACAATGCACAAGTTTTTCGACAGCCTTCCATGGGAAATGTCAATGTATTCAAACCAAATCCTAATAGATCATTCCCAAAACCAATGCCTATGAGTACTAACACGCGCTTCACAGGTAGACCCAATTCTCAACAAAATAATAATTTTGGAAACAATAAGTTTTCTCAAGCTGGACCATCAGGTTACAGGCCACAGCAAAATTATAGCGCTCAGGAACTATTCAATACCGAAACTAATCAGGTTGATCCGTGCGATAATAATATAGAAAGTGAAAGTTTGGTAGAAAATCAATATTTTTTCGATGAACAAAATTTAAATTTTCATGTGCCCGCCAGACAAGATCAAATAACGTAAGCCCCTTGACTATTTCTCTCAACACAGTAGAGTGTAGTGAACTACCTTATATCATATTCCCGGAATATAATATTAAACTGCTGGTCGACTCCGGTTCTACGAAATCTTTTCTCGATCCAACTATCGCTCTAAATTTATTTCCAAATTTAATAAGAAATGACCCTTTTATAGTTTCCACTGTTTTTCAAAAATCCACACATAAGCATAGTGTACAAATACCTGCTTCCAAAATTTTCAAGTTAAAAGAACCAAATCATTTAAAATTTTATTTGTTTAAATTTCACAACATTTTTAATGGGCTGATTGGAATCTATAATCTAAAAATTTTAAAAGCTAATCTAGATTTTGAAAAAGGATTTTTGGTTACTCCTACTACTAAAATAAAATTAAATTTCCAAGAAATAAAAAACATTAATAATACAAATATAATTAACATTGAACCTCGTGTCCAGAAGGTCATTGAAATCAAAACTTCTGTACAAAGCGGCGAGATCATAATTCCTTATCAAAAGATACATAATTGTGAGATTCCCGAGAGTTTAACTATTGCGCGAAATGGACGTGCTCTTGCAACCATATTAAATAACACTACCAGGGCCATATCTTTAGATTTCTCGGAACCTATATTAGTTGAAAAATTTGATAAAAACTCTTTACAAGATGTTAACATTAATAATTTTGATGAGTCTTCTAAACAAACATTAGATTTATCTCAGATTCGCACCGATCATTTAAATAATGAAGAGAAAACATTTATTTTAGATTTATGTAAGGAATTTTCAGATATTTTTCATATCGATAACGTACCATTAAGTTTTACTAGTAAAGTTAAGCATAGTATAAAAACTACAGACGAGGTACCCGTTTATTCCAAAACTTATCGTTATCCCTTTATTCACCGTAAAGAGGTGAATGACCAAATTGGTGAAATGTTAAACCAAAATATTATAAGACCTAGTAATTCGGATTGGTCTAGTCCTATATGGGTAGTACCTAAGGCACCTAATAAACAAACTGGTGAAATAAAGTTCAGGGTAGTTATAGATTATCGTAAATTAAATGCAAAAACAATCGGAGATAAGTATCCCCTGCCAAATATTATTGATTTATTAGATAAACTTGGGAAATGTCAATACTTTACCACTTTGGACCTTGCTAGTGGATTTCATCAAATCGAAATGTGTGAAAACGATATTGAAAAAACTGCTTTTAACACCGAAAATGGACATTACGAGTTCTTACGAATGCCATTTGGGCTTAAAAATGCTCCCGCGACATTCCAAAGAGTGATGGATAACATCCTCAGAGGAATTCAAAATGAAAAATGTTTGGTGTACTTAGATGACATCATTATCTTTTCAACATCCCTCCAAGAACACCTTGAGAGGTTAATAGCGGTATTTCAAAGGCTAAGAGACGCCAATTTTAAAATCCAACTAAGCAAGTCAGAGTTCCTTAGAAAGGAAGTGGCCTACCTTGGCCATGTGGTCACTCCAGAAGGAGTTCGCCCAAATCCTGACAAAATAAAAGCAATCAAACATTTTCCTTTACCTACTACCACTAAACAAATTAAAGGGTTCCTCGGTCTGTTAGGGTATTACCGAAGATTTATAAATAATTTTGCAAAGATAACAAAACCTTTTACTAAGTGTCTGAAAAAGGGTGCTAAAATTGAGCACAATACAGAATTTTTAGAATGTTTCGAATTTTGTAAAAATATACTAACAAATGAACCAATATTACAGTATCCAGATTTCGAACAACCGTTTAATTTAACAACTGATGCCAGTAACGTGGCTTTGGGAGCGGTCTTGTCGCAAGGTCCCATCGGTAAAGATTTACCAGTAGCGTACGCTTCTCGCACGCTTAACGACTCCGAAAGAAATTATAGTACAATCGAGAAAGAACTTCTATGTATAGTTTGGGCTACGAAATATTTCAGGCCGTACCTGTACGGGCGAAAATTCTTTATTGTAACGGACCATAAGCCTCTTCAATATTTGTTTTCATTAAAGGACCCCAGCTCAAAATTATTGCGCTGGCGAATAAAATTAGAAGAATTTGACTACACTATAATTTACAAAAAAGGTTCATTAAACACAAATGCTGACGCATTGAGCAGAATAGAAATTCATACTAAAGAAAATGATAAAATTTGGGATGAAATAGATGACATAATACAAAACGTTGACGAACAATCACGGGACTTAAAAACCCCAGACATTAACGAAGTTTTACAACTAAATCAAAATTTACCAAACAATCCTAGGCCCCCTAGTCCTGACCTGGACACTTAATCAATCTTTGTTAACCCCGACCCCGAATTAGAAGAACAAAATGTAAATGACGATATTGACGATGGTCAAACAGTTCACTCAAATGCAGAAGATCCTATAGTAGGAATACCTATATGTGATTCTCCTGTGAATCACGGCCAAAATCAAGTAATCATACAGTCTGTCTTTCATTCACCAGCCAAACCGATAATTAAAATTTTATTTGAACGTAAACAAAGAATTACTGTCCAAATTTCCGACAGTAATTTTGAACAAGACATAATAAATTTTATAAAAGACTACATTGCCCCTAACGTACAATATTATTTATATTTTGCAAAGTCTCAAATGTTTGAACCATTTTGTGAAGTAATTAGGAAAAATTTTAAATGGCCCTCACTTAAACTTCGGAAATGTAATTCCAAATTAATCGATATTACCACTAAAGCAGAAATCCCAGAAACAATTAAAGCTTTCCATGAAGGAAAAACTAACCACCGCGGAATAAGCGAAACTTATAATAAAATTTAAAAATATTTATTATTAGCCAAATTTAAAGGAATCAATACAAACATATATTAATGATTGTGAAATATGCCAGCGTTGCAAATATGAAAGGAACCCTGTTAAAATCCAAATGAATATTACCCCCACAGCAGTGAAACCTTTCGAAATAATTCATATTGATACCTATACCGCCGAAACAGAAAAATTTTTGACAATTATCGATACTTTTTCCAAATACGCCCAAGCCTATCATTTAGTAGCATTAGAGTCAACAGAAATTGCTAATAACCTAATTACTTTCTTTTCCCATCATGGAATACCAAATCAAATAATAACTGATAATGGCACCGAATTTAAAAATACTGTAATCACAGAATTATTAGATCTCCACAAAGTAAAAGTACATTTTTGTTCTCCGTACCATCCACAGTCAAACTCCCCAGTTGAAAAGGTACACTCGACCTTTAATGAACACATAAGATTACTAAACACTCGTGGTTTTAGCAAAACCCCAATCCGAATGAAAATGAAATATGCCCTTTTAGCTTATAATCATACCATACATTCGTCCACAAAATTAAAACCAATAGATGTTATTAATGGTCACTTAAAAACTGAAAATCCTTTCGGCTTAAATATGGACATGATATTAACTAGTAATTTTATAGAAGAACACAAAGAAATGACACGCGAAATGTATGCTAAAATAAATGAAAACCTAATAAAACAAAAAGAAAAGGTTATCGGAAAAATTAATACAAATCGCGATTCCCCAGAATTGTTCAAAGTAGGCGACGAAACTTATATAAAATCTCATGAAAGGAAAAAGACCGCAAATAAATTTGAAAAACCCACTGAAATAACAGCAGTTAGTAAAAGTGGTAAAATCGTGGCTACATCCCTCCAGAATAAAGTCCATATGGACAATCTCAAAAGACCACGTCAAAGAACGTACTCATTTTAATTAATTTTTCAGGTTTCCCATTGTACTTGGGCTTCGGGAACAAATCTCCTTCAGAAATTTGGACAACAACTTAGCATTACTCCCCCTTAAGTTAGGCTCAGCAAAAATTGAAGAATATTCTTACAAAATTGTGCATTTTTATGATTTAAATCCAATAATAAACGAAATCGAAAAATTAAATTCTAAAACTTCTCAAATTCTATACGCGGTAAATAAAAATCAAAATTATTCATGGGATATCTCTAATTACATAAAAATATTAGAATTTACTATAGATAAAGTGGATACAAAACTATTTAACATTATTCCAAAACCACAACGTTCCAAAAGAGGTCTAATTAATGGGCTAGGTTCAGTTTTTAAATGTATTACAGGCAACTTAGATGCCTCAGATGGCGAGAGATATGAAAATTTAATAGATAATCTGCAGAAAAATCAAGAACAATTAGCATCCAACTTAAACTCACAAATTTCACTTTCTATCAATACAATAAAAACTTTTAATGCTACTATTCAGAAAATTAGTCATAATGAAAAGTTATTAGATTCAAAAATAGAGCAAATCAAATTAATAGTTAATTCAGTAATTTACAGAGAAAATTCACTATTTATTAAGGATGTGATAAATCAAATTTTGAACATGTACGAAATAATTCTTTCAATATTACAGGATATAGAAAACTCTTTAACTTTTGCAAGATTAAAAATAATGCATCCTAGTATAATGAAAACAACAGATCTCTTTTTAGCTCTAAAATCAATAGAAAATAAAATTCCAAAATCACAACTTCCTTTTGAAATTAGTTTAGAAACTACACAATTGTACGAATCCATAATAAAAATTGAATGCTACATTTATAAAAATAAAATAACCTATATTCTTAATATCCCTATAACTTACCCAGATAACTTCAATATTTATCATTTATATTCACTACCCGTCCCTCATAAGGGTCAGTTCAAGGTAATCATTCCCAGAAATAAATTCATGTTAAAAAGTCAGTTACACTTTACTTTTCGAAACGACAATTGCATCAAAATTCCCCTCAAAAATTATATTTGCGACAAACAAGAAATAGAAGAAATTAGCAGCCTTACGCCCTGTGAGCTTCTTGTTTTGGATATGAAAAACACCTCACGATGCAAGCAAATTCATTTTCCTCTATCAAACTCAAAATTTAATCAATTGGGAAACACCAATAACTGGATAGGTGTATTTCCAAACGAGGAAGTGATAAAGGTTACCTGCAACGAACAACAAGAAGTCAAAAAGTTAAAAGGAACGTTTTTAATCGAAATTCCAATAGGATGCCAAATTCAATCACCACTAGAGACGCTTGCCAATGAAAAGTCAATAGCCAATAGCCAACCAATACTTCTTCCTGACATTCAAATCACGAACGACACACTGCCATCCCTAAAATCAGGAGTGCCCTTAGAAGATATCAAGTTAGATCAGCTGTCAGATATCCTACACCAAGCTACAGAAAACCATCCCTTGTTTTGGACAACTGGTATATCCCATATACCCAGCGTGTGGACCATAGTCATCTACATTATGATAACGGGAGCAATCGCAGCCTTTGCCTACAAGAAGTTTTACCCCTGGAAGAAGACATCAACATCCCAAGGTCCAGTGGTGCCATCACCATCCATTCAACTCCCTCATCTACCCTCGTGAGTTGAAACTTTGGTGGGAGGAGTCATATCAGCCTTTCTGATGACCTTGCAGGAATTTCAGCGCAAACTGCCATCCTTGCAGTTTGCTTAGCCGGAGGTCCCTGGGCGAAGTGCATGGAACCCGGCGTTATTCATTATTAACCATTTCTATAGTTAAGTCATATATTGCACATAAAATATTTTTGTAAATTAAATAATTAATAAAATTTGTTTTTAAAAACGGATTTCGGCTTCTTAAGTAGTTAATTCGCGACATAGAATAAGGCTACTTTCTCACTACTAAAAAAAGAGCACGTCGATGCCGTGGCATCATATTGCTAGGTAGTAGTGGAGAGTGGTTGAAGATGACGCAGTTGGTAAGATGACGCACCTCTAATACTCGTTAATTGTAGTAGTAGAAATTTCAAATTAAAGTTTCCCGCCCTCATTTCACCACCAATCGTTATTGCCAATTGGCGCGTGCACCATTTTTAAGGTTAGTACCTAAGAAGAATCCAAAGGGCAAACATGTGTGTTTTGATGTAATATTTGTGACCTGCTACAAAGGAGATAACGTCTTTGAGTTGTTTCTATTCATATTTGTTATTATATACATAAATAATATACCTCTAATTGTGATATTTTATCGTGGATTTTGTTTAGATATATGTTCGGAAATGTCTGTAAACTATACAATTTTTACTAGACTCCGACGCGATCATCCTATGCTAAGATGACGCGCGTCATCTTGCTCGTGGATACATAAAAATAATCAAAAATATAATTATTTCACCTTGTTTTTGTAGATGGGTAAATATAAAAGAAGAACGAATAGAGGAATTAATAGAGATAGACTAGAAGCGGCCGTTAACACGATTATGAGAGAAAATACGAAAATTCGCGAAATAGCGAGGCAATCTGAAGTGCCAGAAGTCATTATTAGACGTCATCAAAAAATTAAAAACAATTTAAGGCAACAAAAATCCCTTTCACTAGGTAGAGCACCAATTTTTACTCTACTCCAAAAAAATTAAATTTTCCAATATTTAATAAACAGGGCAAAATTATTTTTTGGAGTTACTAAAGATGAGTTGTGTCGACTTGTTTATAAATATGCCGAAGCTAATAATTTAAAACATAATTTTAACCCCAATAATCAAATGGCAGGTAATGATTGGTATATAAACTTCATGAGAAGAAATCCTGTAATTAGCTTAAGAAAACCTGAATCGACCAGTGTAAATCATAAAACAGCCTTTAATAAAACCGAAGTAAGTCAGTACTTTAAAAATTTAATAACTGTCATGGATAAATACGATTTTTTCCAGATAGGATATATAATGTAGGATAAATAGAAATTTCTATTGTTCCAAAAAAAACCTGTAAACGTTTGGGCTCCAAATGTATAAAACAATTTGGCGTCATTGCATCAGCAGAACGTGGCAAAAATATAACAGTAATTTGTGCTGTAAGTGCCACTGGATCATTTATTCCTCCCTTATTTGTTTATCCTAGAAAAAGGATGACTTCTTTATTGGAAAGAAATGGCCCAGTACGTGCACTCTACTCTTGCACAAAAAACGGTTGGAGTAATGAAATATTTTATAAATGGATACAACACTTTCAAAACAAAGTTAGATCAACAAAAAAAAATCTAGTATTATTAATTTTAGATAACCATAGTAGCCACACCTCCCTGGAAATATATGAATATTGTAAAGAACATACTATATTAATGGTTATAGACCGTCAGATAGTGACAGGTTTAGGTTCCCCATTTTCGCATGCAAGCTTCGAAGAGGGTTAAAAAGTACATCGATTTTAAGCAGAATGAAAGGAAATTTACGAGTGGCTTCTGGAGATAACACACTGCAGTATAATTAATAACTTAATTGAACAAGAACAGCCAAAAGTCCTACCACCAACGTTGACAATTATCGCAAGTTCTTCAAATCTTCCCCTCCTACCGAAGTCGGATCTTAATTCAAGCCATCAACCATCTGGAATCTGTAAGTATTTCGACTCTATCACCTGTGCCCATTGCAACAAATAAGAAAAAGAGGAAGTCTTCCACAAAACAACACTCTACAATCCTAACATCTACCACTATGAAAAACATTCTTGAAGATAAAGTAGAAGAGAAAAAAGAAAAAGTTACAAAAAAGCAGATTCAGGCACCAAAGTTAAAAAATCAATTCAGACAACAAGAATAAGGGTGAAGAAAAAAGTATTTGAGAGTGATAGTAGTGAAGCAGATGATATAGACGAAAAGCTACTTTGTAACTTTGATGAGTTGGACGACCTTCCAGGATCTTCTGAAACAGATATTTGTACCATTTACTGTGAGTTCGGGAAAGGGAATGAAATTTGGTATCGGTGTATATAAGTTGCGGCAAATGGAAAATGGAAAGTTAGAAACAGGCACCACTAAATGATAATATTAAGAGCTCAAATTTTTAGAGACTTCTTTTTTCACCTTCCTGAAAGTTTTTATCCTGTTTTTAGTTGAAAAAAAAGTTGCTCAAAAATGACACTCCCTAAATTTTTTATATTGTTTATTCACGTTGTCAATAATAATTCAAATCATAGATAGAAAGCTGTAATCATATCATATCAATAAATAGAATTAGTACCTGACTCTTTAAAGTAGATATCTTATACCTACCTAGAATAATTTTTAATTGAAATAAATATCTATCTATTCTTATAGTAGAAATAAAGTAAGTAGGTAGGTAGTTACTGGAAATACCTAAATATGGACCCATTATGTAAATTAATAAGCATTTCAATCAGTAACTCTGATAGGTTAATTACCTAGTCGTACAACAATTTTTTTTTATTTTATTTATATTAATGTAAAACAATATGCACATAATATAATAAATATGTATTTTTAAAGGACAATTAGAAAAAAATTAACAAGTTTTAGAAATGCAAATTTAGTTATTATTGACTATTTTCTCACATAGTAATTTTGTTAGCCTCGGGGAACATATATAATAGGTTCTTAGACTGTGCATATCTATGCTCTTTATATCCACAGAACTCTTCGTGCTATTTGCACATTTATGATCAGTGAAATTGATTTTCTATACCCAATGTAATGAAAACGACATATACCCACGTAAAAAAATAAGTAAATATGGGAAAATAATTAACGAAATAACACTCAGTATAATATAAAATGTTACGTTAATGACAATTATCAAAGGCCAAAATAGGTAATATTAATTATAGGTATTTGTTAAATAAAAGTATAAAAAAATTACTTACAAATGGTTATCCAGAATACAAAACCGTGAGATTGAAAATAAGAGGTAAATATTTAATAATTCTTGAGGTGTAGATGAAATAATAATAAGTATTAATAATAATAATAATAATAATAATACTCTCCCTAACGAGTGAATTTTAACCCCTGATGCCGACTGAGCGACTTGTGTAGGGGAAGGGACGGCTATTACTTGCCGTGACTCTCCGGGGCGACTTAAAGATGACTGATGGTGCCATCTGACTTACAGGTGAGGAAAACCCCACATATCATCATCGAAACGATAACGCATGGTGATTTTTATACTCTGGATGTCATATCTGTTGAGGTTTGTAGTGGCGAAAAGATTGTAAATGCTTTAAAAAAACTTTATATGACAATTTCAATATTAATCAAACTTGACAAAATTGTTGTTGACAACATAAAAAACAAAATTGTGCATATATAGAATGATCAGGCGATCCCCAACACCCCGACCCAACTGATCATTTTGAAGTATGTGCCAAACTTATTCGAAACTTCAAGTTAGCCCCAATTATTGTCACAATATGTATTGTTTACTAATAATATAACCACAGCTTATACAATACAGCTAAAACACTCTCTTGGCGGCAACGGTTTGCGTCGATTTCGTCGCGCATCGCTTAAGCTCCGCCTTCGAAGGGAAAAGACGGTTTTGGTGTTTAGAAGCGTACTTAGGTAAGGTGTTGAGTCGTGCGTATAATTTCGTTGATTGTATAATTTCGTGGAGCCTATAATTTCGTTGATTGTATAATTTCGTGGAGCCTATAATTTCGTTGATTTTGTTTGAGTTAAAGGTACTGTTATTATTTTGGTGACTCTTTAGCTATGAGTAGAATGAGTGAAAAAAAAAGACATCATTCTGTTTGTGCAGTCAAAAGCTGTTTTAATAAGGGTTATACCTGCAAGAAAACATTCTTTAGTTTTCCCAAGGACCCAAACCGATAAGTACCACATTATAAGAAATTTTCATTGTTAAAAATATAATTTATGCAGGGTATCCCATTAGTGCGTTATTGTTCATTATTTTGTTGTAGACACGCAAGAAAGTTTTAAATAAAAGTTATATGGATTTGAAAAATACCTACATATTTTAAAAATATCTTTGGATATACAGGGTGTCACGTTTTTGCCTGGCAAATTAAAATGTATGTTTTTTAAATGGAACACCTTGTATTTTATTTTATGATAAAATTATTAACACCCTAAATTATTGTAAAGACGAATTGATACAGAAAAATTTTATCAGGTATGTGTGTGGTTAATACAAGCCTTGCGGATCCACTCCTCTGCGATACCTGTCTTAAATATAACAAAGATCACGTTGAATTAGATGATTTTTCTTTTTATTGCTTTTTAAAGGCATATGATAACGCCAATCCAGATACATTTGGAAATCTGCAACTGTCAAATGATGAATTTGTAGAACTAATATTCAATATTGAAAAGATATTTCAAAATAATTTTGAAGAATTGGTTACAAAAAATAACATTTGTACCACACTTTTAGAATTAACTAACCCAATACCCTTTAGTCATCCATGCTAACGTTTTCCAAAAGAATAACTTATTTTATTGTATGTTTAATCTCAATAACTTAAAAATATACTGACAATTAGTTTGACAGAATTGTCATTTATTTAAAATTTTAAAAATAATAGCAGTCGGTTGATCAAAATATGAACGGTGATTGGCGAATTAATTTTTTTTTGCAGTGTTCTCACTACCTAGAATGGATATGAAATATATTCGTTCAATTGAAGGCAATAGCATACTTTTTCGTTTTGTAATCTGTGCATGGATATTAGCCAATCTATGCACATACTACAAAACGAAAAAGTATGTTATTGCGTTCAACTACGAATATATTTCATATCCATTTTAGGTAGTGAGAACACTTTAACAAAATTAAATCTACAAATCACAGTTCATATTTTGGTCACCCAACTCCTATTATTTAAATTTTTTTAAATAAGTGACAATTCTGTTAAACTAATTGTCAATATATATTTTAGTTATTGATATTAAATATACATTAAAATTTTGTGTAGACTCGATAAATAATAGCATTTTTGTTTTTATTGTGTCCACATTTAAAAAAAAAAAATTTTAATCAAACTACATGATACTAATTTAATTACGAGTATTAAAACTAAAGTCCTGAAAGTTTCGGTGAAAACGAGGACAGAGCCCGGGATCGAATCTAGGCCGAGGACTAATTAATTTTTCATGTTAATTTTATTTTATAAATTAGTCAACTTCGTAAATTATTTTAAAATTAGTTATTTTGTCTAAATAGCCTAAAATAATTTTTTAAATTTGTAGATTTTCGTTAGTGGGTCGTAGAAAAAATATACTGACCATATCGAGTGGATCGTTCATATCACAATCAGACGATTGAGTACTCCGCATACGACGTCGTGCTCAAACTTCGTCTTTGTGTGATATTGCTATCATATCTACCCTTGTTGAACAAACTATAATTTATTTCTTTTCTTGGTTTAAACCAAAACTTAAGTTTTACATCAGAAATAGGAACTAAATTAATTTACTTTTCAAGTTTTCTTGTAAAAATCGATATTACTTTCTCCAAGTACAAATTTAGTACCTACCTAAAATAAGTACTAATTATGTAATATCGTGTAATATTGTAATTCAAATTTCACATTACTATAAAGTTTCAAAATTCCCTACTTCGGTATGGTCAGATAAAAATTGAATATATTATATTAATAAAAACTGTCAAAGTATTACTTCTACAAATCTGTATTTCAATTAATAAGAATACATCTAAATATAACCAATATTGTTAAAATAAAAGCACAAATTCTTTATAATTCCAAAATACCATAGAGTTCCCAGACCTCAGTCGAAGCATTCGTTTATCTAGGTATAAACCCTTTGCGCGAAGAGTAACACTTGCCAGAGACACGGGGTACCACTTGATTTGCATCCACGAGCGTGACACAATTCTTTAACAATTGAAGCCCTTGGTGTAAAAAGGATCCAAGCCACAATTTGTCGTGAAGTGACTGTTTTAGCTCAAAACATTTGTTAACGAGGATTTTACTAGCCACATACAAATTATTTTACCTCTAATCCGAAAGATGTGCTATTTTTCGTAATATTTATATTTAAATAATGTTTCTAATTATATTTGACAGATTTAAAACAAATTAAAAATTTAATTTCCCAAAACTTACTTAATATGGCATGTAACCAACTTTATTACGCCAAGGTTTTCAATTTTTTCAATATTAAAAAAATTGTTTAATCCGGGCCCGACTTTTCCCTCGAATCTAACAGAGATAGCACCATTCCGTCTTGCTTGGTTCTCGACCGCCAGATCAAAGACGCCGACACGGAGTTGTGGAGCTGTATTAAAACTTTTTTTAATATACATGAATTGTTGATTTTTAAACATATTTCTACGTTCTCATAAAAAGTTTTCTATGATATAGTGTCATATACCTCCAACATGCCTCTTTAAATAGCACGACTAACGTAAAAGTTAAAAAGTGTTGTATATTGAACATAGTGTTACATTTTTTTTAGTCAACTTTTATTGTGACATCACTATACATGGTCTAGAATACCCCTGGAAAGGTCACCATTAGCCGATTTTAAAAATATAACCTTCATAAAACTGCACTATGTCGACATAGTTTAGTTAACCTCCCAGGTAAGTAGATATCGGTAAATATTTAATTTAGTCTTCATGATATAGGTACATACCTAACACAGATACAACTATTAAGTTTCTTGAATTAATTTAGGTCAGTGCAATATTTATTTTTTATATCGTCTTTAAAAAAACTATACCTAATGTAAGTTTAGTTTCCATTATTTTGTAGATGCATGCAATACCATCATTTGAGTAAACTCCTCAGCGATACATTCGTCTGACACTGTTTATTAGTACCTTTAGCATTTATAGATGAGGTATATTTCTATAACTTCAAATTTATTAGGGACAACCTACAAAATAAAACAATTATTTATATAAAATTGTACTCCAGTCAAGAAATTATCCTTATTGTTTAAATAAAATATATAATAAAATTGTCATACTTTTTAAAACTCTGTTTAGGCTCTCTATTTGAAACAAAAAAGAATTTGCTCAATGCATAAGTTGGGTATAAAACACATGACTATTCTGTAGACCATGGAACAGAAAACAAAATATAAATTACCTACAGCCGTAATTTGGAAATAAACAAACACAACACATAACCTTAAAAATCACACATGAGAAGGAAGTAGTAAATAAGGCCACAAAAGCCCTAATGGTATGCAGAAACATGGCGGGTAAACGATGGAGATATAACCCAAACATACTGCGATGGATGTATACTGCAATAGTGAGACCAATCATCACTTACGGGGCTATAGCCTGGAGTAACAGAACTAGTTTAGTTACTGCGAGAGCTAATATCTCAAAAGTACAAAGATTAGCCTGTGTTTGCATTACTGGTGCAATGAGAACCTGTCCTACGGCCGCAATGGGGGTGATCTTAAACCTCACCCCTCTACATTTGATGATAGAGAATGTGGCAAAAAGGACACGATATAGAATGATCAGGAGCGGAGTAATCAGACGAAAGTCTACTTGCTTCAGGACTAAAGATACCTGGGACATGCCCCAGGATGAAATGCAAAAGAAGTACAGTTTTGTGAAAAACTTCAAAACCACAGAGCTGGGCTGCAAGAAAGAATGGAGCCAAGAATCCATCGCGCTTGCAACCGAAAGACGTGCTATTCAGTGATACACGGACGGTTCCAAAACCATAGAAGGAACTGGAATAGGAGTGTATGGGCCGAGAACCAAGCACTCCGAAAGCTTGGGAAAATACCCAAGCATCTTCCAGGCGGAAATTCACGCCATCGAGAAGTGTATCCAGTTTAACATCGAGAGAAACTATCATAGACAAGAGATTATTATCATGTCCGATAGTCAAGCAGCCATCAAAGCGCTGAGTTCTTACGTAATCAACTCAAAAATGGTATGGAGATGCCTAGAACAATTGAATGAGCTAGGCGAGAAAAATAGAGTTACTCTCACTTGGGTCCCGGGACATAACGGGGTACAGGGTAACGAGATTGCAGATAGTCTTGCAAGGAAAGGGGCTCAAACACCCTTTGTAGGACCTGAGCCGTTCTGCGGTATCAGCAGAAACATATTAGAAGAGATTAAAAATGAATTGGGTAGTAGAAGAACCGATAATTGGAACAATCTCTTGGGGCTGAGACAGGCCAAGATACTTCTGGGTGAATATAACCAAAAAAGATCGGAAGCCTGCATCTGCCTGAGCAAGAACAGGCTACGTATTGTAACAGGGATCCTTACCGGGCACTGCCGACTAAAAGGACACCTAAGTAAACTGAGAGTAGTAGAGGATAGTGAGTGCAGATTCTGTGAGGAGGAGGACGAAACCTCCATTCACATCCTAACTGAATGTGTAGCACTCCAGAATCCAAGGGCACTATATCTAGGAGGATATCAAATAGAAGAGGGAGACTTACCTAACTTGAAGCCACTTCAAATCCTACACTTCCTTGAGAAAATAGGATTGGAAGGGTCGCTATAGGCATTGAGACATTTCCTTAGTGCAGTGGCGACAGAAGGGGACACAATAGATCTTTTAGGTCGCAGTGTATTAACACCCCATTATCAACATAACATAACATAACCTTAAAAATATTATTTTTTTCACCTCATATGTTTTTCGGTAACAATCGTTGAATTGACACACATGCTTCCGATTTATTGAAGTCGCAATTTTATTTAAACTTAATTTATAATAAATAAAATACACAAAATTGTCTCATGGGGATTTTTAGAATTTGACATCTTGATTGGAAAGTTGGAAACGTCGAGATAGAGAAGTAGGTAGAGACCACATAAACACGCACCTTTAAGTTAATAATATTACACCTACATGAAAATGTTTTTATATAATTTAAATCGCGCTATTTAAAAAAATGGCATTTATTCTCAGCAAAACTGACTAGCTGGAGTTTGACATATGTCGTAAAAAGGCAATGAAAAAGTGTACACTTTTAGTACCGTCATTGCATCTCCTCTTTATTCTATATCTATGATTGGACAGATTAGTAAGTATTCCCCGCGCTACTTTGTGATGTCACTGTGTGCGATGCATAAAATATGATGATTTTAGTGATTTTAAGCAGGCACATAGTACATTTCACGGATCTGTTGACGTGTTAACCTCTTTTTTTAGCTGACTGCTTTCGCGAAAACATCTCGCTCGCTCGGGCTTACTTAGAAAAGTGCGTCCGAGAGACGCAATTGGCAAGAGCGCAGTGGTGTACCAAAAAATAGAGATTAACACTTATGAAAAAATAAGATTAATAATATTGAATTTATACTTGTATGTTATTTATTTTAAAATAATGTGTTTTTATGGAATGTAACTGGGTGTTTACTGCACCAATGAAGAAACCGCCCCTGATACAAAAACAAAATTATTATACTAATTATTAAATTATTGGTAGTAACTAATTTATACAATTTACTTTTAACACAAATTAAATTAGAGTTCACTTCACTAAATTTGAAGTACTTTCTCGTCTGTCTTCTGTTTCAGCTTGGAGAAAATATAATTTCCCAAATATTTAATATTATTTATATTATTTTAATTTTCACAAAAATTAAACCTATTTTATTTAAAAGTTAACATTAGATATTACAGAAACTATTTAATAATTTATATTTTGTTAATATAGGTAGGTACTTAGGGATATCGCGCATGGTGTCATAGCAGCGCTGACGTCATGCGTAGAGTTAGTAGAGTTGGTGTGAAGTAAATATTATATGACAGACGCACGTTGCAGTAGTTTGTAAGGTGTTTATAGTAATTTATAACCTTTTAGGCTGATATTTGTCTTATATAATTTTGTAAACTATGTTCTTTGTAAGTGATATTAGTGAAAAAACATTAAAAAAATGAGGTACGCAATTTACAGATCTAACAGTAACAATCAAAGCAAAGGACTTAAAGAGGACGTTGTTTTTTTGGTTTCCTCAACAGTAAGAAGTTAGTCAGAAGTGGCCCAAGGGCCACTTCCCTGGAGGTCCCTCCTAAATTACAATTGTTATATTTTATGAACCTTTTTTTTTTAAATATGCTAAAAAGAGAATCGTTATAGGCAATGCTACCCCTCCCCGAAAATTCGACCTGGAGCCACCCTTTCAGTGGCCTGTGGACGTGCATATAAATTAAAATAATAATATTGTCATGGTGTGTTCCAAGCACGTTTATTCTTCCAATTATAAGAGTGACCTCAAAGCAGAACTTCTCCTTGGTTCATTCGCAACTCGGGACTTCTTAACTAGAGCCTCTTGCCTTTGTCTGAAAATTTCTCAATATACATCAAAAGTGAAATTGTATGTGTCGCAAAAAAAAGAATTAAAAATATGTCATTGACTATGTCCAGGAAAAATACAGTGACATTTTATTTTACTTTTATATATACACTCACCATGTATCAGTTATTAGTATTTGTTACATTATTTATATGTTCTGCGTTGTATGCATATAACTATTTTTGGTATCGTACTTAAACACAAATCCCATCTTTTCCATAAAATCAGTAGTTAAGTAATTCAATTGGAAAATATAATGCAGCTAAATGAGTCAACTGTTGCGAATCCTAATCAGTTAAATATTTCCGGCGTCCCCAGATGCGAAAATTTTACCCAGGATCCCAAGCTGACAAGTTCCGAGTTGTGAATATACCTTTCTCATTATCTTTAATATAAAAACTATTCCTTAAAAGTCGAATGTTCTCCAAAAATAAAAACCTGCATCCGAATTTGTATAACAAAAATAAATCAATAAAAAGAAAAAGAAAAAAACTGTTACTTATAATAAATACTTTTTTTTTCATCAGTATTTTTAAATTCGCGCCTATATAAACTCTGCGCGTGACGTCATGCGCGTAGTCGTCCTATTTTTAACACAGTTGATATCCTACCTTTTATTTTTTATACCATTGTAACTGCCTACTTACTTAGTACCTACCATAGATTAGGAGAAAGTGAACAGATGGGAAACTCAATGGTAAAATTCTGAGGCGATGTCCTGCCATCTATCAAATTGGAGTGGTTCTAAAATTCTGCTAGCTCGGCAAAAATATAATAAAGAAGAAAATCAATCAAAAAATGTAAATTGGAAAAATATTTAGGTACTAATTTCAAATCATAAAAAACCATATTCACTGTTTTATGATTTGAAACTAGTCAAATATTTTGCCAATTTATATTTTTATTTGATTTTACTTCATTATATTTTTGCATTAATTTCAAACTTGAAATAAAATGCAATTTATTTTATTTTTTTTTATTACAGTAAATTAACGCCGCATCATATAATTTGTCTATTTAAACATGGAAATACTCAGGCAAATATGAATTTACACCATTTAAATAATTATTTATAAAACAAACCTATCAAAAATATTTTCTGTAACAAAATCGGCATATATCAAGACCTTATAAAAGTTTTGCGACTTGGAGTGGCAAATAAGTTTAAAAAAATTGAAGTTGAAGCATCATCCTTTTGGTGTCTTACTATCAAGGTAAATTTGAGTGTGGATAAAATTTGCTATACGCGTATTGAGTTCGACTAGTTAAGTTGAGGAGCATTTCTTCATCTATAATTGTTTTATTGATTTATTTGTACAGCACTTGTAGTTATCAAATTCTTATTCATCATCCGGCTCATTTTATTTTCTACAATCTCATTAACCAATCCATGCACAGAAATAAATTAATGCTCGCATAATAAGCAAAAAATCTTTATTTAAGAAATTTTTAAGTAGGTACCTATGCATCCTAAAAAATCGTATATACCTATTTTTTTAAATTAACAACGTTGGTGCTTATTAATAATTTTGAATTCAAATATTAAGTACGATAATAAGAATGCCAGGATTCAAATAAAAAATATTTTACCTACTTGAATTAAGAATTAGAGTCATACTAAATTTAAAATACGCATTCTTGGTAACATACCTATAGTTTAATTGAAATGCATGACCCAGGAGATAAACCCCAATACAACATTATAAATCAGAGAATGAAAATTTATAAAATAAAATATTTAGCATTACCTATTTGTTCCAAAATAAAATCTTTGGTTTTCTTCCTAAAATTTCTAAAAAATTCAATGCTTGTCTTAAATTTTCTAGTCGTTTTAATCAACAAAAATGAGGCAAGTATGTAATCTCTACAGGTAGAAAATATTTACAATTCAAGATCAATTTAAGTACCTAGCCCTCAACTTTCTTAAAAAGGATTGAAATTTCTAAACGGCAGAAAGTGTTATGCACACGGAAAAAAAATTGTAGAAGAAATTTCTACAATTATAGATTTTTTCTCTACAATAAATAGTACATATAGGGACAGGGACAATTTGTAGTAAAAATTTCCAAATATTTGTGGAGAATGTATTGTAGAGTTATTATCTACAATATTTAGTAAAAATATCCAAATGCATCATAAGAATTGTTCTACAAATTGTTATAATTTTTGCTATTCATTGTATGAATTTATATTAAAAATGTATTGCGTATTATGAAAATAAATACGAAAATTTTACACAATAAATAGTAAAAATTCATACAAATTGTAGTAATTTTTAATAAAACTTGTAGTAGTATTCCATAATTATTATAATTATAACCTAGAAAAAAATGTTCCTTAATAAAATATTCAATTTATTGTTTTAATATAAAAGATACAAAGTCTTAATTACAATATGTAATAAATAACAGTAATAATAGCACCCTCAGTCTCAGTTGGCTTTTCTGCACCTGAAAAATATGAAATAAAAATTAATAACAATTGAACTGTTCATACCCTTAAAACGGGGATATTTGTCACCTTTACACTGATTTGGATATTAAATGACTAAGTCAGATAACTAACAAAAATGAGAAAGTAGGTATGTCACAAATAAGACAAAAAAAATTATTGAATTTGGCACAAAATTCGATCTTGGGCACAACATTCGATCGTTGGCCACAACTACTTTTTTTAAAATAATCTACTAAGGTTATTTAAATTAGTTATCTAAAGGTAAATTATTCAAAAACAATAAATGTACTTACCACCAATAGAATTTATTATTAAAATTTTCTCAAACGCATCGGTGCTTATAATATAATAATGTGTTATAGGTACTCGTATATGTACCATGCTTTGTTATGTGAACATGGCGAACGGCTACTGCTGTCTGGCCATTTATGATCGACGTCAGAAAACGTTGACCAATAGCAGAATTCTGTTTTGTTCACATGATTTAGAATTTCTACAATATTGTAGAATATTTTTGAACAAAATTGATTATTGGAATGTAAATTATTACTATTTTTTGTAGAGAAAATTACTATTTTTTGTAGAGATAATTATTAATATTTGTACAAATTTTTTCAGAAGTTAGTAGTAGTAATTACGATAATTGTAATAAATTTCTACTTCTACAAACAATAGTAAAATATACTAAACATTGTGGAATTCTTTCCTATTGTTGTAGCATTTTATTCGACAATTCAATTGCTACAATAATGAATAGTTTTTAACTATAAATTGTAGTAAAATTTTCTACAAATTGTTAAGTATTTTTCTACAAGTCTACTACTACAACATTGTAGTAAAATTTTCTAGTCACATTTTTTTCCGTGCAGTTTGTAAATTATTTTAGTTAAGATTTACATTTCTGTTTGTATAATTCTGTGATTGTAACACAGAATTGTAATAATAGGCGATAGAAAGCGATATTGATCAGTTTTCTAATGAAATAAAAATGGCACAAATGTCTAATTAAAGTATACAATATAACCGTGCAAATGAAAACTTTAGTTTTAAATGTACAGGACGCTCTTGTACAAGGACATTTCAATAGTACTGTTCGGAGTATAGTTTCTAAGTGTTCAAATATGACCGGAGTGGGTACTTAATACTGACAGTTAACTATTTTTTTTTCTAATAAAGTAATGTTGTGTTTCTCGTCACTGAGGTATGTAATTATTGGTTAATTTCTTAGGGTTTGCTCATTTACATTTTTTGATGTATTGTATACGAGATTTTTTGGGGTTGTTATACTAAAATTTAGTGAAAATTCAGATAAGAATGTATTAATATTTACTTTTTTTTTTACTTTGAACAATCCTGTATAAAGACCTTCGCTATAAAAACTATGATATCATGCATTTTCAAATAAACTATCGACAAATTTCTCTCTGTGTACAATTGTCCCAAAATTCAATGTAACATATCTAAATAAAAATGTCTAACCATAGGCAGGTACAGGGTGTTATTTATTAGGTATTTATAGTTAGTTAATTTGTTTCAACAATTAAAAATTATTTTTCATAAGGCAAAAATTTTTGTCTATCTCTTGATAACGTGACAGCATACCTACGAATCCAATTAAATTTCAAAATCCGTTTTATCCTATGCTCCCTTTATGAAAACGAAAGAGGGTAGAAATATCTTTAAATTTACATCGCTTCGATCAGACAGATATCTACTCTTATTTTCAGCGAGTCACACACAGTGATCTCTACAAATTTTTAATAAACTATGTTCACCTACCACCATCTATCAACCAGGGGCCAAACTAATGACGCCCACAAGAAGCTTTTTCCGCCGCCATGAAAACGTGATGATCCCATTGGACGACCTCCAGCAGCCATCATTCCCGTTTGTCAGCTGTTATAAAATATGAGCGTGCAGCTCAACCCAATTTCTGTAAACTCGCCAATGGGGATAGAGTAGGGTTGGCTTAAACGGAAGCCATAGTAAAATAGGAGGGGCCTAATTACGATTAAATAGTAGAATGATGTAGAGTTTACAGAAGCCTAAACGCTTCCAACTTGAAAATAAAATGAGAGTTTCATGTTTTAATTGTAGATATGTTTTGTTTGTTGCAAAATTTAAAACACTGCTAGTGATAAAAGTTTTTAAAATGATGTAGGTAATGGGAATTTGTGTTATTCTTCTTATTATCAATATTCAGAAATATCCTCACACTTTAATGATTACCTACGATTAATTTATGTAAAATTAAAGTTTAAAAAGATTCAATTTGTTTACACTGATAAAGGTATCTATACCTATTCAACGATTCGCTAGCTTAACTGTTATTTATAGCTGGATATATTTTATTTCGTTCTCAAAATCAAGGTCGATTGTCAGGAAGTTGCTAGTGACTCATAAAAGGTAAATTTTATGTGTCGTAAAAGTTTAAGAGTCAATGAAAAGACAACCTCAGACAACTGGGTTACACTTAGGCCAATCTTTATAACGTGTTGTCAATGTTATAAAACTGTTGGAAATCGTTTATCTTTATGTAACGACATACTTATTTAACAGTTTGTTTTTGACATAAAAGGGCTACTTTTACTGCTATAAATTTCGTTCTACTTGTAGGTACGTGTGTAAGACAAAGAACGCATATTTATTTGATTGAATGTTTTGTTATTTACCTTAGAATTATCTAAGTAAGAAAATAGGTATAAGAAATTAATTTAGATAACCATCAGATATACCTAGGTACGTAGGTAAGCTGCTACCTTCCTATCTCTATTTCTGAAACTAAATGAACATTAAAATCAAACTTTTTTTTATACCTAGATAGGTATTAATGTTTAGTTAGATATGCTTAGGTAGTTAGTAGTTTATCTAGGTAGGTAAGTAGGTAGGTATACCTATATTAAAATAATATGTTGGAAAAATAAAATAAATTACCTAGATAACTCTAGGTGTACTTATTTAACGCAAATAATTATCGCTAGGTACCCAGTACCTTTTCTCCTCGGTCTTCTTCATTTTTTAAGATTGTGTTTCATTGGATTTGTCATTTTTGATTGGTTTGATTTTTGTCTCTAACTTTCTATAGAAGTTTTTAATTATTTATTTAGTATCTATGTATACTTATTTATTTGCTATTAATATAGGTATTTATTACAGAATAATAGCGATGGATAAGATAAATCAAATAATATATTGTTATCTACCTACTTATTAAAAATCGATAATACTTACCTATCTCCTACTACCTACCTATAACTTTATACGATAAATATGATAGATACGGTAAATACCTAGCTATAGCTCTACTGTACCCCTGGACCCCTGGACAAAATTATCGCAACAATATAATAATAATTCGAGAGAAGCTAAAATGGTGGTTTCCACTTTATCGAGACTGAGGCCCACACGGGTAAACTCGTAGCGTAAAAAAACGAGAAATGATTTAAATTGTAACGAAAGACCGTTGAATTTTTTAGTTTTTGAAGCATTGGCATTACTTAAGTTAAACCGTGTGACGATTTTAACAAGCCTTGATTTTTACCTTCTAATTAGGGTTTACAAACTTGTTCGAGTAATATATCCAATAATAATTAGCCCCTTTACCTCTTAAGCCTGCTCATGTAAAATATTTGGGCTCCTTACTTCGACTATTTATATAATATTAATAAAGGACAGAAGTATGAGTATTGTAACTATGTTAAAAGAAATAAAATGGCTTTCAGTTCAGAATTATGTTCAGTAGATACATGACTGTATTTATTTATAAAATAAAAATGACATAGTACCATCGCATCAGATCTATTAGAAAAAATTCAATATAGGTAATTCGCAATATCACAACTATAATACAAGAAGCTAATCTGACTTTTATTAAGCCATCACTAAAAGTTCCCAAAATACAATTTTCATTAAAGGTTTGCAAAAATTTAATAGACTGTACAGAAATTAAAAAAAAAAACAACAATAAATGTATTCAAAAGTAACCTCAAACAATACTTGATAAATAAACAGAACGGATATACTTTCTTTTTAAGTATTTCCCTTAATTTATTTTTATTTTACCCGTATTTATTATAAATTATTTCTGTTTTGAGATCATGTACTTTATTTTAAAAAATTACCTGATGTTATGTTAATACTACATACTATTTTTAAATTATTAATAGTTTTGTGACTATAGGTTATAGCAACTTGTAGTCACAAAATTATTTTTGTGTTGAAATAGATTCATAGAGAGCAATATAATTTACAAAGGCCTTCTTTCAACATATAAATAAATGACAACTTTATAATTAAAATGAAAAACACAACAAAATACCTCGGTATCATAATTGATCAAAATTTAAAATGGGTTGATCACATTACGTCATTAACAACCAAAGTTAGAAGATTCATTTTCAATTTTAAATTGAGGAAATTTATGACTAGGAGTTTATTAATTATTATTTACAATTCGCTGGTTGAATCTATTTTGCGATATGGTATTATGTAGACTATATGATATTGCACTTCAACTTCTTAATGTAATCCAAAAACGTATAATTAAAATTAAAAAAACTAGCATTATATAAAAAAGTTCTTTGTATAAGAATATTATGTTATCGGTCTTGCTGTATCTTTATTTATGGAAAGCCTGAATTGAGATACACTACAAATTATTTGCAATAAATATCAAAAGAAGCATACAAACATTTTTAAATAATTTGACATTTAAGAGCCATTCACACATCACAGTTGATATCCTGATACTTGATAGGCACAGCCAAGCATTATTTTGATTTTTGCCAAATAAAATGGCCGGTTAATTATTCTATCGGGTTGCAACAGAATCCCAGTAAATTTGATAAAGGTGTTTTTGTGGCTAGAGGCAAAATGGTAGTAAGCTTAAGTTAGCACCACCATAATTGTCATTTTTAAGAAACTACTTATATATTTTTCATAAATTTGCAGGCTTGGCGACTAATTTAGAATAAAAATAGCCTCCAAAATGGCTATGGTTGCAATTATGAAGGTCGCAACCCGCCTTGGAAATCTCACTTTTACAATCAACAGCTGTTGTTTGACAAGTCGTTGGAGAATGTATGGAATGTTAAGAATGTTAGGAATGTTAGACGTTCGGAATAATTCGAATTCCTAAAATTAGTTACATAAGAAATGCATATAGGTGGATTTTAAGAAATTTGATATTAAAGTAGTTAGGATGAACCGAAATTTCTGAAAATTAATAGGGTTCTAAGTTAGACGTAATTATTTAAGGAAATCAAAACCGTAAGTCAATCAGAACTTTCGTTCTAGAGTTATCGTGCCGGCATTCATAGACGACCAGACGAACATTTTTTTTTGCCTTTTCGGACACAAATGCAATACTGAGGCCCCATAGGAAGGGCCTCAGTAATATAATATTTACACAAATCGGTATAACACAAACGACAACCTCTTTAGAGCCACTACTGACTGAGCATGAGCATTTATTGTTTATGAAATAATAGTTTTTTATTTATTTTAAATAGTGTGTAGCATCTTATAAATATATCTTAAAGACTGAAATAATTAAATATAGAATAAATAATTAAAATATCAATAAAAAACGATTAAAATTACAATATTAATAAAAAACAATGTAAATATTAATAAAAACAATTTTAACAAGAACTAAATTTTTGTTTTAATTACAATACATGTAAGTACTTTAAAATTCTAAATAAAATGTGACAAAAGGTAAATCTAATTGCAAACAATAATTCTATTGATTTAGTTTCACAGAGATAAAAAGAAAAAAAAATAAATCTACTTGGATTTAATTAGACCTATGGAGTTCAGAGTGCATATGTATGTTTAATACATTTCAGGTAGCAAGTTATAAATCTTTAGGATCATATGTAGATGAGAGGTGCTTATTTATGGTTTTTTAAATAACGGTATTTGGATACACCTTTTTTCTTTACTTCACGGCCTCTTAATAAATGTTTATTTTTAGTAGCAGCGCCTTAACCTAGAATATCATACTGTATTCTGGACTCAACCATCTTTAGGTGACTTTATATGTTTAGAATATTTTTCAGGCATCTAAATTTGTACAATAAGTTTCGCAATATTCTAGAAACATTTTTAGAATGCATATTCCACCTTAAATGCGAGTCTATTGTAATACCCAGTTATTTGATTCTTTTTGCGCGGCTTAATACAGTGTCTTCTAATATTGTTAACATTTCATATTCAGGTAAACTATTTGTGTAGCTACTAAAGAGTATAAAAAATGTTTTTTTTTAAATTTATGGTATCTTATTTTGAAACCATTTTATAATAGTTTTTAATAAGTCTACCTCAGCTCTATATAGAGTCTGCTGAATAGAATATGGCGGTATCAAAGCTAATTATTGTCCGCGTTGTTTGCAGAGTAAATAAATTATTAATATAGATCGAAAATAATAGTGGCCCAAGAATTGTACCTTGTAGGACTCCAAATTGTAAGTTTTTTCGCTTCTAATGCTACTTTTGATCTTTTTGCTTCCGTTCATCTAGTAATTTCTGAATAGATCTAACGTTGCATCACAAATTTTACATGATGTAGGGTATCGAAAGCTTTCGCTAAGTCCAAGAATACACACAAACTAGGCTTACTGTTGCATATGTAGTTTCTTTGAAACCAAACTGAGATTTAGAAATAATGGTATTTTTATTTAAATATTTATTTAACCTAGTTTTAGACATTTTTCGAAAACTTTGGTAGTAATGACCACTAATAACGGATATGTGACGGTAGTTACTAACGTACTTTTTATTACCTTTTTTGAAAATAGGTGCAACTACAGCCCTTTTTACTTTCCTATCTGTATACAGATATAAGGAAAGTATAGGAATCATGATTTTTTTCGACCTCGAGTTTTCGACGGATTTTTACGTTTTGAGGTTCCCTGAATCCGTTTTGACTATTTTCGCGATGATGTCTGTGTGTGTGTGTGTGTGTGTGTGTGTGTGTGTGTGTGTGTGTGTGTGTGTGTGTGTGTGTGTGTGTGTGTGTGTGTGTGTGTGTGTCTGTGTGTCTGTGTGTCTGTGTGTGTGTCTGTATAACGCATAACTCATGAACCGGTACACGGAAAAACACCAAATTTCAAACTTAAGCTTTATTCCAGCGTCTAATGAGCTGATTAGATTTTAGGCAGAGTCGGAACATCTGGGGGGGTACTTTATGGGTGGTCATTTTTATATTTTATGGAATATATCTGTTATTTACGTTTGGGGAAGAAAATTCTTCAAATGAAAGTTACATCTTTATTATCTATAATTTTTGTTATATACAAAATTTTCCTAAAATGGTCCGTATTCGAGAAATTTGACAAAATGTAAAAAAATATTTTTTTTTATAAAAATTGTTCAAACAAAAATTGTTTGTAATATAATTCTCTATAATTTTTGTCCCATAGATAATTTCTTTAAAATGGACCGTATTCGAGATATTTGAGAAAATGTGTAAATTTCGAAATTTGAAGAAAACTCAAAAACGGATAAAGAAAAAATCAATAAATTTTAAACTTAAGTTTTATTTCGGCCTGACGTGAAATGATTAGATTTTGGACAAAGTCGGAACATCTGGGGGGGGTACTTTATGGGAGGCCGTTTATATATTTTATGGAATATATCTGTTATTTATGTTTGGAGAAGAAAATTGTTCAAATAAAAGTTACTTCTTATATTATTATCTATAATTTTTGCCTTATGTAAAAATTTCCTGAAATGGTCCGTATTCGAGAAATTTGACAAAATGTGCAAAATTCTGATTTTTATGAAAATTGTTGAAATAAAAGTTGTTTGCGATATCGATCTCTATAATATTTGTTCATACATGATTTTTTTTAAATGGACCGTAATGGAAAAATTTTAGGAAAAGTGCTAAATTTAAATTTTTCAGTATTTTCATTTTCAATGAATATAGAAAAATGTTTCGCGGTAGATGTATGTGGACAATGTATATATATTTAGTTTATCCTCTAAACATTTATAGAGATGCTGCAATAGGTTGTACACAATAAACGGAAAAAGCCTGTAATAACTAGATAGGAAAGTCATGTGTTGGACACATCAGATTTTTAACTGATTAGGACAATAACCGCTCGTTAATATGTTAACACATTGGTTCAGCAATGTTCTCTATAATAGCTTTTAGGGTTTCGGATCTGACTTGGTCAATTCCAGGAGCTTTAATGTTTTTTTTTAATTTCTTGACAATATTATATGAACTAAAATATTCGAACTATTATCTATTAAGTACAGGGTGCCCGCCGGGAACGTATATTACTTTGTTTTGCCGCCATTTTGGTAAACATTAGTCTTGACAGTTCATATTTGGCAGTCGTGAAGTAGACACGCTGCAAATTTATTATGGAAAAATATTCGATAAACCAACGTGTTTTAATCGTAAACACATTTTATCAAAATCAATCATCGATTACTGTGACGATGAGAAAGTTACGTGAAATTTTTGGGAGAAACAACGTGCCAACAAAACGCACTATTTATCGTGTAGTGAATGAAAACATTAAGATTAAGATTTAATTGGGACTGTAACCTACCGCACCCAGGTACCTTAATAATTTATTAATTCCAATTATTAAATACAATATTACATTCTTTTAAATTCAAAATGCTACATTAAACGAAAAATCTCCCAGATAATTAAATCTTATTTACGACACCTAATAAATAATATCTATAACCACGTCCGTAAAAGATGCACGTGGCTGAGTTCCTAGAGAAAGAAAACACCATAAAGTGTATTTCTGTTTACGAAGTAATTATCATTAAAACACTTAAGTCGCTTATTTTCCTAGTTTCGATGTTCAGACCGATATCGACAATATTTCGATACACAAAACTTTCAAGGCAAGTAATAAATAACCCACCCCCTTTTGCACCTACATTCGTTTTTTCTATGAGAAACAAAACGATAGAGACGTCACAGAAACGATTAAACTGTGTATTAAAAGTCTGACGAAAATGAGCTCGGAGTCATTCAATTTTTATCATTTGATGTGCAAGCATACATTTTATTATCTGTACCCAGTTATATAATCTGTACCTTTCCTAAACGCTCCTCCTAAACGACGTCTATCCTACAATACCTCCTATCCCCGACGGTGTCAACGTCTCGACGCCCAACTTCCTGCCATCCTACTCCCTACGTCTCGAACGCTGTCACATTCCTCACCATCTAAGTATTTCCTACATACACTCATTTCGACGCTCAACGTCCCACGCCTTATTTCCGACGCTTTGTCGTCCATAATTATTTCCTTCATAATATCACGTCCCGCACCACCTACTTAATTCTACCGTATATCTGTCCCAATACAGTACCGTATTAAATACCTTCCCTTCCACCACGACGCTAGGCGTCTCGACGCGCCTCGACACCCAACCCTGCAACGTACCTACATCGACGCCTTCCACGACGCTAGATGAAATTAGTACATAATTCAATGTCTGTATTTTCAATGGTGAGTCAAAAGATTTATTTAACCTTCGTTGAGATACCACCCCGGTTTCGTTTAAGGGCGGCTTGACATTTGCTACAAAATTTCAATTTAATCAATAAACCACATGGCCTTTAGGTCATACACCCCGAAAGATAGGATAACATCTGTTTTACGATGGGTGAAATTTGGAGTATTTTAATAGAAATAATAAAAATCAATATTAAGAAATATACAGGGTTATATTAAGTTATTTCAATAGAAATTATAATAATCAATATTAAAATACATACAGGGTTGTATTAAGTCATATCAATAGAAATTATAAAGATCAATATTTTGGAAATATACAGGGTTGTGCTATCTTGGATAAATTGTACAAACCAAGATGGTAAAATTTAATAGTAAGTTAACCAACTGGCGAATACGCTGTTCGTTAACTCAAGGGGGGACACCTATACGCTAAGCAACCCGTTCTACAAGGTTTGAAACAAAGTATATGTGAAATCAACATAGTAAGGTAATCAACTGGCGAATTGGCGCTGTTTGTTACTTCCGTTGGTCATCACCTCTATACTCATCGTAATATTTACCTAAGAGGGTGCAACCTGTATATATCTACAATAGAATCAAATCAACATCAACTCAATAGTTAATCAACTGGCGAATTGGCGCTGTTTGTTAACTCTTTGGTCATCAACCTAAATAAGAATATAAACAACAACACTATAGTTAATCAACTGGCGAATTGACGCTGTTCGTTAACTCTGTTGGTCATCAACCTAAATAGAATATGTATTGATAGCAAATGAATATGGTCTGCGTTTAAACGGGACTCAAGTGAGATCTCAGTAAAAAGTAACAATTGTAATATACTTTGCTAATTATTGCATCACATTTAAAGTATGAAAAATAAATAAGAGTTTAAATATGAATTTGTATGTTTTATTTATCAATTTGCACCAAACTTTGCATCGAATTCTGGTTTACCTTAATTAACATTATCACAACGTGGGTATATAAAATATCAATTAATTAACTAGACGATCACTTCTACTACTAGAGGAAAAAGGCCAAATTACAGTAAGTATAGAATTTAAAGTAAAGTAAAACTTGTGAGGTAAATAAATAAATAACATTCAAAGTAAAAACACAAGAACAAAATCAAAAGAAGAGGGGGCCTGGGGGCGGGCCGTCACAGGACTATGGGCCATGTGGCCTCCCGCACCTCGAACTTTTCAGATCTATTGTGGATATCCTTTAATCATTGTTTAGAGTACCTTGTCTAATTCGGTCTTTTGCAGTAGACTCCATAGACTGGGAAGTAGTTCTCCGGTATAGCTAGTTGCCCTTGGTTTTTCTTCTCTAAGTGTAAGGAATCTCAGTCTTACTAGACCTTCGCAGTAGCACAATACGTGTTCTGCCGTTTCCTCTTATTCTTGACAGAATCGGCACAAGGCCTCTTCTGTCAGACCGATATTGAACATATGTTTGTTAAGCCTACAATGCCCTGTTAATAGACCTACTAGTATTCTAGTATTTTTCCTATTAAGGCTTAGTAGATGCTCGGTGAGTTTAGACGATGGTCCTTTTAAGAACTTTTTGGCCTGTCTCTGTCCTGGTGAGTTTTTCCACCACTCCTGAGATTTTTTAAACATCCACTGCTTTGTGCATGTTCTGAAAACATTACTGCTGCTCAAGAAAGTGTTCAAAACGATCCATCAACCTCAATTCGGTGCCGTGATCAGGAGCTTGGTCTTCAAAGAACAACTTTAGCCACAATTTTGCACAAGGATTTGCATTTGTTTCCATATAAGACTCAGTTGACACAAAAGCTTCTTCCACAAGACCATTTACGCCGCCGTACATATGCCAATAGGATGTTACAGCTCGCCCATGAGAACCCCGATTTTTATAAAAAAATCATAATGAGTGACGAGGCACATTTTCATTTGAATGGATATGTGAATAAACGAAATAGTCGGTTCTGGGCAATGGAAAACCCTCAAATTATTCATCAGTCACCTTTGCATCCATTAAAAGTGACAGTCTGGTGTGCAATTTGGTCAGGAGGAATCATTGGACCTTACTTCTTTGAAAATGAAAACGGCGTAAAGGTAACTGTGAATGGGGAGCGATATCGTGATATGATTGAAAACTTTTTAACGCCACAACTGCATGCTTTGGGCTTGATTAACATGTGGTATCAACAAGACGGTGCCACATCGCATACAGCCAGGATTACAATGGAATTACTGCGAGACCTCTTTTCACAACAAGTTATTTCAAGAAATGGTGATGTTGATTGGCCTCCACGGTTGCCTGATTTGACTGCTCCGGACTTCTTTTTGTGGGGATATCTGAAAAGCAAGGTTTATGCAAACAAACCAGAAATGCTTGAGCAACTCAAACAAAATATTCGTGATGAAATTAATGAAATACCGCGTGAAATGTGTGAGAATGTAATGAAAAATGTTCATTTAATCAAAAATTATAAACAAACAAAGTAGTATACCTTCCCGGCGGACACCCTGTATAATATACGTACCTATTTCAATTTGCTTATCCTCAATCATGCAGGTATTTCTACTTCATGAATATTTTTATATAGTTATAGGTATGAAATACTAATACAATTTGTTTAATTTGCATAAAATAAGATCTTATTTTTTGTAAGTACCTAAAGTACTCATGGAGAGTATCAAATACCTATTGTATATGTATGTTTAAATGAGAAAAGTATTAGATAATTTTTACAGGAACAAATAAGTAATTTTTTAGGTAGAAATACATAGGTACCTACTTAGATTCACGTAACCATAATATATTAAGGTACCTATTAAATGTTAGATGAACTCGGATGGAGAAACTTTTTTCTCTTGGATCACATTTATCAGTCAAGCAAAAAATAAATAAAATAAATGAAAAGTAGGTTTACTGAGCAAAAAAGGATGGCTCGGATATAAGTCCGGAGCTCTGAACAAACAAAACTTCATTTGTGGAAGAAGCGAACAAATCAATAACAGTTCATGCCTAAAGTTTGGGTACTCGCAAGTTTTTCATCATAATTAATGTCCGTTCTAATGTAGAATATTCTTTAATTTGCACACGAGTCTCATTCTTCTTCTAATATTGAAGTTACTCGTGTTTTCCAAACCTGAGCAAAAACGACTTCTAGTATCTTATAGAGCCGATTTTTTCTACTGTTAGTTTTCTCTACAAATAAAGAAAGGTACGTCTCGTTAAAACTAACTGAGCAAGACTCTTCCTTCATCACCTCTTAGGTATACGATGGATCACAAAATAATGGTATTTATAACAGCCGAATATTATGCAAACGTTTGTTATCAACCAACGAATTTTTACGTTATTTTCTTCAAAAGCTGACGTCGGATGTTTTTATACCCTATTGCGTTTTTTCTCAGTGTAATACTAATAATATCTACATATGAGAAAATGTCAAATTATCGAAAGACTTGTTTCTAACTATTTCTGTATTATTTCATCTAAAATAGAAAAAAGTATTAATATAAAATAATATAGCTCTTTTCCATTGGTTTGGTATAAATCTATTCTTCACTTAAGTTAATTAAATTATCATTTAAATTTAATTAGGTTTCGGTTGGTATCCACCAGAAAAAGACCCTCGTTCACCATTTCATACAAAAGTACTTTTACTTTATAGGTATAGATAGTTAATATAGGTACCATATTTTTTAAGTCTGCCTACTATCAACATTTTAATAGATGTTTACTAACTTTCTTACGTAACCTCGTTTATTAGGTACATTGATATGTAACTCACGGCATTTTTTCGTGAATAATTTCAATCAAATTTATAAACACATACCTACTAAATAATTACCTAAAAGATGTAGGTAAATATATTACTATACCTATAGATTAGTTTCAAAAATTCCTGCACGTGCCTCTAGAAATAAATTCTCTTGGTTATTTTTAATAGTCATATATTTATAAATAACGGTTAATTTTTTTATAAATTATCATAAGTATTAAAATGATAATTTCTTTTCACTTTTCTTAATGAGAACAAATAAATGTTTGTGTACGAAAAAGGTCATCACTTTCAGTAGAGCGTTAAAGGTCAAAAAGACAGCACCGGACTAGCACTTATCATACCTGTTAGGAATTTATTCAAAAATTTGCCTAAAATAGTCAAAATCTTTATTTAAAATTATTTAAGACGAAGTTGTTTTTAAATATTTAAGACAGTATCGTCTAATGTTTTCACTTAGGTAGGTATGTACCTATAAAAAGATATGTATTTGAGAATAGTTTTTTAAACAACTCGACACCTACCTTATAGAGGCTTATAGGTATCAGTTGGTTTTATAACTTCTTGGCAACATCCTAATCTGAAATTAAATGTCGCCTAAAGTTACTGAACAATAATTTTGTTATATTTATTTAATGTTAAAATAAAATACGAGGAAACTCTGTTCTTAGATAGAAAAGTGAAAAAGTGATAATTACTAATCAACTAATGAACATGAAAGGTTAGGTACCGAAACTATTCATAAATTCCAATCAATATAAATTTTGAAGGAAAAAATTAAACAGAAATGCAATTTGTATATATTTAGATATAAATAGGACAACCGGTTTTCTATTCCTTCGAATTCAAGAATAGAATAAGTCTCTAAAAACCAATTTACAAGTTTATAACCTGTTCAGTTTTCGATGTATTAAAATGTAGGTATACAGTGTCGAACGTTTTTCAATATGTTTTGCGTACAAGTAAAAACTACATTATTGCGAGCAGGAAATGAATGATATCGACATAGCCAGTCTGCTGCGTGTTAAAAGTACATAGAGTACAAGGTAACGTTGATATTATTTGTTTCCTACTGGATCTAATGCTAACGCTCTATAGTCTTCGCTTCGATGCTAGTAAACCGTATTGGAAGTAATGTGGAGCCTATGAAAAATCAGTAAAAGTTCAGTAAGTATACTTCATGTATATTTTTATTATTTTAGCACCTATTTTAATAGTTATCAAGCTAGCAGACATTTTTGGATTTTTCAAATTTTGATACCGCCATAATTTTAGGCGTATTCTAGGCTAATTTTATATAGACATAAAAAAATTTCCGCTCCATTCTTTATAGGAAAAATTAGTTACTCTGCTGGTTAACAACATGTTTTCATTAAAATTTTGGGTTTATTTTAGGATAATTCTATAAAAACCTAAAAAAATTGCCTTTATCGGAAAAAATTGTGTGCTTTGCTAGCTTGATGATAGCAGTTCAGAGTTTTTCGTTAAAAAAAATTAGGAAACTAGGGCACAGCATAATTTTTGGGTCATATTAGAGTAATTTTATACCATAAAAAAATTCCTTTTTGACTTTATTGGAATAATTAGGTGCTCTGTTAGTTTGACAACACGAGTTTATAGAGTTTTTTTTAAAACAATAATTGAGGAAAAAATGGACAATGCATAATTTTAGACTCATTTTAGGCTATTTATATAACATCATAAAAATCAAACTATCACTAATCACAACATAATTTTGGGCATTTTGACATTCTTATAGACTCCTCTTATACAAAACATTTTTTGACTTTTCAAAATTCATTATTTATATTAAAATTATAAAAAAACTCGCCAAATAGGTATTTGGCCAATTTCAATATACCTAAAATATATCTAATTATATAACTCAATGGTAAAAAAGGGAAATACCTATTGAAAAAAAATATATATTGATGAAACAAAAATAAATAAATAATAATAAATAAGTTATGGCTTTAATACAACTACCTTAAAATATGTCTAAAATTATGCAATGATCATTTTTTACATTGCTGAATTTCTTAATAAAAAACGCAATAAGTGCATGTATTGTTGTGGTTTCTAATTTTTCCTATAAAGAAAGGAGCGGATTCTTTTTTTAGGTTACCTAGTATAAAATTAACTTAAAATGAACATAAAATTATGGCAAACATTGAAAAATATACAGGGTATTGCATTTAAAATAAGAAAGTTGGTAGGTATTGGCCACTGTTACATGACACACCCTGAACAAAAAGTTTTTGTTAAAAAAATTGCGCAACTAAAAATATCAATTGACGTTTCCCAGCGTTTCTCCGAACACGCCTCCATTTATTTATTGCCGAATTTATTCCATTTGGCTCTTCCACACTGTATACAATACATCACTAAAAATATTTTTATTGTTAGTAAAGAATGTATTTTTGCATTTGATGATAATAAAGAAATATTTTTTTTCAATTATGATTTATTAGTAATTAGAAAATATTTATTAGGATATTGATAGTTAAAAATTCATTTTATAAATAATATTTAAGAAATATTTATTACATTTTTATTAAAATTCATTAAGATTTAAGAATAAGATGTAATAATAGTTTAAAAATGTTTATTTGGGAACATATTTGTTTATTTTAGACACTGTTTAACAGGATAAATCCTAATAACTAAACAGGAAAAAAAAGAACTAATAATATAAAACACAATATACTAAAATTTTACGAGGTAACAAAAATATACTTACCTGCAGATTTTGGTTTATAAAATTATATTGATGCTCACACATCGTGTACAATGGGGAAACATTAATACATTTGTTCGTACAGTGGGTAGATAGAAGGTACCCAATTTTACTTCTTGAAGAAATTCTAGGAATATTAAAATCAAGTTTTTGCAATAAGTCTTGACAGTTCGCTTTATTATGAAGCTCTTTTATATTAGAAAAATAATTGCACTACAATTCCGTCGATCATTTAGCCATCTTTCGGACGGGGATACTGTATGCGAGATTCAGGCGACGCATACAGTATCGCGATACGGAATATTTGTATCCTGGCACCTTCAGCCGCGGAGGCTGAATGCGTATGCCGCATACAGAATTATTACGATATATGTGCCTTCTCAGACATGGATACTTTTTCAACGGAGATTATATCATAGGCGCAGGATATCTTTTAATAAAAAATTCAACTGCCTAGGTTGTTATTACTTAACGCTATGAAATAGTGATGAAGCATAAAGCATCGAAAAAGTATTAGTTTGATAAAGCAAAATTAGGGGGTGGGCATAATAATCGATTAATCGATTATTTTCAATTGATTATTTTCGATTGACTTATCTCCTTAGACCAAATATCAGCGACTATTTCTCTAGAGAAATAGTCAATATTTGGTCTAGTGAAATGGTCGATCCAAATATAATACAACCTTGATTAATATTCTGCTATTTTTGTTGTTGCTACATTTCTCGAACATTTTACAATTTGATTCTACATAATTTTGGCATTAATAGTCAATTGATTAATGCCAAAAATAAGGTCTCATCAAATTGATGTTAAAATATTCTCGAGATTTAGATTCAACAAAAATAGCTGACTATTATCAAGGTCTTGGTATATTACCCTTGATTATTTTCGTTTATTCGATTATTTTCGATTAATCGATTATACTCGTTTAATCTATTATTTTCGATTAATTGATTATTTGTAAATAATTGATTATTTTAGAATAATTGAATAATCGGCTATTTTCTATTGATTATTTTCGATAAATCGATTATGTTCGATCAACTGGTTATTTTTGATTAGTCGATTATTTTCTACTAATCGATTATGGTCGACCAATTGATTATCTTCGATTATTTTCGATTAATCTATTATTTTAGATTAATCGATTATTTTCGAATTACCAATTATTTGCAATTAACTGAATATTTTAGATTAATCGATTATTTTCGATTAATCAATTATTTGCAATTAACTGATTATTTTAGATTAATCGATTATTTTCGTTTAATTGATTATTTTCGATTGATTATTTCCGATTAATCGATTAAGTTCTACCAAACTCTAATTTTCAATAAATCGTTGTTTGTAATTAATTGATTGTTTTATTCGTTAAATCGATTTTTTGTTTGCTTGAATATTATCGATAAATCGATTATATTCGATGAATTGGTTATTTTCGATTAATAGATTATTTTCTACTAATAGATTATCGATTATTTCGATAAGTATATAGAATATTCCGAATAATAGATTATTTTAATGAATCGATTATTTTCGATTAATCGATTATTTCGATTTATCGAATATTCTAAATAATCGATTATTTTAATGAATCGATTATTTTAGATTGAATATTAATCGAAAATAATCAATTATTGCAAATAATCGATTATTAATTTTGATAATCGCCAAGTCCTAAGCCTAATCCCTGTTTATGGGATACAGGACACACAGATTACTTTTTTCTTAATACTTATACCACAGTATCAATACAGTTCTAGATCCATAATTCAAAAATCTATGCACGGCACTGCGTCTATTTTAGTACTGAATGAAGAGATGCGTGAATTCGATATAGCAGCCCAAATTTTTGACCGCGATTCTGTATCTCAGATACGCGTATCTCGCATACATCAGTATCCTCGTCTGAAAGAGGTCTTAGAGTATCCACATTGTGCCGAGTTGTTAAAAGATTGTGTGGTATTCCGATAGATGGATAGGATATTCCATCAATTCTAAAACTTAAAAGCTTTAAAGGTAATTGAAACATTGTGGAAGTAGTAACCAAACATTTATTAAAAGGCAAAATTAGGTAGATTATTTACAGAAGTCGCACACATATGTTCCGGCGTCATATCCGACACAATCACAGTGCACCTATGACTCACATGTGAGGCACTGAACCCACTGCTCTCCCCTTGCATCTATGCTAAATTTGCCATCGCAGAGAAATCAAATTCCGGGGCAAGTTCTTCTAAAGCAGTGGAAATATTGAAGCTTGCATTAGACTCACTATCTGTTCCTATGTCCTCTGATTTTTGCTTTCTGTTTCCTTCTCCCATTTTTCTACTTGCTTAACTTTCTTCATAGTCTTACTCAAAGTAAATTTGACCATCTCATTTGGCGGTTTTTACTTTGCAGTTTCCTCAACTTCTCTTTTGTATGGACAACTAGAGACCATTGTTGATTTTGTTGCTTTTCGACCTCTATTGGAATTTCGCTTCTTTGGTGAAATATCACATGGCGTCACACACTTGCTACTTGCTAACTGTTGTATTCCTGATTCTGTTGAAACGCTTTTTGAAGAGGGACTCGGTATTCATTGTTCTGTAGAATATTCAGCTTCGAGCTCTGCTTCATCGCATGATTTTCGGTCACCTTCGTTTACTGAGGATATAGCTTCATCTGCGGATAACACGTCACTTTGGTTTAATGTAATTGTTCCTTCTGTTCTGCAGCAAGGTAATCTGCTTCACTAAAGGCATGTCTGTCAAAAGGGTGGATACCACCTATTTTAAAACCGTCATTTACTCTCTATTACACTAGATTTTAGGGAGAATGATATTTGGAAGTGTTAAGAGATAATTTATTGAGGTTACACCATCTTTCAATACGCAGTAAATTACGGGCCAAAAGTATTCACAGTTTTCAATACTGAGGATACTTATAATTAAAAACATTAAAATCAACACTTCCTTGAGAAAATAGGATTGGAAGGGTCGCTATAGGCATTGAGACATTTCCTTAGTGCAGTGGCGACATAAGGGGGGCACAATAGATCTTTTAGGTCGCAGTGTATTAACACCCCATTCTCAACATAACATAACATAACATAACATAACAGCGAATAACAGATCGTCAATATCTATTACTTCTGATATATCATTGATGAACAATAAGGGGCCAAGAACCGATCCTTGAGGTACTCCTGAAGGTGCAAGATATTCGATAGACTTGGAGAAGTGATTTCGAGAGCCCGAAAGTTGCTGTAAAATAAAAGGTTTGTTAACATTAAAATTATATAATTTATGCTATATCCAAACTCGTTATTTGTGATGTTTTGCTAATTGTTAATATTTTGTTTTTAACTAACAAATTGTTCTCTCATTGTATGTACATATATTTGAGGCACAATAAACCGTCTAAACTCTTAGAACTAACTTGATTTGGCTTTGAACTCATTTATTTCTTCTTTTAAAATTCAAACAACTATCGACGATATAAAAAATCTTTAGTTTTGATTGTAAAATAGCATTTTATATTATCGTTATTTGTTTTAGGCTTGGATGTAGAGCTACTAAATTTTCCTTAAGTATATAAATATATATATATATATATTTATATAATGTCTACAAACAGTTATTATATATATTTTTTATTTTAAAACAAAGAAATGATAAAGCGACAGGCACTACTAACAGCATTATCAAATTAATTTTCACTTTCTTTGTTCAAATATTAGTTTCATTATAATGAACGAAGATAACGAACCTGTTATATCTAACAAAAAGGGTTATATTTCATGGATCTGTTGGTTTTATGATGCTTACTTACGTTACCCCTTTTCTTTTGTTCCCTCTATAATTTCATTCCTCCTGCGTTTTACATTAAAAATATCGCATAAATAAACATTCGCCATAGCATAACAGAAATACAGGGTGACGTTTATGTTTGATATTAGTAATAACAATTCGTCGCGAAAATCATAATAATTGAAGTTGGCTGCGGAAGATTTTATGGAATCATCGATTATATTTAATAATCGATTTTCCTTTATATATAAATTTTGAATATATTTTTTTAAAGAAAATGGAATCGATTTTGCTTCAAAGAATCGACATTCTGCAAAAATTTTATAAATTTTATTATTGTTGGTTAAATTTTATTATCCTTTTAATAAAATTCATATACCTATTATTATTAATTATAATAAGCAAAGAAAACTATAAACATAAATTACAGGTTAACCGTACCATTTGTAGGGTCAGGAAAACGTGATGATCAGTGGTGGCTCGTGGGGGGTTCACAGTGACAGAATATAGGTATCAGTACAGATGTATGAAAAAACTTTCAGTGTTTTAGAAAGTTTATAATATACCTTTCTAAAACACTGACAGATTTTTACATATATCTGTATCGGGATCTATATTCTGCTACTGTAAACCTCCAAAATTTTGGTCATGATGTTATTTTTTTTACTTTTTAGGTAAAATTAATTACTCACTCAACACTTTTTAATGTTTATTAAAGTTCCTGTGCTCTGTAATTGACTAGAAACAAAACAATACTTCTCCAGTCTGCAAAATCCAGAATACATTCACCAAGTTCAAGTCTGTTGTATTTGCTTCACAAAAACCAGTAGTGAAACATTTATTTAAAATATATTACCTTTTATAATCTGCTTAATTGAAATTTGATTACTGTTATGGTTTTAATAATAATTTCTTACCTTTTTAAGAAAAATTTGGAACAAAGACTCAGCGTCCTTCCTTCCTGGAAGCTCTGAATCAGAGGCGGCTCTTGGCCTAGTCTACGAGGGGACTATGGAGGCTACTTTTGAATAGTACGCCCTATTTACTTAATACAAATATATATTTCTATTAGAATACAAAAAACAGAAATGTTTCTAATCAAAATATCCCAAGTAACAATATGATATTTTATAAAAGCTGAAAAATATGATTACAAAAAAAATTTATAAAACAGAATATAAGCTAAGAACATTTCCGGAACATTCTTTCAACAGTAATAAACACAAAAAGGGCGCAGTATTACAGAACTATTTGGTTCATTTGTAAATTATTGTATAAGATTTGTTGAATGCAGTTACCCGAAAGTTACTACAGATTTACACAGACTTTCGTTTGGTATAATTTTATAGCCGTCTTTCCATAACATGTAATACCTATCTAATATAAGGAATTTTTTTAAATATGATATTGTGTAACATTAAAAATAACGTTCCTATTCTAATTCGGAAATATTAACAACACTCAACAATAGTTTTCATACCAACCTGGTTTAAAACATTCAACAATATCATTTGTATGAACCTCGTATTTCTCACCTGCTGTCTTCACGGAAAAAAATGTGGCTAGAAAATTTTACTACAATGTTGTAGTAGTAAACTTGTAGAAAAATACTTAACTTTTTGTAGAAAATTTTACTACAATTTATAGTTAAAAACTATTCATTATTGTAGCAATTGAATTGTCGAATAAAATGCTACAACAATAGGAAAGAAGTCCAAAATGTTTAGTATATTTTACTATTGTTTGTAGAAGTAGAAATTTATTACAATTATCATAATTACTACTACTAACTTCTGTAAAAATTTGTACAAATATTAATAATTATCTCTACAAAAAATAGTAATTTTCTCTACAAAAAATAGTAATACTTTACATCCCGTCTTATGAAAAAAATTCAATTTTGTTCAAAAATATTCTATAATATTGTAGAAATTCTAAGTCATGTGAATAAAACAGAATTCTGCTATTGGCCAACGTTTTCTGGCGTCGATCATAAATGGCCAGACAGCAGTAGCCGTTCGCCATGTTCACAAAACAAAGCATGGAACATATACGAGTACCTATAACACATTATTATATTATAAGCACCGATGCGTTTGAGAAAATTTTAATAATAACTTCTATTAGTGGTAGGTATATTTATTATTGTTTCTGAATAATTTACCTTTAGATAACTAATTTAAATAACCTTAGTAGATTATTTAAAAAAAAATAGTTGTGGTCAACGATCGAATGTTGTGCCCAACGATCGAATGTTGTGCCAAGTTCAATGATGTTTTTTTTGTCTTAATTGTGACATGCCCACTTTTTCATTTTTGTTAGTTATCTGACTTAGTCATTTAATATCCAAATCAGTGTAAAGGTGATAAATATCCCCGTTTTAAGGGTATGAACAGTTCAATAGGTATTAATTTTTATTTCATATTTTTCAGGTGCCGAAAAGCCAACTGAGACTGAGGGCGCTATTATTACTGTTATTTATTACATAATGTAATTAAGACTTTCTATCTTTTATATTAAAACAATAAATTGAATATTTTATTAAGGAACATTTTTTCTAGCTTATAATTATAATAATTATAAAATACTACTACAAATTTTATTAAAAATTACTACGATTTATATGCATTTTTACTATTTATTGTGTAAAATTTTCGTATTTATTTTCATAAAACGCAATACATTTTTAATATAAATTCATACAATGAACACCAAAAATTATAACAATTTGTAGAACAATTCTTATGATGCATTTGGATATTTTTACTAAATATTGTAGATAATAACTCTACAATACATTCTCCACAAATATTTGGAAATTTTTACTACAAATTGTCCCTGTCCCTATATGTACTATTTATTGTAGAGAAAAAATGTATAATTGTAGAAATTTGTTCTACAATTTTTTTTCCGTGTTTGAAATTTTTAATCAATACTTTCGCTTTTGCGGATAAAGGCCAGGGTAAAAATGTTTTTATGTTGGTATTGAAGTAGCTTTAAATGAGCCTAAAATTATGCCGTTTATTTTTTAGATTGCTAAATTTTTTAATGAAAACCGCAATACGTGCCTGATGTTAAGCCAACAGAGTACCTCATTTTTTTCTATAAAGAAAGGAACGAAATTTTTTTAGGTTGATACAAATATTAGCCTAAAATTAGCCTAATATTAGCCTAAGATTAGCATAAAATAAAAAAAAATAAAAATTTGAAAAATCCAAAGGTGCTCTGCTAGCATGATATCAAGCACTTAATATTTCCTATAAAGAAACAAGCGGACATTTTTTTATGTTGGTACAAAATTATCCTTAAATAAGCCTTAAATTATGACGTATCCATTATTGAGTTAGAAATAAGCTAAATTATGATATAATAATAATTATTATTATTATTATTATATGTATATAAAGAAGGAACTAATATAATCATGTTTAAACCTAATTAATATTTATAAACAAGACTAATTATAATTCTAATTTATACAGAAATGTAGATAACGAGCGACTTAAATAGGAACATCCAAACGCATTCCCGCGACAAAATATATAATAAAATAATATGCTTTATAATGAGAACATTTAGTTAATTAATTGTCATTTTTTTTTATTTATTCGTAATCTTTGTTGGTAAGTGGATAGCACTGTAATATAGGAATTTATCTGCAGAAAATATACTAAATTAGGAATTACAAAGCTCTATTGAACTTATGTATACGAAATAAATATATGAGAGCATAATCATATAGTAGCGAAATAGTTGTTATTCCGCAAATATTTTTTGGTATACCTATTTATGCAATGAATTATATTTAAATTTGACATATTACAAATAACAATTTATCTAGATTTTAATTATTTTATTTCACTTATACAAATATATGAACTTGAAGTTAGGTAGGTAGATGTACTTAGCCAGATATGTTTTTTTTTTTTTAGGAATAATAATTAATATGGAGGACAGGGGTGGTTTCTCCACTGTGCATTTGTGCAGTGAACACCCAGTTACATTTCATAAAAACACATTATTTTAAAATAATAACAGAAATATATTAATTCAATTTTAATAATTTTATTGTTTATATACGTGTTAATATCTATTTTTGGGTACGCCACTGCGCTCGTGGCGCGCTTTTATAAGTGAGCCCGCGGGAGTGAGAAGCGTTCTTGAAAATCTTTAGCTAAAAAGAGATGTCACACGATCATATATCCCTGAAATGTAGTAAACAATGATAAAATACCTTAAATCAGCCTAATTTGCGCATACCAATCTTTCAAATCATAGATATAGAGAAGCAATGACGGTACTAAACGTCTCACTTTTGTATTGCTCTTTTACGACATATATGTCAAACTCGAGCTAGACAGTTTTGGTGATAATAAATGCCCTTTATTAAAATAGCGTGATTTAAATGATACAAAAACATTTTTATCTCGTCAATCTACAAATAGTTAGTAACTTAAAATTAATCAAAATGTGACGCAAAGTGTCTCCACTTGTCATATCACAAAATAGTCTTTATTTCGTTATCTACCTACTTCATATTCTATCTTCTCAACGTTTAAAATCAAGCTGTTAAATTCTAAAAAAACATCATGAGACAATTTTAAATGTGAATTGTATTAAAAATTAAGTTTAAATGAAACTGCGACTTTAATAAATCGGAAGTATGTGTGTTAATTCAACGATTGTCACCGAAAAACGTCAGAGGTAAAAAAATTACTATTATTTTTGAGGTTATGTGTACTTCAAATTATAGTTTATTTTGTTTTTTGTTTCAGAGTTTGTAGACTTAAGAATATATACAAAATATGCCCAATTATGCATTAAACAAATTTTTTTGTTTCCAACAAAAGACAAAGGAAGTTTTAAAAAAGTATGACAATTTTATTATATATTTTATTTAGGACCATTTTTGTCAGTAACTTGAAAGTTACTACTTGCTGATTAAACTATAGGGCTATTGTTTGTTAATATGTCAAGTAAACTTACATGTAACTTTACTCAGAGGTGAAAAGATCGACCTTTAAACAAGGATAATTTCTTGACTGTAATACAATTTTATATAAATAATTGTTTATTTTGTAGGTAGACCCTTGAAGTAATAAAAAAATGGCTTATCTATAAATGCCAGAGGTACTGATAAACACTGTCAGACCTACATTACAGTTTTTTTAAAGAAGATATAAAATAGGTATAAATATTGCACTGACCTAAATTAATTCAAGAAACTTAATAGTTGTGTCTATGTTAGGTACGTACCTATATCATGAAGATTAAATTAAATATTTCCGATATCTACCTGGGAGGTTAACTATGTAGACGTAGTGCAGTGTTGTAAAGGTTATATTTTTAAAATCGGCTCATCGAGACCTTTTCAGTGGTATACCATGTATAGTGATGTCACAATATAAGTTGATTTAAAAAGAAGATAATGCTATGTTCAATGTTTAATAAACTTACAAGTTAAACGTTAAACAACACTATTTAACTCTCACTTTAGTCATATACTATTTATAGAGGCATGTTGCAGGTAAAAGACACTAGATATGTCATAAAAAATTCAGAACATAGAAATATGTTACAAAAACCAACAATTCATGTATGTCAAAAAAAAGTTTTAATAGACAGATTATTAGTAAACAATACATATTGTGACAATAATTGGGCCAACTGAATTTATTGTCGAAATATAATTATTACAGTATAACTTCAGTAGTCCGGGCAGATATCGTTCCGGGGCATGTCCGGACTATTGAGGCGTCCGGATTACTGGAGTAATTTGAATTTACGAAATAAAACAACTTAAAAATGATCAAAAATAAGGTTTATTAATCACAACCAAAAAAATTACACTCCTCATAAAATAAAACAAAAAAAAACAATACTTCTCAAAAAATGCCTAAAACAAAAGTGTACACAATTCCTAAGTAAAATATGCAATTTGCATATCTTCTAATTTTTTGAAAAAAACTTATTATTTGTAGTTTGGACCTTTTTCGGTGCATCTACATTAGTTGCTTTGTTTTTGAGCCTTCTCAAAAGCAATACATCTTCAACGGGAAGATTATTCTCCTCAGTCCACCTGAGAGCTAGTGAAAACGCTTTAACAGCATCTGCATGTTTCACCTTCTCCATGTTTACATCACCTTCTGATTCAGAATATTCATTTGTATTTTTAATATTGCTCCCTACTGCATCCTGGATAAGCTGTTCTTCAGTTAAATCAACAAAAAACTCGTCTTCTCCCACAGCCCATTCTGTGATGTTTTTGCTGTTCAAGTTATTTTCTTGATCAATGACCCTTAAAGACTGTGATTTGTTTCAAGTCTTCCTGACTTATTGGACGAAGTTTCTTTTGAAGCTCTGCCAATGGAATATTCTCGTCATTTGATTGTTCTGGTTCTGAAATCTCATGCCATAATAATATTTTTTGAAGTTATGCTCTTCCAAGATTAAGTGTAAAGGTTAAAGAAAAAGTCCTTTATTTCTCACAAAGTCAATTTATTGGCGACCGGTTTCGAAGTTGTCACTTCATCATCAGGCACACCTTGACTAATTCCATAAAGGAAGCGCTACAAAAAGTTTAACAGAACGAGTTAAAAAAGTCATGTGTAATAAGTATTTTTTTAAAAATGTTTTAAATGTAGGTTAGGTTAAACCACCAGATGTCTTTTTGAATAAAATAATTAATTAAAACACATTTAAGACAATTATTAACTAAACAACACAAAATAGTTTTACTAGCACAAACAGTTTAAAAAATTTTAAGGAAATAATGTTAATTACTACATTATTTCCTTAAAATTTTTTAAACTGTTTGTGCTAGTAAAACTATTTTGTGTTGTTTAGTTAATAATTGTCTTAAATGTGTTTTAATTAATTATTTTATTCAAAAAGACATCTGGTGGTTTAACCTAACCTACATTTAAAACATTTTTTAAAAAAATACTTATTACACATGACTTTTTTAACTCGTTCTGTTAAACTTTTTGTAGCGCTTCCTTTATGGAATTAGTCAAGGTGTGCCTGATGATGAAGTGACAACTTCGAAACCGGTCGCCAATAAATTGACTTTGTGAGAAATAAAGGACTTTTTCTTTAACCTTTACACTTAATCCCTACTACTCACATATGGCTACCCTCACTCCAAATCTTCCAAGATTGATCAAGATTTTTCATTACATCTTTTAAATTATACTGCTTCAAAAGGATGACTAAGTCTTTATCTTCATGTGAAATTAAATGATTGAGAAGGCGTTTCCTATATGACACCTTTATATTCTGGGTTAAATTCTGATCCATCGGCTGAAGAACTGCCGTATAATTTGGAGGCAAAAACATAATCCTGAAATTTGGATTAGTATTAACCTCTTTCTCAGATGGGTGTGATGGTGCATTGTCTACTAATAGCAGTGCTTTACAGGGTTTGTTAATTCCTTTTCAAAATTTCTTGACCTCCGGTATGAAAGATGTTTTGAACCATTCCATAAATAGCGGTCTCGTCATCCTTCCTTTGGTAGAAGCTTTGTATACAACTGGTAATGAAGTTTCAGTTTTTAGTACTCGTGGACGCGCCGCTTTTCCCAAAACCAACAGTGGTAACTTATGAGATCCCGCTGCGTTGCAGCACGGCATAAATGTTAAACGGTCTTTCGAAATTTTTTGACCTGGTGCCGATTTTTCATCTTGATGGACCCAAGTGGTATCAGGTAGAGTTCTCCAAAAAATTGCCGACTCATCAGCATTGTATACTTGCTCGTTGCTTAATTGCATCTCTTCAACTAGAGCTTTAAATTTTTCCTGAAATGGTATTACGGCGGCAACACCACTTGAAAGTTTTTCGCCACAGATCTTCAAAAAACGGATTTCGTGCCTTAGCTTGAATTTGTCTAACCATCCAGAACTTGCTAAAAAATCATGTTTTTCCTGTTATTTGTTCATTAAACTGTTTAGCTTTGGTACGTAATATTTCTGATGAAACAGGTATGTGCGCGTTTCGTTGTTGTAGAAACCAGTTGTACAATGCGACTTTAAATTCAGGATGTTCTGCTTTCCGAATGATTCTCCTTTTGCCTACAAAAATAGAAGAAAGAATTGAATTAATAAAATATTACATACATTCCTACCTGACCCTTGAAATGATTTTGAAATAAAGGTCCTTATTTATCCTTGTTTTTTTTATATCAAACACTGTAGATTTTGGAATACCAAACTGCTCTGCAATTCGACGTGTACTTTTTCCTGCATCAGGGCAATCTAATATTTTGTTTTTTTTTGAAAGTGTGTCTTATGTAGTCGTTTTGTTGGAGCCATTGCGGCCGGCATGCTTCAAAACCAAATGCGGAAAAAAGATGAAGATACGAGGCCGCCGCTGCGCCGTTTCTAACACTTGTTTAGACCGGAAAATTTTAGTACATATTTGCATATGAATATTTTTGTGCCCGGATTTCAGAGGCAAAATTGTCAAAATGTCCGAATCACAGCAGTGCCCGGATTACTGGAGTGTCCGGTCTAGCGACTGTCCGAACTATCGAAGTTATACTGTATATGTAAATATGAAAAGTGTTCAACCAACATTCAGTCTGCTCTACTATAAAACTGACTAGAATGACAGCATAGTTTATCTTCGAAGTATTGATATACCTATTAAATAATTTTTGACTCTTTGACTTTATCATTCTTTTAGTGTACATATTTTTTAGGCTATTATGTTATTGTTTTAGCCTTGATTATATTATTATTCTACTCTTCACACAGTAGTCCGTGAATAGAATTATAGGTTTACTTTGTCCAATGTAACGGTTTTTGCCTGCACGGTAAGTCAAAAACGAAAAATGATATGAACTTGAAAATTTAAAGCAAAAACCAAGCTCTATAAAGGGACAAAGCCTATTGTTTATGAAAAAATCTGATTAAAAATAGGAGGTTAGGATGGGATCAAATTAAAAAAAAAAATCCTAAATTAAAAAAAAAGCGATATCAACATGAAATATTTAATCTATAAGAAGAGATAAAGCCTGTTGATTTTGAAAATGATTGAAAATGGGGGTTAAGAGGGTCTGTCAAGCTGTGAAAATTATAATTTAGAATACCTCGCATTATATATCATTCTAGTTTGTATTTGTGTAATATTATGTATTGTGATGGACTGATCTTATAAAATAATAAAATACACATTTTAGTTCACTTGTTTGTTGGCAATAAAGAGTATTTAAAAATATATTATTTTTTTTAACATGTGTGACAAATAGTGAAAATGATTAAATTTACAATAAAAACTGAAAAAATGGTAGGTAAAGTTTCATGTAATAATATTTTTTACACAAAAATCAATGTCGATTTAAAAATGATCTCAAAATATAAAGAAAAGTCAGTTGACTAACTAATAATGTTTATAGATGGTTTTCAACGTATTAAAAACAAAATAAATATTACACTAACTAAAATATTCATTTATTAATGATTGTAGTGCTTGAAAACAGTATGATATTAATAATAACTACACTTGTACAAGATTTTGAACCGAACTTACAAATGATAAAATTATCGGAAAAAGTGAACACCCATTTTAAATTACTACCAGCCGCCACTGATGGAGGATGTGTCAAATAAAACTCTAGAAATGAATATTTCTGAAATCAGATAACATTTTAAAAGATTTTTCAATCGTACATTAAAGCTTTTATTAAGTAATTGTTACTTAAAGTTGAATTGTAATTAAAAAAAAGTGTTTTTCAAGCAATTTAAACTGGCAATTAACTAATGTCAATTTTACCATTTTTTTTTTAGAAGGTCGGTATTGAATTTTGGTATTCTTTAGGGATTATGATCAATATTAAATCAAATAGAAGTTTTTTTGACACATAATTTTTTTTACCATACTGTAGTATTATTTTGTAACATATTTTATACAATTGAGAAAATGGAAGAAGTGTTATTAAAATAGTACGTACGGTTCTAAGCCTGAATTAAAATATACTATTAGCATATTTCATATATTGTAGACAACCAAAAAGAGCTACAAACTTCAGCAAAGAAGAAGAACATTTACTTGTTGCTATGGTGTGACTGAGTTCAAACAATCTAGGGCCTTTAGGTTGAATATTGGTACGAATTTCATCTAGCACGTTTTCTACAAACTTTTTTAAAAGTCGAAATCTGTGTCAAATTATTCAAAAAAATTCATCTGATCCTAATGACCGTTATCCTTCGAGGTTCATCATCGCTAGAATACGCATTTATACTTATAGTAATTCCAGTAATCCATAATCACAAAAGCATATAAGGTAGGTGCGGGAATATGCCCATGCAGGTAATATGCACACCCGCTGCCATTTTAAAAAGTTTAGCTTATATGCTAATAGAGGGCGACCAACGTGTTAAGATTTTGCACTTACAGCGGTACAAGTCAAATCAGTCTCTGCTAGTCTTTGCCCAGTGGCTGAAAATGAATTACCCGTTTTGAGCGCTGTCGAGTATAACAATAACACGTGTTTAAAAAGAGTGTAAACTTTGTGTGTGTTTGTTTACAAAAATTGTAAGTAAAGCATTTTAAAGTACGTCTATTTACCATTTTCTTAGTATATAATTTTAATAAAAATACTTTGAAATTAACCTTCAAAACCTAAAAAAATACATAACCTTTCTCTGTTGCTAATACGCCCATCGTCATCGGAAGCAAATATGCCCATATGGGCATATTACCTTCGGTTCGTAGTGGAACGTTTATTATTAGTTTAAATTTTTGTTTTACAGATGTCACCTTATAAAACAAAAGGAATTCGGTCTCAGTGGACGGAGGAAGACCTTAAACGCCCTTAGAGCGGTAGAAAACAAAGAGTCGAAAAACTCAGCATCTAAGCAATATAAAATACCGCGAAGGACTCTTAAGCGTTATATTGACAAAAAGGCTAACGTAAAACAGCCACTTGGTAGAAAAAGTGTTCTGAATAAAGACCAAGAAACAGAATTAGCGGCCCGAATTATCAGGCTGGCGCAGGTGGGTTACCCACTTACAAAACGAATGCTTCAAAGATCTGTGTATCATTATTGTGAGCAAAACGGTTTACCTAACATGTTCTCACAAGAAAAGCGTCTAGCTGGCCGTCACTGGTTAAAAGCATTTTTAAATAGACACCCAGAGATTTCTCCTAGACGGGCCCAGAACATGAACCCGACGAGAGCACAAAAGCTCAACAAATATATTGTTTCCGATTACTTTGACAAGCTTAAAATAGTGCTTCTCGAACTGGACTTAATGGATAAACCTGAAAGAATTTATAATATGGATGAAAAGGGGTGCAGGTTAACATTACATCTTCAGCAGACTATTCTAGCTAAAAAGGGCATAAAAAGGGTTCACCTAGTGGCACCAAAACACGCGGAAAATGTTACTGTCGTTGCTTGCGGTAACGTCAGTGGAGGAAGAATTCCCCCAGCCATTTTATTCAAAGGCATAAGGATGAAAAGCGAATGGAGTGACAACTTGCCACCCGGAACTCTAGTCCTCATGACGAAGAAAGCAAGCATGACAATTGAATCATTTAACGAATGGCTAAAGCACTTTGGCAAATATAAACTTCCAGGCAACTGCCTTTTAATCTTTGATGGCGCATCTTGCCATTTAGATCCTTCTATTGTTGAAACTGCAGACTCTTATGGCATCACCCTTTTATGTCTCCCAAGTAATACGACACATGAACTGCAGCCAATGGACAAGGCTGTATTTAAATCTTTCGAACATCATTGGGATGAACAGGTACTTTTATACTGGACTCGCCACAAAGACCGAGCTATAACCAAACAAAGGTTTGGGGAGCTCTTCTCTATCGTTTGGGACAAGTCAGTAACACCCCAAAATATAACATCAGGTTTCTCTGCTACGGGTATCTATCCGTACAATCCAGATGCTATTCCCGAAGTAGCTTTTGCTCCTAGCATTTTAACGGAACGAGATAATAACATGGAAGAAATTAACAGACTAGAAGAAAGACAAGAGCTTAGAAGGGAAACCACACCCCAACCTAGACCCTCTGGATGTCAACAAAGGAATGACCGAAGCACCATAGAAAAGACTCCTCCGTCAAAGATCTCCAATTATCCTGAATATTTTGGACAAAAACGCCAGAGTAAGAGAAAACGGTCGTCATCAAGTAGCTCCTCATCAACAGATGATAATATGTCTCTATACAGCGAGACCTTAACAGAAACGTTCTCTTCGGAAGACGAGGCAAAACTTGATGACGAATCGGCAACATTGGATGACGAAGAGGCTAAAAGGCCGAACATCAGAGAACAAAGGGCGTTAAAGAATTTAAAAATCGACGCAGAAAACCAGAAGTCAATCAAAAACATCCAGAGAGAAGATGAGGACCAAAAATCAAAGGACCCGCCTAAAGAGGAAGAAAATAACACAAAGACAAGAAACGATGCAGAAGAAAAGGTTTTAAACGTGAGTTTTACTGAAATGTTGGAGACACCATATAAAGATGTCCCAAAAACAACTAGAAAGAAAAAAGCTATTAACAGCAAAGCGCTTATTGTGAAAAAGGCAGTTTTTCCCACCAAAACCACAAAAAAACTTACCAAAGAAAAAAAAATCGTTTTAAAAGACGAAGATAAAGGAGAAAAAATAAAACCCAAAGAATCGTGGTACTGCAAAGCTTGTCAAGAAGACATAAAAAAAGATATGCGATTGTGCTCGATATGTTTAGTTTACTTTCACGAAGAGTGCGTCGGGCTCACCAAAGGTGATAAGACAGTTTTTGTTTGTTCAGACTGTGGCTAAGGTTGTCAGAAATTTTACTGTCTACTTACCAGTGTAAAGTAATGTTTAGTTTTTCAGAAATATTTTAATTTTGGGTTTGTTTATTAGTTTGTTATCCTTATGCATTGTTTTTCCGAAAAAATATACTTAACCGACGAAGGTTGTATGCTTTTGTTAAAATAAAATAATGGGTATATTAGGAACATGACATGGGCATATTAGGATCACCCTATGGGTATATTAACGACAGGGTTAGTAATACGCCCAGTATGACGCGTTTTTGAAAAACGATATAAAAAAAATCTTAAAGAAAAAATCATCGATTTCTGTCCAAACATTACTTCTTTGAGTTTAAAGGTACGCTTTCTATAAAAAATCTAATTGAAAGGTTTGTCGTTTCTAATTTTTATCAAGGATTCTGCTTAATATGGGCATATTCACTGCACATACCTTATTAGTGTTTTAAAAGTCTACTGTCATTTTCTAAAAAATAGGGTTAGAAACTTATAATTAATTCGTTTAAAAAATTAAAAATAATCGATTCATCGAAAATAATCATTTAATCGAAAATTATCGATTAATTAAAAAATCGATAAATCGATGTTTCCAAAGAAAGTTCAACAAAAATGTCTGGGTGTGAGCGTGGTTTTAACCATTCTACAATTTCTTTTGGGTTTCTTAAATTACACAAAGAAGAGTACTTGTCTAAAATATACGTTTGTAAAATTTCATTTAATTTGTTTCACTCATTTATGAACAGCGTACAAAAATGTGTTTTTTTTTAATGTAAACTTTGAACTCTTCTCACGGGCAAACGGTACATTTTGGTATATAAATAAATTGGGTACAGTCGACTTTTTTTGACCTCTACTACACGTGGTAGCTCTGTGTTTCAGCAATTTTGGGACACCCTGTATTTCGTATCTCTCTTAACACTGGCACTTTTCTATGTCATCCTAGCAGACTTTACAGTACCACCTAGCAGATGCTTTTGATTAAGTATATACAATTTTTCACGATACATCGTGGTATTTTCAACTTGAAATTAAATAACCAAAACACTTTAAATTGCTAATAGCACCAACAAATAATTCAAAAAACATCGGTCCATGATGATTCAACTCACGCGGAGATAAGTGTAGAATGGAAATGTCGGAGCAATTCGGGTAGCGTCGTGGAAACAATGATTTTCAATTGGTGGGTTACTTAAGGTTGAAATAGACAGTATGTGCTGTGTGCAATGTTACATCTCCGGTCTCTTTAGTCTAAGAGTATATCAACTACCTCTAGCCCCCTTTGGATCCACCGGTGGTACCTACTGATATAAAATAATTCGTTGGAGTACGTAAACGTTGGAAAAAATTAGATAAAATGTTTAATATGTTAAGTAAAACAATTAGTGCTCACAGGTCAATTTTGTTTTTTAGATACGAATATTTTAGTATAAGCTTGCTTCTTTTGAAGTCATTACTTTTCGAATTATTAGGTCATCGTCATTTTTTTAAATGGCGCCGCCATTTCTTGGTTACACTATTAAAAAGTGCCATTGTTTGCGATTAGAAAACTATTTTGTGTATATTTAGCACAATAATTTCAAGATAAAAAAATTTATAATGGATGCTTTGCAACGTTCTGTAAGAATTTTGGGATCGACTGGCATATTGTCAAGAAATGAAACCTTGCAATTTGCAGGATTTTGTTATTTTAAAATGTATTTATTACTCATTCCAAATTTATTTCGATACATTGTTGCATACTAATGGCTATTTATGTACCAAGTGCGTAATAAGGATGATTATGCCCGGAGGATAACAGATCCAGCCCGAGGGCCTTTGGCCCGAGGGATGGATGTTATCCGATGGGCATAATCATCTATTTACGCCCGTGGTGCATACAAGATTTTATATTTCACTTCAATTTAAATTTTTCCTCACAAAATTGTTACATGAAATTTGATCTATTTGCTTTTCATAGCAACGTAGCACGCTTTGATTAAATTTATATAAAACATAACAAAAAGTTTTGTAATATACGTCAAATATGCAGTTTGTTTACATTTTCAAATTGGCAATAATAGAAAAATGAGAGTTTTTAGGATTAAAATTGTAGTTTTTATAAAATCAGGACACCATTTTAATTAAAGTTCATTATTTATAACAAGTCTTTCTTAATGATAAATAGTTTTTTGAGACAGTACAAACGGGGGCATAATAGCGGGCGAAATGAATTCATTATGCCCTCGTCTCTAAGATACATGTTTACATATCTCGAATCAGGCGCGAAATGAACCTGTTATTGTGAAGTGAAATATAAAACTATTTTTGATAATATTGTTTGTAACTGAGAACAAAATTTATCTCTTTTATACTGGTACTGTCAAAAAAAAGTGCCATTTAGAAAAATGGGGTTCTATTATTTTAAAATTTTTTAAATTGTTTGTACTCGTCCCCATACTTTTTATAAATCGACCGCACCAGAAGATGAAAAAATTGTATTTCCTGAAACGTATATAGTGCTTAAATTATAAAAAATTAAACTAATTGACCGAAAAAACCAAGGAACATCTTATTTATATAAAATTCTACTACGGTCAGGAAATTATCCTTATTCAAAGGTCTAAAGTTTCGTTTTGTTCTGCCAGTTTCCAGTGCTTTGTTGTCACTTATGGTATATATTCTTTGGCAACGCATTTTTTATTTGTACAACACCACATCCATTCACTGGTATAGTTTTAATTTCACGATATTGTGACGATAGTTTAATTTAATTATAGTTTATTTATTTAAAACACACTATTTACAATTTATTTATGATGTACTAATTAATTTATATAATACTTGGGCACTAACTCTAATTTATTTATTACAATTTACCTTTTCTGTCCAACACTTTATTTGAATCTACTCGTCCGTCGATGTCGCGCTATTTATACCTAGCCCAACTCTGTACGAGAGATTTCTAGACGATGTGGAATGTTCTAGAATTCCATCTCTATGACTCAACGGCACGTACCGCTTGTTCTGGTAGTTTCTAGAGAAGCGGGGCGTTTGTCAGCGGTGTTTCGACCATCGAGTGGCAGGCTGAGGGTCGCGCTCTACAGGGACGGCTTAGGCATTCCTATGACCATATTTACGAAACTTGAATTTTTCGTAAATTATTTAGGGCACCTAATATTTTTACTTTATACAGGGTGGTTCATAACCATTGGGATATAGGCTAAGCGCAGGTTATATGGACCAAAATATGACGATAGGGCCAAATATACCTACTTTTATAAAATATTGCTGTGGATTAAGATATAGGGCGTTAAATAATAATAATACAAATATTAATAATAATAGACTATTATCTCATAGCAAAATTAATTCACTGACAAGAAATGGCATATGAACTAGACACAATTATTTGATACTGCAAAGCACACTTTTCATAAATCAAAACAATAATACATTTTTAAATCCCCGTTGCGAACTGTTTAATTGCATTTTTCTCGAAAACGGGTAAAATGATCGTGTTTAAACAAAAGTACCAATATTACGTAGATATAACATTTACATCAAATTTTCTAATCAAAAACAATAAAAAGTTTCGTCAAAATTCATAAATATACAGAGATATTAAAAAAAAAAACGAAAAAAAAACTCAATTTTAACGCTTTGTATCTTATTCCACAGCAATATTTTATTATGGTATATTTGGTCCTATCGCCATATTTTGGTCCAAATAACCTGCCCTTAGCCTATATCTCAATAGTTATGAATCACCCTATATAATAAATGAATAACAATAAGAAGAATTAAACTAAATATTTGCTAATATTTTAACTTTAACAATATATTTAATATTTTCAGATTCTAAGGGACTAAACTAAAATTTTGTTAATATGGTCGTACGAGCCATTTTCGACCAGTCTGGTACTGCTCTACCCTTAAATCACTCACTGATTTCTTTGTGCCTCTTACGTCCTCCACTTTTCTCCCTTTTAGTTAAAATTGTTAAAAAGTGAATAAAAATATTCCAATTTTTATAAAACATCAAAAAAGTGGATAAAAACAAACAACCAATCCGGTAAACAATTAATTTCTTGTACCAGCTCATTTTCAAAAAACGATATTTTTTTGACACATCGAATAAAAAGTATTTTTTTACAGAAGCGTTTTTCAATTTATTTTTAATCAAATACAACTGAGTTTAACACAACATTAAAATTCTGATGTTATACAAACATTAGACGCAACACACTTATAATTTACCCGTGAATAAATTTGGTAGGCGCTTATTTTGCATTCGCAATTTTCAAGGTCATCGGAAGTGCGTAACGGAAAAAGAAAAAATTTCCGCGTATTGTTAGACCGATGTCTATAAAATTCTGGGTGCTGTGTTTTACGGCGTACGACTTCTGACTTTAACATAGTGTTTTACGACCTACACCATGACCTGTCTCAACCGTTTATTCGCCGCGTTTATTGCGTTTTTATGGCCGTTATGGCGTAATTTGTAAATGTGGGACATTCTACTAATTTCGGATGAGTTTGATATTGCTTACAACTTCGCCTGCTACTATATAGTATGAATGAAGTGTTTTATGTTTTTATCTCAGGGACGTATCTTGGTAAATCTTCAAATCTAGCCCAGTTAAATTCAATAAATTTGAAATTTTAATATTACCTGGGTTATTTTCAGTTTATTTAAGTAAAATATAAGACCAATTAATAGCACGGCGCACACTGGGGATTAATTAATTAATTTTACTGGCCAAAAATAAGAATTCAAAATTTTAAAATATTTTATTTTGAACTAACGTATTTTGAAAAATACATATAAGGCTACCGGATGTGCAAAATATATAGTTTTAAAATAATAAATGTGCCTATTATTTCCTGTTAGTACTTTTTGACAGTGATAAGAGTTGTTTGCTTTTATTAAGAATAATTTTTTAGTGTGGATGCCGTTCCATGTCTTAAGTATTATTTATTTCTTAAAAAACTTTTTTTTCAAATTTAAAATATTGAAATGTGTGTCAATATATGGCAAAATTCTCTAAAGTTTCTTTAAAATCTTAATTTATATTGTCACGTCCAGTAAAATATTAAAAAAACCATTATTAAAATACATTAAAATAAATTATTATACTTTTAAATAAATCCTAATAAAAATAATTGTCTCTAATAGAAAATCTCAATAATCTCTTAAATGTAAATATATCCTTAAGAGGAAAATTTACATTACAAACTGAAAGACCTGCGGGGCAACGGTAGTTTAGTAGGTATAAAAATTACAACTTGAGGGTGGAGCCTAAATATAACAAACCTACTTCCGAGACTAAACAAAATCCGCATTCATTCATAATTTTAACAATTGCATGTAGATACGAGGGATACATATTCTAAACTCTTAACGCGCGAAGTTGAGGAGACAAAGGAACCGAAAAATCCTGCCACGGCTGCCGACGTTCATCATTGAGTGAGTCAGAGTTACCTAAATTAGGGAAACCAGAATCGTATTAATTTGTTTTTCTTGCTGCATTGTGAGATATTGTTATAACGCAGTTCGATTTATTAGACGGTTTTACATTATTTTTATATTTTAATTTAGTGAATAGATTTAGTTAGATTAAATTACATTTAGAAGCATAGAGTTGTGAAAGATGGGCAAAATAACACCAATATACAAATAACGAAAAAATAGACGATTGTTTCGAATAAGGTAATATCAATTAATACAGGGTATTTATTAATTGAGTGCCGATACAAGAAAATATCAAAAGCAGTTTTAATAAACTTAAAAAAAATTTTTGGTTTCTATTTTCTTACGCGAAAAGGTTGCGTCGTACGAAGGTACATTTATAAACCAAATTTGCTCCAAAATAAATAAGATTTTAAAGATAATTTTGGTTTTTAGAAAAAGCAGTGGCGTACCATATTTTTCTTCAAAAATATTCATTGGTAAAAATTTTAAAAATACTTTTACGACAAAAAGGCGGGATTAAAAGTGAAAGTTTAGTCCGTTGGTACATAATATACTATATTTATATATCTAATTTTTATTATTACACTGTATGTGACATGGCTTTTTTGTTTGCCTTTTTTGGATTAACAAAATATTATTTTAATGATATAAAATAAGCTGCCAGTAATAATAATAATAATTATCTGTACCTAAACATATACAAAGTGAAATCATAAAACGACGCATCAAGAAAGCACCAAATTATTAAACTTTTTTAATCTACGTAACAAGTATTAAAAGTAATTTTAAAAAACCGACTTTAAAATCGTGCAGATGCCATCATCACATCTTAACCAAATTTATATGGGACCACCCATGAGGTATCCCCTTACTAACAAAAAAAAATAGAATCATAGAAATCGGACAAGGTGGTAAAGAATTATCGCTAAACATACATAAAAAATGAAGAGTTTGAGGATTTTCTCATGGACCTAATTATTAGATGTTGATCAAATATAGGGCCACCCCTGAAGTACCCCCTTTCCAGCAAAAAAAGAATCCTTGAAATCGGACACCGTGTTAAAGAATTATCGCTGAACATTAATAAACTGTATTAATTGTATTAACTAAAAACTACTATATGGCATTATATACATTTTTTTAAATTCATTTTATATGTAAAAATGTAGGTTCGGTTTCTAGAAGAGTACCTAGTTCACTGTACAGCCAAATTTATATTTATAATACAGAATTTTTTAAATAAATAAAGTTGTAGGTTTAATTAAACATCAAGTTTTATCAGGAATGACATTTTCTGATAAAAGTAACAAGAAAAAGTTTTCCATATAAAAAGCAGACTGTTTGCGAGCCACTATAAATATATATTTTAGAGGGCAATCCATATTATATTGGAAAAATAAATAAAATTTTTGTATAATCACAAAAATCTGATTTATCTTTTAGAATATTGCATATGTTTATTAAAGTTTACTATTTTTTATAAAAAAGAATTATATTCTTCAAAATATTTCTTAAATTTTTTAACAGGTACAAAATACCTTAATCCGTTTATAGTTAGCGATTTTAAACAAGATTAAAAAACGTTTTTCTCTTTCAATTTTCTAAAAAGAAACTAATAGAACTTTTTGAAATCGGTTTTCGATGACTTTTCTTCTGATTTATTGCCTTGAAAATTATATGATTTACATAAAAAACAAAAAACTGACCTATTATTTTTTTGAAATAAAAATATGTTGTTATTTTCATAATTTTCGACCGTTCTCTGTTTCCAAAAAAGAAACACGATGTTGTCAAGCAAGTTCTGCTGTAGATATTAACACATTCTGTAATTGGCTGTTTAAATTTTTTAATATTTTCATAATTTGGGAAACTGTATAACATTGAAACTCCTATACCCGAAAAATTGTAAGTAAGCTCTTAATTGTCTGTTTTTTTATCTCACAATGTCGGGTATAAGAAGTTATATAGAAAAAGTTAGTATTCAATATCATCTAGACAAAAAACAAAAACATTTATTTTTCCTAAAGGTTTTGGCTTTGGTAATTATATCCATTTGCCACAGATAAAAACAAAAACATGTTTAAATGAATATATTAAATAAATTATGACCATTCTTTAACAGAGATATATGTATTTGTAGGTATTATGAAAATAATGTTTATGTCAACAAACTTATGTTCGATATTTGTATCAGTTTGTAAAGATAACTCTTGTTTAATGATAATATTAATATTTAAAGGTTTTAAATAAGAACTTGAAGATATCACAGTTCGAAATTCCTTTTATTGACCATAATACTTTTTTTTGGAATGGAAGCATTAGTTCCCGTTTTTCAGTTAAGCTCCTTAAATCAATTCATATTTTAATCTAAACGCTATTTAAGCGCAATAAAAATGCAACAATTAAAAGATATAGTGAACTTTTCGAAAATTTCTAAGTTAAAATGAAAATAAATTTATATTTAAAATTAAATAAGTTTGCTAAAATTTTTGATCGTAGGCTTTGGCAATAAATAAAAGATTTTAGATGTTTTACAAATTTCTCCAAATTTTAAAGCAGTGACTCGTTTTAGTCTTTTATTGTGCCACAATGCACAATCGTTTTTTTCTTATTTATAGACATTGGCTTATATTTTAGAAAATCTTCTCTTGCAACGCGCCTCAAAGAGTGCGACAGATCAAAGCCACGTGCGAAAAAAGAAAAATTATTTACATTACTTTAACGGATTGAAGAGTTGTTATCATGCTGGAATTAATATTATTGTTAACTCGAAGAGGTATTCATTAAACAAAAAAAAAACCATGCGATATAAAAGTTAAACAAAAACAAATTTTTATAATTCACATCTAAGTGTATACCTTTTAATTTCGGATAATTTTTTTAATAAATAAATGGTAAATTTTTTTTAACATAATTGAGCGAAATTACTGTATGTAAAAAATAACAAAATGAATTCAAACCACTAAATAGTAGAAAAAGATATATATTTTTTTGGTGTTACCCTCTAGACGAAAATGCTTTCAATGTATTTTTATTTTTATTGTAAGAAAAATAAATGCTCCTGTAGGCAAAAATTAAATATATTGTTCCCTTCTAGCATTTTTTAACATTTCTATTTCTTTTCTTAGATTTTTTCCGGAAGAGACTGATTCAAATTTTTAAAGTGACTCTTCATAGAGGTACGGGTTTAGCCTTTACCTGGACTTACATAAATTTTCTTTTGGTAAAAATAAAAAATAATCCGTAAACTTAGTGTACTATGAACCCTTGTATATATGCCAATCCTAGTATTACAGAACTGATTTACGTAAAAAATAAGGTGTACAAATAGGTAAAATGTATTTATCCCTCGTAAAACATCAGTAAAATATATTATAAATTGTTTTCATTCACAAATATTAATTTCTTAAAAATCTAACAGAGGCGCCACTTCCCAGACGAAAAATCTTGCAATGTAAGGGTTTCGTAGTACCCCACTTTTAAAGTTTATTTTTGACTACTTTTAAAAGAAAAAAATATGTACGTGTAGGTAAAGGTTAAATCTATGCTCCTCTGGAAGCATTTTTTCAAAATTCAATTTAGTTTTTTCTAAAAAAAATTGAAAAAATGGGTAAAAAAAGTCGAGTTTTATATTTTTTTTTATAAAAAACTGAATCAAATTTTGAAAAAGTTTCTCCAGAGGAGCACAGATTTAACTTTTACCTATGCGTACATATTTTTTTCTTTCAGAAAAAGTCAAAAATAAACTTTAAAAGTGGGGTACTACGAAACCCTTGCATGCTCCGCGCTACAGCCAAGTAAATACTCCTCTTAAGTAAATAATATTGTATACATTTCATAACAAAAACATAGACGTTGAACTATTACCGACCTGCATTAATTGTGTCGAATTAAAGAAATAGCAAATTCAGCAAATAGTTAATAGGTATAAATTCGACACTGATTACTGTTACGAGGACAGTTCTCCTTTTGCTGTACTGGGAGGTATCTAAAGTAATAGATACCTTTTTAGTTTTGGGGTAAGCGTCGTGACGTGCCACTCACGGGAAATGTCTTGGTAAGGCCCTTTTATATTGTATATTATTATTATTTATTATCATCTGTTTTTATATTTTGAATATTGATTATTTATTTATTGATGAATAAAATTGTTATGTTTTAACTCGACTTTTATTTCATAAAGAAAGGTAGCCCCAATTAATAACATTAGATAATTCTTTCGACCCTTAGAAAACGGGGTCGTGACAATATAGTGCAATTTTTTTTTATTAATTGTCTTTATATTAGTCGCAATATACTCCTTAAAATGTATTAACTATTTAATGTACACATTTATTTGGATTTTTTGGTCAAACAACTATCGGATTTGTTGAAAGTGAAAATTTAGACCTCTTTTACACGAAGATAATGTATGCGAGATATGCGTATCCGAGATTCAGATGGAACATACATTTAAACGGACCTATTCACACTGTATGAGCGACGCATACAGTATCGCGATACGGAATTTCTGTATTCCGGCACCTTCAGCCGCGGAAGCTGAATGCGCATGCCGCATACAGAATTACTATTACAATACATGGACCTTTTCAGACATGGATACTTTTGCAACGGAGATTTATATCATAGGCGCAGGATATTTTTCAATAAAATTCCAACTGTCTAGGTTATTACTTAACGCTATGAAATAGTGATGGAGCATAAAGTTTATAACATCGAAAATGTATTAGTTTAATAAAGCAAAATTAGGGGTGGGCAAAATAATCGAATGATCGATTATTTTTGATTGAATATTTTCGAGTGATTATTTTCGATTGATTATTTTTGATTGATTATTTTCGATTGATTATTTTCGATTGAATATTTTCGTTTATTTGATTATTTTCGATTAATCTATTATTTTCAATTGATTGTTTATATGTAAATAATTTAATAATATTATTATTTTAGAATAATTCAATAATCGATTATTTTATTTTGATTATTTTCGATCAATTGATTATTTTAGATTAGTCAATTAATTTCTACTAATCGATTATAGTCGACCAATTGATTATTTTCGATTAATCTACTATTTTAGATTAATCGATTATTTTCAAATAATTAATTTGAAATTAACTGAAAATTTTGGATTAATCGAATAATCGATTATTTTCGTTTAATTGATTATTTTCGTTTAATCGATTATTTTCGATTAATTATTTCCGATTAATCGATAATATTAGAGCAAACTATAATTTTCGATAAATCGATTATTTGTAATTAATTGACTATTTTATTCGTTCAATCAAATATTTTTTATTGAATATTTCCGATTAATCGATTATATTCGATCAATTTATTATTTTAGATTAATCGATTATTTCCAATTAATCGATTATATTCGATTATTAGAATATTTACGATTAATCGATTATTTTCGATTATTAGATTATTTTCGATTAATCGATTATTTTCTATTAATCGATTATTTCGACATATCGAATAATCGGATATTTTAATGAATCGATTATTCTCGATTAATCGATTATTTAGATTTATCGAATATTTCGAATAATCAATTATTTTAATAAATCGATTATTTTCGACTGATCGATTAAACAAAAATAATCAATTATTACAAATAATCGATTATTTATTTTGGTAATCGCCAAGTCCTCAGCCTAATCCGTGTTTATGGAATACAGGACACATAGATTATTTTTTTCCTAATACCACAGTACGTATAAAACAGTTCTAGATCCATAATTCATAAATATATGCACGGCACTGCAACTATTTTAGTACTGATTGGAGAGATGCGTGAATTTGATAGAGCAGCCCAAGTTTTCTACTGCGATTCTGTATCTTGGATACGCGTATCTCGCATACAGTATCTTCGTGTGAAAGAGGGCTTAGTGTTTATACTTATTATAATAAAAAAAATATATTTTCAATGGCGTAACAACACAGGTAGAGACTAGCAGATAGGTAGAAACGAGTCGATAGGCAGAGACAAGCGGACAGATAGAGGCAATAGAGACAAGGAGCTAACGGGAAGAGAAGACTGAAGAATTTAAAAAAATTATTTTTTGTTTATTAATAAATTTGGTAAATAATATTGTTTTGTAAAATGTTTACGAGTCGAACCACCCTTTTTGAGAGTCTGGGCAAATTTATACAAAATTTAATATACAGGGGGTTTCTATATCAATATATTATCATCCTTCTACTCGATCTCAAGGAGCTGAGACAAGAGTTGGAATATTCCATGTACAATATATAATATTATAAATTTTTTTTAACATATGCAATTCCTATAAACAGTGTAAAATTATTGAAATATTAATGAAGTGGTTTACAAAAAATACCAATTTTTCTAGATCCGCTCCTGAACATACAGTAAACCTGGTTAATCGTATATAAACAAATTTTATTACTTTCTAATTATTTAAAAATATACTCACCATTTATGGACGATAAATGGAGATTTTTGATGTGCCATCAGTTGGATCTGAAACAAATCATAAAATATTTTATGACTACTTTTTCATATATTAAATTTATTAGCCGTATTATATGGTTATATAGCTTAAGATAATTTTTATTGTTAGTATTGAAATCATTTAATCTTAATAGCATAATAATTGGCTGTTGACACTATGTCGCATCAGTTTAGTTATGAGTGAATGACTAGTGCCTGCTTATACCTATTTATAGGCAATTGTAGAAACGTAAAATTTTACTTTGAAAATTATAATTCGAAACTTTAAAGAGTAAGGGTTAAGGTTCGACAAAGTGTGGCACAAAATTGATTGAAAACATTTGATTGAGTACATTTGATCGAAAGCATCGAATAACAATTGATCAAAAAGAAAAATGATCGAAAAGAACAATGATCGAAAAGAAAATTGATCGAAAATAGATTTGATAGAAAAAGCAACTGATCGAAAAACCAAATATACATAAAACTAGGAAAAATAAAGAAAACTCAACTAATTTACCAAACCTGTACGGTCTAGAGCCATCGCTAGTTGCTTCGCAAAAAAATATATAAGGAAATAATAAAAAACAACATATCTAATTTTCCTAACCTGTTCGAGAGCAGTCAGTTAAAAGGCAGATATTTTGAAAGCCAGCGTTTTTGAAAAATCTGTCAGACTAGGCATGAAGAAAACCAGAACTACGGCATTGCACCCACAGTCGGATGGAATGGTAGAGCGAATGAATAAGACCATTAGAAAATACCTGTTAAAAGTAGTTTCCAACCATAAGCGAGATTGGGATTAGTATCTTTCGCTCTTCGTAATGGCATGTAGATCCGCTGTCAATGGATCTACAGGCCAAACACTAGCAAAGGTGCTGTTTGGGCGTAACATAAGACTACCGTGTGACCTCGAGTTTGGATACCTGGAGAAGACATAGCCGGTGAAGATTATGTGATCCAACTAGGAAGAAAAATGGACGACATGTAAGTTAGTTTACTCGCCTCTTCAAATCGCCAGCGACAGAATGAAGAAACGATACGATACCCAAGCCACAGAATAATTTTTCAAGGAAGGCGACAAAGTCTAGCTCCTAACGCAAAAAGGCAATTTTCCGAAGCTTCAAATGCCTTGGGAAGGTCCGTACCTCATCAAGAAAAGAAATGAATGATGTCATTTACCGTATAAGTAAGATCCCGAACGGTAAACCGAAGGTAGTGCACCAAAACCGGCTATCGCCATCTGATGGTGACCACGACGAGGAAAACGAAGTAAATCAATTCCAAGAAACACCTGATCTTGACTTTGAAACATTTATGGGAGCATATGGAGGTACGGGAAAAGCAAGATATGGTATTACAACCGGGCCAAACAACAAGATCTGCTCAAGATTCATAAAGACTAATCACAGGCTCATAGAAGTTCCGCAAACATCAACGACGCTTGAGGTCTGGCATCTGTGTTCCGGAAGAGGTTTGGTCGATTGCCAGAACCTTAAGGCCAGTTACCAGCCCCTGGAAAAACCTTAAAACTTTAAGACTGATCGCGTTACCTTTTCTATTTGGTAACGAACAAAACTTTCTGAGATCGATCCACTTATAATGATGTATGGGAAGTATTACTTAGTCTGCGGAGGCACGTGCAGTGTTGCTAACCCTACGGATTTATCCGTAGATCTACCGATTTTACGATGATCAACGATTTTCCGATATGACAGCTTTTTCTACGGATATTTTAGAGTTCGTTTATTTCTGACTTTTATTTTATATTACTTATTGATAGAACCCTAAATTTTGTTTATTTATTATTAATAAAGCTAATTAAAACTATTATTGTTCTTTTTATTGGTTTTTAGTTTTTATTCGTATTCTGCTAAATTTGAATATTTTATTTATTATTTATTACGAAATAGAGCAACAAACATCGAACGAGGCGCGCTCTGGCGTAGATTCGTCAAAGGTCGTTATTAGTGTTCTATCCATAATAATTGTCTTTGGTTTTACATATTTCTACCGATTTTCGTTAACCAATCTACATTGGCCGCTCTTCTGATGTTTACAGATTTCTACGTATTTTCGATAACCAGATCTACAGATATTGCGTTTAGAAAGGTTAACAACACTGGGCACGTACTAGAGTCGAATGTACAGAAACTAGCCATGCTCAAGATAAAGAACAACCAGCTGAATTGGATGATTATTAGAAATATGATGGAAGTAATCTTCCAATATACTCAGGTTCAAATACTGGTCTACAGCCATTCGTCTAGTGTCCAGGTCTCAGTGAAAACCGCCACGTGTTATTTCTATGCCTGCCTGCGGATTACACTTTTGGCAGAGTCGGGACATCTAAAGGAGATAATTTATAGGAGTTCGTTTTTATATTTTATGGAATATATCTGTTATTTACGTTTGGATAAAAAAATTCTTTAAATAAAAGTTACTTCTAACTTTATTCTCTATAATTTTTGCTTTATACAAAATTTTCCTAAAATGTTCTGTATTCGAGAAATTTGACAAAATGTGCAAAATTCTGATTTTTAAGAAAATTTTTAAAACAAAAACTTGTTTGCAATATCGATCTGTATAATTTTTGTTTTTTACAAGATTTCTCTAAAATAGATCGTAATGGAAAAATTGGAGGAAATGTCTAAAATTTAAATTTTTCGGTATTTTCGTTGGAAATGCATATATATAGAAAAATGTTTCGAGTTAGATGTATGTGGAAAATGTATATATTTAGTTTACCCTCTAAACATTTACAGAGGTGCTACAATAGGTTGTACAAAAAAAAGCCTGTAATAACTAGATAGAAAAGTCATGTGTTGGACACATCAGATTTTTGAGGAATGTTTGGCAGGAAGGGAAGCGACCAAGAGCTCTCCGATAGAAAAAACAAATAATAATCGATACATTAATTTCTAATAATGATGGACTGCATTAACAATACATACTTCATTGAATTATTAAATATCACTGAGACGCCTATACATTTCATATTTTTAACTCTACTTTCAATTGCATAAAAAATCACTTCACTTCTTTGACCTACACCTCTGATTAAAATTTATGATGTTTGTTACGTTAATAAGTGAATGTAAGTAACACCCAGACAAAAAGCGCATAAATCAACTACTTATATGTAAATGGTTTTCGTCTGATTGGACTAATTTGCACGACAGAGATTTTTGAACTTGTTGCACTTATGTACATGTTAGGTTAACCGAGTAGACAGAAATGTATCATTAACTTGAAAATATATTATGGATATAAAATAATTTAAAAATCGTGAATTTTCTTACACGCCATAGTTAAGAAAACCTGTTATTTCATCTATCCCCTTTATAATTTATAATAAGTTTACCTAACGTTATTTCACCAAATGGATGGTGGTTCTGATACCTAGACGAAGTGTTGCTATTATAAATATGTGTAATAATTGACATTAATATTAGTGAAAATCTAAAGATTCCCCAAAAAAATATATATTTTAATTTTAAATTTAATAATTTAATTAAAAGTAACGTTCAAATGTAAATTAAACATTAAGATTATGGGGTCAAAAGATTTTATTGAAATCGATATTTGTCAAGGTAATTACAACAAACACCCTACAGATAGGTACGTATCACTGATACAGGGGCGGTTTCTCCATTGGTTCATTTGTGCAGTGAACACACAGTTAAATTTCATAAAAACACATTATTTTAATATTACATAAATAACATAAAAATATAAATTTAATTTTAATATTTTTATTTTTATACGTGTTAATCTATATTTTTTGGCTAATCGCGTCTCTGTGACACAGTATACCTAAGTATACCGTGTCTGTGGCGCATTATTATGAGTGAGCCTAACACGAGTGAGATGATTTGGCGAATACATATAGCTAAAAAGAGAAGACAACACGCCAACAAATCCTTCAAACTGTAAAAATTGGCGCGCCGCTTACAAACAAGGTTGCCAAACCAGTGTTGCCAGTGTTGCCAAATTCACAATTGTACTAGATATATTACTTTCTGCGTGCATCAGTATTCACGTGAAAAATATATAAATATTGTTTTCCTTGTTTGGGTTCGTTATCAATAAAGACCCCCTTTTTTCCTTTTCAATGAATTAGATGTCACTGCAAATAGAATTCGAAAAATCTGATACATTTAAGGAATCTGTTACATTTTTTAGATAAGTCTGATTCATAACAAAAACATATTCTGTCAACACTGTACCAAATCAAACAAACTGTCACTCTCATTAGTGTCATTCCTCTGCTATGAAATACTTTAAATAGAAACAAGATTATTTTAATTGTGCTCATTTAAAAAAATGTGTTTAATTAAGAACTGTTATTCAATAAATTGAGAGTATGTGTGTCAATTCAACGATTGTTCCCGAAAAACTTCTTTAAGGCAAGGTAAATTAAAATTTTAAAGGTTATGTTGTTTTATTTATCTATAATAATATATTATATAATAATATTTATCTATAATAATAAAGTTTCAGTGTCTAAGACCATCCAAAGACTACTTCAAAATGGTCTATTTTGTACCCAATTGTAAATACTATGAAGTAAGAAGTAAGCAAAAAAAAATGTAAATTTTGTTTTCCCACAAAACCCGCTAAAAGGAAAACTTTAATTAATCTGATGAGGTAACTACTTGACAGCATTATGGAAATGGAAATGTACAATAAAAATTTGATAAAGATAAAGAGACAAATGGTTTTTCACTTTAAAAGTCTGAATCGGAAAAATGGATCAACCAGTTAATTTAATATACTCGATGAGAAATTTCACCTAAGAAATGGTATGTACATTTAAATAATTTACCTATTTAAAGATATGTTTGCCTGTAATTATCAATGGTGTTACCCTCTAACCTAGATAGTTTGTTGCATACAAACCAGAAATCTTTTATTTTAATGACATTTTGTATTGCCTTGTTTGTATAATTTAGTATTTTCAAAAATATTGGATATTATGGTAATTTGGATCACTGCAGGTATTAAATAAAAATAATGCTGCTGGTAAATTAGTTTACAGTATATCTCGAAAAAAGCAATAAGTATCAAACATAAATTGTGATTTGATTAGGCACTTAACAAGTCACATCCCACATATCTACATGCTCTGGCTAATCAATCCTATAAGTACATATCAAAACATTAATACAATTAAATAATAATGTGAAAATACAGATGAAGCCGATTTACCTATTTAGACAAATTACTATTATTCTGTTATTTATTAAAACACATTATTTTTTAGTGAACATGGACATGTCATGAGGGTAGGATAGAGCGAGAGCAAGAATAGTTTGGAATGTGCTGTGAAATACACTTAGAAAGGGTCATATGGAGAGTTAAGTGTAATAACATTTTACGATGTGTATCTCACTACTTTAGTTTACAGATTTATGTAAATGTTCAATTATGTGCTGCTATTTCAAACTTTTAGTATCCTTTGATAAAAGAAGTTGAATATTATTGTTGACCTTTTTAAATTGTTTATTTTACCTTATATATTTTTTTTTCTACTCTTCATACAGTATTCTGTGAAAAGTATTATAGGTTTACTTTGTCCGATGTCACGTTTTTTGTCTGCACGATAAGTCAAAAACCAGAAATGATATCAACTTGAAAATTTTAAGCAAAAATCAAGCCCTATTAGGGGACAAAGCCTATTGATTTTTAACGAATCTGATTAAAAATAAGGAGTTAAGATGGGGTTAAGATGAAATTAAAAAAAAATTTCTAAGTTAAAAACGAAAAGCGATATCAACATGAATTTTTTAGTAAAAATGAAGCTTTATAAGAAGATAAAGTCTATTGATACTAAAAAAAATATGAATAAAATAAGTTAAGGGGGGTTAAAATATAAAAAAAATCCTTAATGGAAAACGAAAAATGATATAAACTTGAAATTTTTCGCAAACATCATTCTCTAAAAGGAGAAGCCCTTTAATTATAAAAAAAAAATCTGATTAAATATGAGGGATTTAAAGGGGGTTGAAATTAAAAAAAAAATTAAAAATGAAAAGCGATATCAACATGATATTTTTGGTAAAAATCAAGCTCTATATTGTGAAAACAATCTGCTTAAAAATGGGGGTTAAGGGGTCTGTTAAACCGCGAAGAGTATCATTTAAAATGCCAGGCATTATATATCTTTATTCTAGTTTGTGTCTGTGTAATATTATGTACTGTGATGGGACTGATCTTATAAAATAAACATTTAAAACATTTTAGTTCTTATTTTATTTGCCAATAAAAGGTATTTAAAAAATATATTTTTTATTTGACATCTGTGACAAATTGTGAAAATGATTAAACTTACAATAAAAACTAAAAAATGGTAGGTAGAGTTTCATATAAAATTTTTTACATAAAAATCAATGTCAAGCTTTCTACATAACCTAATATATATTTAAAAATAATCTCAAATTATGAATAAAAGTCAGTTTACTAATTAATAATGTTTATAGAGGGTTTTCAACGTATTAAAAACAAAACAAATATTACACTTACTAAAATATTCATTTATTAATAGTTGTAGTGCTTGAAAATAGTATGATGTTGATAATAATAACTACACTTAATACAAACTCAAATAATAAATAAAAACAGCGATATTGACTCTTGTACAAAGTTTTGATCCGAACTTATAAATGAAAAAATTGTTTCATTTCAGATTATCACAAGCCGCCACTGGTCTTCAGTTAAGTACAGTTACAATTTTCAAATAATGTAATTGAAACTTGTAGTTTTGATCAACTTTATGTTTCATTTATCTATATATAGGTGTTGTGTTTTTCAGATAGATTTAACTGTACCTTGGTGATTTGTAAATTACATATACTTTCCAATTTTTATAGATAATAAGGTTTGTTATGCTAGTTCAACTGACTAACTTCCTATTTAACACAGCACGTTTTTATATAAATTGGTGTATGCGCTAAATTATTATCTTTCTCACCATTTATAAGACAGGCACCTCCGGCAATTTCTCGAATTTATTTCTAGTACATTCCCGAATTCTTACTGGCTATCTATGTGTACAGGCGTCCGTATAGTTGGGTAAAGGGTGTTTATACCCTTCATAAAATTATCCTGGATTTTAAGACAAGTGGGGTCGTAAAAAAGACCAAACAAGGCAGAGGGACCCGAAGGATCAGAGCATAGCCAGATTGGTCGGAAATGGCTCGCATTACAGTATGTAAAAATTGCACGGTTACCAACCTAACGCATAATAGGTCTTTAACTTTTTCAAAAAACAGGTGTTACAGCTACATACCTATGAGATTATATTTAGATTTGTTTTATTTTTAGTTTTTCTTGAAATCTTCCTACTACCTGTAACGAACATAAATTTGTTATAAATATAATCTATCAAAAGATTTACTTCAAGTCACTTCCAGAAATCCTATGAATCACATGAATAATATATACATACTTTTTCAATTACTTAGGAGATGTACAACGTACACCACAGGAAATACCTACATGCGTGTTCTGACATTTAAAAGAGCTACTAAAATATAATTATTATTATGCTTGCGTACAAAAAAAAAAAACGGAGCCAATTAACAAGAAAACTTGTTGTTTAAACGCTACCCGAATGTTCATAAAATATTTTAAAATATATAATATAGGTACCTATAGATATGATGAAATGATTTTAATAGTCGATGTTATAGGAATTTCTGTAAAAATAATCGCATGTGTACCTACCTATGCAATAATTATGTAAAAAAACTAAATTAAAAGGTGATTAAAATGTATCATAATTGGAGTTTGCTGTGAAATTTAATTGTTTTGGGTTGCTACTTCAGCCACTTTCACAGAATGGCATTTATTGACATTTTTATTGTAAACAAAGTTTATTATTTCCAAATGAATTTTGCAATAAGAAAACAAACAATTCATATAATATTGAAATCATAATCAAAATTTATGTAAAACTATAGAAGTTGTTGAAAATTAAATGAAACAAACGAGGTTAATACTTTCTTAAATTTAAAAATAATAATATGACGTCTTTCTTTTGAATAAATATATTTTGACAAGTCTCAATATACTTTTAACATCACATTAAACAAAACCTTAAGCCTATTTTGCACTCTCCGTCAGTCATCACCTCAATTTTCTACTTTGGTACTATCATGTGATCTAAATGTAGTCGGCACTGTCTACAATTATCTAATAAGACTTCGTAATGTAGTTTTCCTAGTTTCTTTAGTACAGCTCCAAAAACCATATTTGCGGACTTGTACTCTCTCCCCTTCCTTAAATGTTCTTATTTTTGTTTTTTTTTTTATCTTTTGGACTGTACTGATCTTTTATATTGGTTAATAGATCTAATCTGGTTCGAATATTTCTACCAAACATCAAATTATAAGCACTTTCCCCTGAAGCATTCTGTACTTTTCGGAGTTGCATTAAAATTCTGCATATTTTCACTTCTGTGTCCAATTTTTCATTTTCTGAAGCCTGTAGAGCCCGTTTGATTGTCTGAACAAATCTTTCCGTTTATCCATTTGTCGCTGGGTGGTAAGGGACCGACGACGTTTTATGCTGTATTCCAATTGTTTTTAAAAGAAAATTAAACATATTCGATGTAAATTGTCAGATACCAGTGTAATGGTTAAACCAAATGTTGTAGATAACTGTCTAAGTTGTTTTATGCACCAATTTGCAGTTGTTATTTTTGTCGGAATTGCTTCAATCCATCTTGTATATGCATCCACTACAATAAAGAATTATGTTTCTTGAAAAGGTCCTGCGAAGTCAATGTGCACACGTTGTCATGGTTCCTGAGGCAACTCCCATGAAAGAAGTTTAGTTTTAGGTGGTTCATTTCTTTTTTCACAACATTGCTTACATAAACTTACCAGATTTTCTATGTCTTTGTCCACATTTCGCCAATAGCAATAGCTTCTGCCGAGTGCTTTCATATTAGTCATGCCAATATGTCCAATATGAAGTTCCTTTAATACTTCACATCTGAATGTTTTATATGTTATTACTTTAGCTCCACGAAAAATACACCCATCTTGCAGCCTCAATATATTGTATTCATAGCCTAGGACTTTTAAACTCTCCCCATTTTGTCATTTAGGTAGTAAATATTTTAAATGATCATACTTAGCAGTTTCTCTTGCTATATATCCCTAATTGTAATTGGTATAGTTTCAATCTGGTTTAATTGAAAAATTTCTTACTGATCTTTAAAATTGATGATGCTTTCTTCAACTGGAAATCTGAACAAAAAATCTGCATTGGCATGCTCTGTTGAATGGCGAAATTGTATATCGTAATCAAAACCAGACAAAAAGTGTGCGTAATGAAATAGTCTTATTGCTGTTATTCTAGGTAAATTCTTATTCGGATTGAAAATTGATACGAATGGTTTATGGTCAGTTACTAGTATGAATTTTCGACGGTAACAATATGGATAGAACGTTTTTAGTGCCCAATATATACCCGTTGCCTCTTTGTCTATTTGACTGTATTTCTGTTCACTCTTACTTTCTCGGTACCATCCAAAAATGTATGTGAGAGTACAGCTCCCAGTCCAACTGGTGATGCATCACTTGCAATAATCAGTAGCAACTGTGGACAATAGTGTGCTAATGTATTATCGCTCGCTATTTCTGTTCTAATTCTGTTAAAACTTCTTTCATATTCATCTGACCAGTCTCATTTTGCTTTTTTCTTTAAAATATTATTTAATGGATAGAGAAGTGTTGCTAAATCTGGCACAAATTTATTATAATAATTTGCAAGTCCTAAAAATACCCTTAAGTCATGTTCATTTTCTGGTTGCTTTGCCTGTATTAATGACTTGACTTTGTCATCGGTTTTGTGTAACCCATCTTCATCAATTTTATGTCCTAAATATATTATACTTTTTTGAAAAAATACACTTTTCTTTATTCAACTTCATATCGTGCATTCTTAAAATTTCTAATACTTGTTGTAGTCTTAGTAATGTAACATCATAAGTAGGGCCTTGAATTATTGTCACCCAAAAAACATTGTACTCCTTCCAGTATGCCTAGGATTTTATCCATGTACTCTGCCACAAACCTGGTGCAATTTTAACTGCAAACATTAGACGGTTGACCCAATACACTCTTTTGTGGGCAGGGTCGACTAGAGGGGGTGGTAGCCGGGACCAATTCCCGGGGCCCGGGCTTAAATGGGGGCCCGGCAGCGCTGTAAGGGGGCCCGAGAACAGGTTTTTTTTGTTCTGCATGAGAAATTCGACACAAGATAAGAGAGGGAAGTTAAGTTTAAATTAAAAGTAGAGGAAAAGTTTTAGTCTGGAGAAGTTTTTTGCCAATTGTCCTGGGGCCCGGCCTGGCTCTCGGCGGCCCTGTATTGTGGGTACTGATTGTTTGCAATAAAGCACTCTCTGCATCCATACCCATTTGTAAGTAGGCTTGTTTTAAGTCCAAAGTACAAAAGAATTTACCTCCATTTTATGTTTCTCATCTTTGATACATCTATTTATTGACTGTGACTTTGTAGTCTGCACACAATTTTACACTTCCATTAGGTTCAAATATGGGAACGATTGAAGTACTTCAGTCAGAATTTTAAATTTTTATTATTTTCAATTTGGTTAACCGGTCCAATTCTTCTTCTAGGTACTTTATTTAACAATGTATATGGAATTCTCCTTGGTTTGTGGAATATCGGCTTTGCGTTCTCTTCAAGTTCTATGTGTCCCTTAAAGTTTGATATCTCACCCATGTCAGCATTAAATACATCATCAAATTTCAATAGAACATAAGTTGCTCTTACTTTGAATGGTTTGGATAGTTTTAATTTAATTCAAATTTATTCTGGATTCCCGAATATATTACCTTCCAAATATAGGGTCGACCTGAGCTTTGATGATGTACACGGAAAAAAAATTGTAGAACAAATTTCTACAATTGTAGATTTTTCTCTACAATAAATAGTACATATAGGGACAGGGACAATTTGTAGTAAAAATTTCCAAATATTTGTGGAGAATGTATTGTAGAGTTATTATCTACAATATTTAGTAAAAATATTCAAATGCATCATAAGAATTGTTCTACAAATTGTTATAATTTTTGCTATTCATTGTATGAATTTATATTAAAAATGTATTGCGTTTTATGAAAATAAATACGAAAATTTTACACAATAAATAGTAAAAATTCATACAAATTGTAGTAATTTTTAATAAAATTTGTAGTAGTGTTCCATAATTATTATAATTATAACCTAGAAAAAATGTTCCTCAATAAAATATTCAATTTATTGTTTTAATATAAAAGATACAAATTCTTAATTACATTATGTAATAAATAACAGTAATAATAGCGCCCTCAGTCTCAGTTGGCTTTTCTGCAACTGAAAAACATGAAATAAAAATTAATAATTGTTCATACCCTTAAAACGGGGATATTTATCACCTTTACACTGATTTGGATATTAAATGACTAAATCAGATAACTAACAAAAATGAGAAAGTAGGTATCTCACAATTAAGACAAAAAACATCATTAAACTTGGCACAAAATTCGATCGTTGCACACAACATTCGATCGTTGGCCACAACAATTTTTTTAAAATAATCTACTAAGGTTATTTAAATTAGTTATCTAAAGGTAAATTATTGAGAAACAATAATAAATGTACTTACCACCAATAGAATTTATTATTAAAATTTTCTCAAACGCATCGGTGCTTATAATATAATAATGTGTTATAGGTACTCGTACCTATATGTACCATGCTTTGTTATGTGAACATGGCGAACGGTTACTGCTGTCTGGCCGTTTATGATCGACGTCAGAAAACGTTGGCCAATAGCAGAATTCTGTTTTGTTCACATGACTTAGAATTTCTACAATATTATAGAATATTTTTGAAGAAGGGATGTAAAGTATTACTATTTCTTGTAGAGAAAATTACTATTTTTTGTAGAGATAATTATTAATATTTGTACAAATTTTTACAGAAGTTAGTAGTAGTAATTACGATAACTGTAATAAATTTCTACTTCTACAAACAATAGTAAAATATACTAAACATTGTGGACTTCTTTTCTATTGTTGTAGCATTTTATTCGACAATTCAATTGCTACAATAATTAATAGTTTTTAACTATAAATTGTAGTAAAATTTTCTACAAATTGTTAAGTATTTTTTTACAAGTCTACTACTACAACATTGTAGTAAAATTTTCTAGTCACATTTTTTTCCGTGTATAGTTTTCCAAGGAATGTTTCATTGTCAATTGAATATTGGACAATTACCTAACCAAATGGAATAATTCTTTCTCCTGTATATGTAACTTAGTCAATCATTGTTTAAAAAATTCGTTTAGTTAGTTGTAATCTGATAAAGTCACTATACGAGATTGTAAACAAAGCAGATCTTATTTTGATTGGTCTTCCCTCAATGTTGACTGTTACTATATAAATTTATCATTATTTATTGTTTCGGCCTTTACTTGATGAAAATCCATTTTATCTTGAATGAGTAAAACCAATTTTGGTAGATTTTCACAAAACACAAAAGTTTTGTGAAAATCTACCAAATTTGGTTTTACTCATTCAAGATAAATTTATCATTTGTGGACGATGTAAATATCGTCGGTCTAAAGCACACTTATTGTATATCCAAAAACGCATTTTTGGACAATCGCAAATTTAAACTTCTAGAAAATGTAATTAAATGCCTTAATTATCAGTTTCAATTTGAATTTATTGTAGTTTGGTGGGTGTTGGAGCCATGTTGGAGCTACAATGTTTGTGCCAATAAAGAAGACTAAAATGCGATTTAATTGGTAAGATCGTTATAACATCAAATTTGGAGTTACAATATGTGTGCTTTAGATCGACGATATATTAATTTGTGCATTCTCTTCATTGTCAGATTGACCCGTTTCTACAAGGTCTCTTATTTGTTGTTCTCTATTTCTGTTATTTCGCTTTTGTAAAGAAGCTTTTGAAATGTGACCCATTTTTTTTACAAAAATCACAAATTTTGTCCTTGTGGCAACAGGTATCTGCGTTATAGCGCTTATCTCCACATCTGTAATCCTGATCATTTGGTAATCTCTACATTTTATGTCTATTAGTACTTTGAGGTAGTTGATCTTTCCCCCATTTCATTTGACTTCCTGTTGCTCTCTGGCTTCCTTTCGGAACTTGTAGAATTTGTTATGTTTTCTGTATTTCTGCTTCTGACTTTGACATTTCTGTGTTTATCGCCAACTCAAGCATCTCTTTGTACGACATTTTTTTCCTCTATTGTAATATTTTTGTTTGGATACTATTTTCGTATATTCCTCGTATAAATGGCAGGCAAAGAATATTTCTGCTATTGTTTTCGCATGCACAGAAAAATCACAATCTCTGATTAGTTTCTTTAATTCTCTCCGAATATTTTAACTAAATCTTCAAAATTTTCTTTTAACGATCGCCTACACGGTAAAAAATGTGACTAGAAAATTTTACTACAATGTTGTAGTAGTAGACTTGTAGAAAAATACTTAACAATTTGTAGAAAATTTTACTACAATTTATAGTTAAAAACTATTCATTATTGTAGCAATTGAATTGTCGAATAAAATGCTACAACAATAGGAAAGAATTCCACAATGTTTAGTATATTTCACTATTGTTTGTAGAAGTAGAAATTTATTACAATTATCGTAATTACTACTAGTAACTTCTGAAAAAATTTGTACAAATATTAATAATTATCTCTACAAAAAATAGTAATTTTCTCTACATAAAATAGTAATAATTTACATCCCTTCTTATGAAAAAAATTCAATTTTGTTAAAAAATATTCTATAATATTGTAGAAATTCTAAGTCATGTGAACAAAACAGAATTCTGCTATTGGCCAACGTTTTCTGACGTCGATCATAAATGGCCAGACAGCAGTAGCCGTTCGCCATGTTCACATAACAAAGCATGGTACATATACGAGTACCTATAACACTATATTATATTATAAGCACCGATGCGTTTGAGAAAATTTTAATAATAAATTCTATTGGTGGTAAGTACATTTATTATTGTTTTTGAATAATTTACCTTTAGATAACTAATTTAAATAACCTTAGTAGATTATTTAAAAAAAATAGTTATGGCCAACGATCGTATGTTGTGCCGAACGATCGAATTTTGTGCCAAATTCAATGATGTTTTTTGTCTTAATTGTGACATACCTACTTTCTCATTTTTGTTAGTTATCTGACTTAGTCATTTAATATCCAAATCAGTGTAAAGGTGATAAATATCTCCGTTATAAGGGTATGAACAGTTCAATTGTTATTAATTTTTATTTCATATTTTTCAGGTGCAGAGAAGCCAACTGAGACTGAGGGTGCTATTATTACTGTTATTTATTACATAATGTAATTAAGACTTTGTATCTTTTATATTAAAACAATAAATTGAATATTTTATTAAGGAACATTTTTTTCTAGGTTATAATTATAAGAATTATGGAATACTACTACAAGTTTTATTAAAAATTTTTACTATTTTTTGTGTAAAATTTTCGTATTTATTTTCATAAAACGCAATACATTTTTAATATAAATTCATACAATGAATAGCAAAAATTATAACAATTTGTAGAACAATTTTTATGATGCATTTGGATATTTTTACTAAATATTGTAGATAATAACTCTACAATACATTCTCCACAAATATTTGGAAATTTTTACTACAAATTGTCCCTGTCCCTATATGTACTATTTATTGTAGAGAAAAAATCTATAATTGTAGAAATTTCTTCTACAATTTTTTTCCGTGTAGCATTTACAAATATGTACTTTTAGTTTTTTCGTTTTTATCATATCCTTGCAGATCTGTGTATATTTTAAGTCTATTCATAAAATTATTAAAAGATTCGTCCATTTGGTAAGGTGAAAAATTAACCTTTGTCTCTACCGGTAGTAATTCAGCTGAGAAACTTGTTGAAGCTCTCTCTGTTATTGGTTGAGGTTTAGGCGTAATATTCTTCTGTAAATCTAATTTTACTGTCATAAATAAATTTTCTATCTCTTGTCTAATTCGATATTCCGGTTCTTTGTCTTTCTCTTTAGTGACCAATAGCTTTCTTGTATTGAGAGGAATTGTTGAAATAACCGGTTCACTTTGTCTAATCTTATTTGTAATATTGTCTAAGGTCCTGAATTCTTTTAATTTCTGTTGTATCTGGCCATTGATATTGTTTCTTTTCTTTTTTAGCTCCTCCATCGTCGCCAATTTCTTATATTTAGAAATAATAATATATTTTGACAAGTCTCAATCTACTGTGAACTAATCATCACATTTAACAAAACCTTAAGCCTATTTTGCACTCTCCGTCAAATACAAAGAATATTCTCATTGATAAAATTTCACTCATTTTGAGTAATCCATGAAATGCACGATAGTGTCTTTCTTAGAATGAACTGGCATGTGCAATAAAATAAATTTGTTTGTCACTACTAAAACAGATTTTTTTGGATTTTCATCAATAACATTCAGAACAACTTCAATATTTTTAGCTGTATGTTTAGACCATTGCAGTCAAAGACTAATTTAGGATTAGGATGTTCTTCAAGAAAATCAGCAAGCCTTCTAGAATTGAATATTGCCACTTGGCATTTGTGCTGGAGTAACCTTTGATAATTTTTGCTTTTTAATCTGTATTGCATCCCTACCTATAATTTTTTAAATAAAATTTTTTAAAAGATTTTACAGATTTAACAGAAACGTTCAGTTTTACTTTCAATGTTAAAATGTCATTCTGTGGAAGTGGCTATTGTACCAATCTACATAACAAAAAAAAATCGTATGATGGATTATTATAATCTGAATAATTATAAAAATCCAAAAATTAAATAGTTTCTGCAATAAAACCTACCGATACATAATATAAATAAATAAAAAAGAGCAACAAACTGTTTCCTAACAAGAATCGTAAATTAAATTTTAACCATTTTTGTAGTCAATGTGCTACCGAGCTTTTATAGCATTCTATAATTTTATCCATAACCCACAATATTACTTCTACCCATATCTAAAATTACAATAAAATATTTGTTAAAAACCAATTCGTCAGAATTCAGAGGTATTTTACTTTTAAGAAGACAATACTACAGTCAATTTTTACGACCACCGACTGTTTACAGCTTTGACATAACAACATAAAACATGTAAAATGAAAAGCGAACTATTTACGACCGCACTTGCGAAGAATTATATAACCCTTTCAGATTTACTTTTGCTTTCTATAATAGCAAAACATTCAAGAGTCTCAAAACCTTTCTCATGGCGAGTTTATTTATGGCACCTATTGGTTTATGATTTTTTATGCTATTTTTAACTTACAATTCTCAACTCAAGTTTATTTCTCTAGTATTTTATAAATAAATACAGATGAGCCACCTCAGACGAAAGATCTTAAAGAGAACGTGTGAGAAATTCTATTTGGTTCGGTTGTTTATGTTTTGGTATTTTCAAAAGTTAAAAATCCACGGTAATTTACATTAGAAATGAGTGAGCGTGCACTTAGATATTTATCATTATCACATTTGGTCTGTGCATGAAAATTATTTAAAATATTTATGGTTTGGGTTATCACAAATTGAAGATGGATTAATGGATTAAAGGACGATGAAAAGTTAATTTTGTTATTTATTCAAAGAAAACAAAAAACATCAATAATTTAAAATAACAGACTGTGTGAGCCAAGAAATACATTGTTTTTAGCTGAATCAAAATTTAAAAAAACATATTTTCTATTTATTTACGTATTTATAGATATGTAAATGATTATCTACATTATTAAGCATTTTTTTAAATTTGATATAATTAAATGTGCCATTTTAGCATTTAGGGTCCGATTACAAATAGAAGAACATAGCCACGCCATAATTTGGCAAAGTAAATAGATTATCACCGCCTACTGGGTGATTAATGAAGTGTTAATATTACACGGAAAAAAAATTGTAGAAAAAATTTCTACAATTATACATTTTTTCTCTACAATAAATAGTACATATAGGGACAGGGACAATTTGTACTAAACATTTCCAAATATTTGTAGAGAATATATTGTAGAGTTATTATCTACAATATGTAGTAAAAATATTCAAATCATCATAAGAATTGTTCTACAAATTGTTATAATTTTTGCTATTCATTGTATGAATTTATATTAAAAATGTATTGCGTTTCATGAAAATTAATACAAAAATTTTACACAATAAATAGTAAAAATTCATACAAATTGTAGTAATTTTTAATAAAATTTGTAGTATTATTCCATAATTATTATAATTATAACCTAAAAAAAATATTCCTTAAAATATTCAAAATTTATTGTTTTAATATAAAAGATACAAAGTTTTAATTACATTATGTAATAAATAACAGTAATAATAGCTCCCTCAGTCTCAGTTGGCTTTTCTACTCCTGAAAAATATGAAATAAAAATTAATGCCTATTGAACTATTCATACCCTTAAAACGGGGATATTTATCACCTTTACACTGATTGGGATATTAAATGGCTACATCAGATAACTAACAAAAATGAGAAAGTAGGTATGTCACAATTAAGACAAAAAAACATCAATTAACTTGGCACAAAATTCGATCGTTGGCACAACATTCGATCGTTGGCCACAACTATATTTTTTTAAATAATCTACTAAGGTTATTTAAATTAGTTATCTAAAGGTAAATTAATCAGAAACAATAATAAATGTACTTACCACTAATAGAAGTTATTTTTAAAATTTTCTCAAACGCATCGGTGCTTATAACATAATAATGTGTTATATGTGTACCATGCTTTGTTTTGTGAACATGGCGAACGGCTACTGCTGTCTGGCCATTTATGGTCGACGTCAGAAAATGTTGGCCAATAGCAGAATTCTGTTTTATTCACATGACTTAGAATTTCTACAATATTTTAGAATATTTTTAAACAAAATTGAATTTTTTTCATAAGAATTATTAATATTTGTACAAATTTTTACAGAAGTTTGTAGTAGTAATTACGATAATTGTAATACATTTCTACTTCTACAAACAATAGCAAAATATACTAAACATTGTGGTCTTCTTTCCTATTGTTGTAGCATTTTATTCGACAATTCAATTGCTACAATAATGAATAGTTTTTAACTATAAATTGTAGGAAAATTTTCTACAAAAAGTTAAGTATTTTTCTACAAGTCTACTATTACAACATTGTAGTAAAATTTTCTAGTCACATTTTTTTCCGTGTATAGTAGATAATATAGGAAATAGTTTTATACCTAACAACTTATAATTATGACGTAACTGTTTTCTTCTAATTATTGTAATCGGACTCTATTACAGAAATGCCATGTTTACTGTATAGGAAGTAATACTATTAGAAATAAACTACAAAATTGAACAAAATAGCTATTTTATGAGAATAGTTTTCAGAAATTTTGATTTGACTTTGGTACTTTAGTGTTTTTAAAATGAAATGCATTTCTTCTAAAGTTTATTTTATGCACTGCAACAAGGGTTACGGATTTTCATACATAGATGACCATGCTTGGCAGGGAAAAATATATAAATTTTTAAAATATTTCACATCTAAAAACTTTAACGAAATCTGCAGCATACAAATAGTAGTTAATCAAATGGTGTGATAATAATGAATACAAAATAGCTTAGTAATAATAAATATTATTCAATTGCTTGCTAGTTGCACATGTGTGAAATATTTTAGAAAATTCCACACCTGTAATTTTGAACCAATCAAAATACGTGTTTTTGACAGATCACCATGGCAACGGAGGTATTTTAGTGGAAATTTTTTTCTCGTGGGGTACCCAACAGCGAATTATACTGGACATTTTTTGACGTTTATAATAACAGACCATTTTTGACAGACTGGTTTTTATTTGTTCACATAATAGGTTTAGTTTTGATACATTTTAGTTACAATGCTAAGGTGTTTTCTATATTCTTCGGCCACTTCTTTTCTTCTTAATGGCGAAAATGCAGGACTTTGGATGCTTTGAATTATGTGTCTATGTCTAATAAAATACACGGAAAAAAATGTGACTAGAAAATTTTACTACAATGTTGTAGTAATAGACTTGTAGAAAAATACTTAACAATTTGTAGAAAATTTTACTACAATTTATAGTTAAAAACTATTAATTATTGTAGCAATTGAATTGTCGAATAAAATGCTACAACAATAGGAAAGAAGTCCACAATGTTTAGTATATTTTACTATTGTTTGTAGAAGTAGAAATTTATTACAATTATCGTAATTACTACTACTAGCTTCTGTAAAAATTTGTACAAATATTAACAATTATCTCTACAAAAAATAGTAATTTTCTCTACAAAAAATAGTAATACTTTACATCCCTTCTTCAAAAATATTCTATAATATTGTAGAAATTCTAAGTCATGTGAACAAAACAGAATTCTGCTATTGGCCAACGTTTTCTGACGTCGATCATAAACGGCCAGACAGCAGTAGCCGTTCGCCATGTTCACATAACAAAGCATGGTACATATACGAGTACCCTATAACACATTATTATATTATAAGCACCGATGCGTTTGAGAAAATTTTAATAATAAATTCTATTGGTGGTAAGTACATTTATTATTGTTTCTGAATAATTTACCTTTAGATAACTAATTTAAATAACCTTAGTAGATTATTTTAAAAAAATAGTTGTGGCCAACGATCGAATGTTGTGCCCAACGATCGAATTTTGTGCTAAGTTCAATGTTGTTTTTTGTCTTAATTGTGACATACCTACTTTCTCATTTTTGTTAGTTATCTGACTTAGTTATTTAATATCCAAATCAGTGTAAAGGTGATAAATATCCCCGTTTTAAGGGTATGAACAATTCAATTGGTATTAATTTTTATTTCATATTTTTCAGGTGCAGAAAAGCCAACTGAGACTGAGGGCGCTATTATTACTGTTATTTATTACATAATGTAATTAAGAATTTTTATATTAAAACAATAAATTGAATATTTTATTAAGGAACATTTTTTTCTAGGTTATAATTATAATAATTATGGAATACTACTACAAATTTTATTAAAAATTACTACAATTTGTATGAATTTTTACTATTTATTGTATAAAATTTTCGTATTTATTTTCATAAAACGCAATACATTTTTAATATAAATTCATACAATGAATAGCAAAAATTATAACAATTTGTAGAACAATTCTTATGATGCATTTGGATCTTTTTACTAAATATTGTAGATAATAACTCTACAATACATTCTCCACAAATATTTGGAAATTTTTACTACAAATTGTCCCTGTCCCTATATGTACTATTTATTGTAGAGAAAAAATCTACAATTGTAGAAATTTGTTCTACAATTTTTTTTCCGTGTATATATAATATTTAGACACTAATTTATTCACCTTTTTCCCATTCAGCACTTTGAATTTTGCGTAGTTTAGGTGCAAATATTCGTGGACAATCCGGAACAAATTTTCGTTTTTCAAGTTGGAGCCACAATCCTCTATTAATCCGAGTAAGTCATGGTGCAATGATTGATCATTACATCAGACAATTTCACGCATAGCGTATGATTTTCAAATCGATTAATTTTTAAACAAATAGGTAATTTTGTTGGTTTTACTTGCTGTACAATATTCTTTATCGCAACAAAACGCGAGTTATTTAATGTTTTGAACTGTCAAAATACAATGATCACAGCCTCCTACGATTGATGCTTGCTGACGCTGGTTATGAATTTATGAATTTCATACCATTTTAAAGCGCTCATAACGCATGTTAATAAAAACGCAGAAAAACAATTTTCTACCACTTGTAGTTATTCAAAACTTACATAAAATTAAAGAATATACTATTTTCTATTTTCAAATGGTATTCCCATGCAACTACAATGAGTAGAAATAAGCAATTTGAAGGCCTAAATAATTGCAGCGAAACATTTTTTTACGTCGGGCCGCTTGACAACTTCAAAACTGAAATTATATTCGAGGTTAGGGTCTCACTTAGTTACCATGACAACTCAACAATCAAGGCGACAACACCTTTTATGTTTCACTGGTGACTTGGAGAAAATAATTTGCATTGTTGAGAAACAAAAAATAAATTTTAAAAATATTTAATTTTCAACCATAATTCAGCGTGGAATTTTCTTACCGAATACCACGCGAGGTCAAATTAATATCAGGAAATTTTTTGACCTCTAGTGGTATTACTAGTGAAAATTTTATTCTTTTTACTCTTGCTTTAAAAATTGAAACTTGTTTAATTCCATTTATAGTTAAAAAAAATTGATAAAAAGTTAAATGTTAGTTACTAGTTATTGGATAAGATTATTATGAAGAAATTTAAGATTTTTTGTTTATTGCTTATTGAAGAAAGTAATTATTTTGAGGCGAATATCATAGGATTCAATAATCATTTTTCTGTGCGCTGCCATCTACAATGAAGGCATTATTTTTACTTAAATACTTATACATGTTACTTAATAATTTTAATGTCATAATGTCTATTCTAGTCCTATATTATTTTGTTCTTCTTCTAAAGAGCCTACTATACTCTTCAATTTACCTAAACCCCATACTTTTTATCAGCCTCCACAAAGAACTTTTACTTCTTGTAAATTCAGGTGGAACAGTGTACTTTGTAAAGAATACCTAGAAAAATATATATTCCTTAATAAAAAAATATTTTTCTATAAAAATTATAAAAAATCATTCGAGCCTTAAAAATGTTTTCCGGTTAAAAGTGAACTGACAGAGGTTTCTTGTGAATAATTTTAGTATCTGTCAATGGTGCAATATCAAAAATCTGATTTCAGACACTTAATACAAAATACATCTCCAGGATGTAAAAATCGTAAACGATCTCCTGAATCCTTTCAAGTTCTCCAAGTTTTTTCTACGGTCTCTTTTTTCGAGGAGATCCAAAGGAAGCAGACGCTCCTATTTCAATAGCTAAGACTATACCTGTATTTTATCAAAATTTACTCAAGCCTACCTGATTTAGTGAAATTTAAAAAACTATGCATCTTTTTCAGAAAAAAATATCATCTATATTCAAGAAAAGCTTTACACTTGGAAGATTACATTTGTTTGAAATAAAGCAGTTTGCTTCAAATAATATTTCTCGATATAATAAGAAAATAAATGTTGAGTAAAGTATAGGCATAATCTTGTATTTTAAGAGTTATAATAATAAATCTGAGAATAAATTATTTCATTCGAGTATTATAAGTATGATATGCTCTTAAAACCGACTATTGCGTACTTGATTCAATGATATAAAAGAATTCGATTCAAAGCATTTAAATTTCAGAACAAGAATTAAACAATTCGAATCAAAAACCTAGGTACTTCACAAAAGATTAGCTAGTACAAATTCACTGCACGGTGGTGCCAGCTGAAACTTATTTTAAAATGCAACCACTGCATTAATACGGTAAATATATGACTGGCACATGTTGAGATGTGATACTTATTATTCGGAAGTCAGAGACAAAACGCATTTATAGAGAATTTGGCAAATTGGCATTAATAATAATAATAATAATAATAATAATAATAATAATAATAATAATAATAATAATAATAATAATAATAATAATAATAATAATAATGTTTATTTACTGAAATATACATTTAAAAAATACATTCATAAAAACGACAAGAAATAAATAAACATACAAATTCACAGAAGCAGTACTTACATTGTGTACCGCTTGTACGTGATAATTTATAATAATATTTTTTTTTTTGTGTTGACAAATTTAAGTTTTTTTTTTTTTTTTAAACAATAATGTAAAATTAAATAAATTGTTACATATTATTATTATATGCTAAAAACGTCAAAATCGGGTGATGTCAAATCCGGGTTTTTTTTGTCAATGTCCATTATAATGCGAGAAAGTCACAAGTATTAGTCATATTCGGTTGGATGTCTTATTTTGGGTAAGTATAGTTATTTATATATTTATATCTATTGTAAAATTTAAATAATTAATTTAATAAAGTATAGAACAATTTTCTGGGTGTGTTTAATAACCATTTTTTTAACATAGATTTAAATAAATTGTGTTCTTTAATTATTTTTATATTTTCAGGAATTAAAGTATATAATTTTGGACCTATAAAGCTACAATGTCTTTGTCCAATGGTTTTACTGCAGCGTGGGATAGAGAAAGTGAGTTGTCTTGTGTTGTAGGTATGTTCTATTTGTATTAATTTTATGTTACCCTTGTGAATATTTGTTAAGAGAGTTAAACAATATATTTGCCTTATATCTAGAACTCCTGCATCCAGAAACAGACGATCACTTGAGTATGAACGCTCTTTATTATACATAAGTTTTAGTATCCATTTTTGTACCACATTTAACTTTTCTAGATAAGAATCACTGACCCCACCCCAAGCTATGATGCCATATGATAGTTGCGATTGCACTAATCCGTAATAGATGATTTTTAATTGAGTAACGTTTAAATATTGTCTTAGGTACTTAAATCTAGATATAAATCCTCTCTTAGAACGTGTTCATCCTATTGTCCATTTTTTAACATGTTTGCATCGTATCGTTAGGGTTGCGTTTTACTTTTTATGAATGTATGAATAAATTAAATTGAAATGGAACATTTGTTAAATGAATGGGGCCTCAACTACCTGATACCAATATTTAAATGTAAGTTCACTTCTTGTTAGGTATTATTATACAGGGTGTTTATTAAGTACTTGTACAAACTTTAAATAGTGAATCTTTGACTAATTTTAAGGCAAAAAGTTCATATTCATATAAACACGTGTCCTAAACCTCTTAACTTTTGTGTTACAGGGTGGTAAAGTTTTCAGAAAAAAATCTATTTTTTCCAATAACCGTGAGACTATTGTAGATACCTTTACGAAATTTGGTACACGTATACTATGCATTAAGATGCATTTTTTGTGTACAAATTTATGTTTTCTACCACTGGCGTCCATACCTACGGGGTATTGAATATTTTTGCAGAAAAAAATAGTATGCCACTAATTCATCTTAAAACAAAAATTATTTTTGAAATCCTTATTTATTTTTAAACAAATTTAATCATTTGAGTTTTTTCGTTCGTTGCATACTTTACGCTTTAAAAAATAAAATCCGTTTTATTTCAGAGTCAAATTGCTAAAATGTACAATTGTACATACATGCATGGCAAGCCTTGCAAACAACCGAGACGTTTCCATGGTAGCGGAATCAGTTTATTTAAAAAAAAGATCATGGTTTTTGTCATTTAAAAATGTATGTATGTAATAATTTATTGTCTATTATTGTGTTCAAAATGTACGAATACACCAATGCAGAAATGGCAGACATTCATTTCGTCTACGGAATGGCTCACGGTAATGCACAAGCTGCAAAAAGAATGTATCAAGCCCGATTTCCTCAACGGGTGGTTCCACATGTGCAAACTTTCATTAATATTCACGCAAGACTTTGTGAAACTGGCAGCTTTAAAAGATTAATTGATATCCCAGGAAGGCCTGCGACAGTTCTAACAGTTGAAATTGAAGAAGCTGTGTTAAATAGAATTGAAGAAGACCCGCAAACTAGTACAAGGAAAATTGCTCATGAATTGAATATTACGCATACAATTGTGTGGCAAATTTTAAAATCTCAACAACTTTATCCTTATCATATTCAACGTGTACAGGCATTACTACCTAGAAATTTTCCTCTCAGAGTAGATTTCTGCGTTTGGCTGCGAAATAAATTATTAACAACCCCGGATTTCTTAGGCCATGTACTTATTACAGACGAAGCTTCTTTTTCTCGAAATGCCATCATGAACTTCCACAACAACCATATCTGGTCTGAGGATAATCCCAATGCTATCATAGAAAATAATTTCCAAGATCGTTTTTCTCTAAATATTTGGGTCGGAATTATCGGGGATCACCTTATTGGACCTTGCATTCTTCCACAAAGGCTAAATGGCGAAGAAAACAGAAGATTTTTGGAGCACGAGCTTCCTGAACATTTAGAAGAAATTGATTTGGCTACCAGAAACAGGATGTGGTTCATGCACGATGGCGCACCGGCACACTTGTTTGGCTGCACGTCAATTTCTAAACGAGAATTATCCTAATCATTGGATAGGAAGAGCGGGAGCGCAAGCCTGGCCTCCCAGATCACCAGATTTAAATCCTCTGGATTTTTTTCTGTGGGGTCACTTAAAGACACTAGTTTACAAAACATCCGTTCAAAATGAGCAAGATCTAAGAAACAGGATATTTGAATCGTGTGCCATTATTAATTAGACACCAGGCATATTCGAAAGAGTACGTCAATCAATGTTAAGGCGAATTGACACATGCGTTGCAGTAGGCGGCGGGCATTTTCAGCAATTGTTGTAAATGTTATTAACTTATTTGTAAAAGTAGTTTAGTCTTAATCTGTAAATAATCTAAGTTTATCACATAACAATATTAATCAATAAAAGATACATTTTTCACTTGTTCCATGCAGAATACTATGCGTCGGACGAAAACTATGCGTCGGAGAAAAAAACTCATCAGACTAAATTTGCTCAAAACTAAATGAGGATTGCAAAAATATTTGCTATTTTAAGATGAAGCAGTGGCGTACTATTTTTTTCGGTAAAAATATTTAATACGAAACCCGTACGGGCGCCACTGGTAGAAAAAATAAAATGCATCATAATGCTTAGGAGACGTGTACCAAATTTCGTAAAAATATCTGCAATATTCGTACAGTTATTAGAAAAAAAAATGTTTTTTCTAAAAACTTTACCACCCTGTAGCTCAAAAGGTTTAGGACATGTGTTCATATGAACGTTTTGCCTTAAAATAAGTCAAAGATTCACCATTTAAAGTTTGTACAAGTACTTAATAAACACCCTGTGTATAAGTACATTTATAATCATAATACGAAACAAACTGGAATAGAAGTTAAAAAAATGTATAATGGAGGACGTATCTATGAAAATTCTGATTTCAAGATTCTTACAAATTTAATAAGCTTACATTTTATTTTATTATAACAGAAAATAATAAAGGCCTATTTGCATTAGAAAATATTTACTATAATTATGAGAAAAGGTTAGTGAAATATGCAAAAACTTATTTGCGAAGTCTAAAAGGACGTACTTATTTACCTACCCACATTTACTAAAAATATTCATTTTGTAGATACGACCTCTTATCTTAGTAGGACAAACTTTTATGTTCCATTTAGGTTTTGAAGTTATAAAATTATTATTATTATTATTATTATTTTTTTTTTTTTAATTATAGGAGGGACACCTCAGAGGACAGAGGAATTTGGCATATTAACTAAAAACAACTTTGAAAAATGTTTTTCAGTGGATATGTACCAGTAAGAACCCTATTTAAAAGCAAGAACAGCCTGATCTTATTTCAAGATTATTAATTTCTTCAATAAAACTATCGTATACTTCAACCAAAATCAATATATTTATGTCAAAGCTCTATTTCATTTAAGATGTACATAATACTTCAATTGAGCAATAAATACTCTTCATTTAATTAGAGGTATTTTGGTTTGGGCAAGTTGATTCTAATCTTGAAGCAAGGCTTATTAGCTATTGTTGAACAAGTATAACTAGAATTTCAAATCGAGACGCGTTTTACTTGCAGATATACAAACAAACAAAGCATTGAAATAAGACCATTCATCTTGAATATAGTACACCTTTTTTTTTCTATGTTCATAGAAGAGACATTTTTTATAATCTGCCGGCCTTGACTATGGATAATTTTTCCTTTTAAATTAACAAGTTTTTTAGGAGGCATGGGATTTTAGATTAAATAAAAAATCAAAAATATTTCACAAATAAACGATACCAAAAAACAACCTCAAATGTGAAACGCTATCGTTGCTACCAAATAAATAAATGGCTATTGGCATAAAAATGTTCGTTCATTGTTGCAACTTCAGGTGGTTTTTTTCTCGTGAAACGCATTCTAAACGTTGGTGAAAGAGCCTAAATATTTGTATGCCTGGATAAAATTCATAAAGTTTGGACGCTATATCATTAATGGAGAGCTGATTGTGTGCAGGAAGATCATTCGTACTCCAATTAGCTATCTGCGTTTGTTATTGAGCTTCAAAATTGTCTAGTCCAAATTTTTTCACGGTGGTGAGAAAAGTATTATTTTTTTGTTTTTGTAAAAGCGTGATGTTATCGACGAAAAAGGGAATCCAGATATGGATTAAATACATTCTTTAACTGTATTAGCCTGAATATTATTCGTAGAAGATTGTTGTCCCGTAATTCGTACCATCTTGATTTCTACACCTCTCATGTTACCCATTTCTTCTACTTCCTTAAATACTTTAATCAGGTCAAAGACTACCTAACGAGAATCGACATTATGAGCCAGTGCCAGTTGTGTTTGTTCTGTAAATTTTTTGTATACAGCATTGTCAAACTGTAGCACATAGTACCTACCTAACTATATATCCAGTGTTGCCAATTAGAAGCAAAGAGCGTAATTTTTGGGCTTTTTGTCTAAGTTTTGCGATTTCATTGCGGCTTCAACTTCTTTGTGACTTTTTGCGATTTTACCTGCAAAGGCGACTGGTAATGACAGATGACATATTTTCCCTTTATTATTTTATAAAGTAATACACTGTTAAAAAAATGTATGTCAAAAACATATTGAATATAGTGATTACTAGTGAATTACCATAACTGTATACTCTTATTTTGTGCTTTTAAATCATATTTAAGGCAATATTTTAGCTTTTTTATAGTGGTAATAAAGTTGCGCTTTTTGATTAAAAATTGCGCTTTTTATGCTGGAGTTTTGCGCTAATCGTTTCTTCGGTATTGGTAACACTGGATATATCAGTAATGTATATCTTACGCGTTGTTGATTAAGTCGTAAAAGTCAGTGGGTGTAACTGCCCCTCCTTACCTCCCCCCTCTCTAAACTACGTCACTGCTTACAGGCTAAGTTTGGTAAACTAAATCTTTAAGTCGACCTCACAATTAAAAATCTAATACAGTGAGGTCAAGAGATTTTGGTGGGCATAGAAACAGAAATCTCTTCCAATCCACCTATTCCGATAACGTTCATTTAAAAAGTCTTTTACGTCATTTTTATAATGTGCTGGGCAGCCATCCTACTGTATTCACATAATAGTGAAATATTTTCTAATAAAACAGGCAATTCGTCTTTCTGTTATCTTAAATATCGCTCACCATTTAAAATTTTTTTGAAAATAATAAGACCTATTATTTTACCATCTAAAATTCCACACCACACATTTAGTGACCATCGACCTTGATTAAACATTTCTCGCATCCAATGAGGATTGTGGTTAGGACAAGTAATGCATAGGTATTATGCCTGTTTACAGATCCTAGAGTGGTCGTTAAAAATTAAAAAAAAGCCGTCCTTATAATGAAAAAAATACGGAAAATATATATATTTTTTTAACAACAAGAACAAGCAGTTTGAAGTTTATTTGTTCATAAACTCGTAATTTTTTCAAAATATCGCTTAAAGTAGACGGATTTGAGAAAAAAATCTTAAAATTTTGATTTTATGGAGTTAATGAGTTTATTATTGAAAATAAATATGAACTTCATGAAAAAAATAAAGGAGACTTTTTGTGTAGAAAAGATCTTTTCTTACAAAATTCCTTACAATGAATTTTTCTCAAATCCGTCTACTTTAAGAGATATTTTGAAAAAACTTTTTTTTTTAAATAAACTTCAATCAGCTTGTTGTTCAATTTTCCCCGTATTTTTTGATCAAAAGAAAGGTTTTTAGGGCGTCGAAAAAAAATTAATTTTTAAAGACCACTGTAAGATCCATTAAGCCGGAGATACACATGCCCGTAGCTTGCACACTTGCATGCCAGCTACCTGCATGTGTATCTGTTAACTTGCATACAAGTAGCTTGTATACAAGTAGATTGAACAAGATTTGATTTTTTGGCATGCAATGTGCAATTTGGATGGTGGGGGGTACGAACTGCATGCCAAATTAAATGTGTGAACCCAGACGACAGGTACTAGCATGTCAATAGTTGCATGCAAGTTGTGATCGCCGTCAAGTTTTTTCTTGTTTTGTTGATACTGTATCATCATGTCTCGGTGGGGAGATGAAAAGACCATAAAATTTATTCGTTTATATAGAGAGTAAGAATGTTTGTGAAATTCGAATTCATCTCTGCATAAAATAAAATAAAATAGCACGATAAAATGCCACTTTAAAATTCTGGGACAGGTTAGCGTGAAACGTTGTATTTAACCTATTCGAAATCTTTGCGATCCCGAAGGCTTGTAAGCTACTGATGGCAAATGTACCCGTCTTCAAGCTACTGGCACATAGAAGCTACTGACATGAAATTTTACTTGCAAATGTATCCTCGGTCTGCAAGCTACTGGCACATGCAAGCTACTGGCATGCAAGCTACTAGCACACTTTGCTTGCATGTGTATCTCCGGCTTTACTGGAAAATGTAGACTCGTCGGACCACATTACATGATGTGATAAAAATTGTGGATCATCATTAAGCATATTCTTAAGCCAATTACAATAATCCAGTCTTTTATATGCAGTACCTAGTAAGTCCTAAGTCGGAAGCAATTTTGCGTATACTTATATGTGAATTTGCAGCAACGTATGCTAATATATTTAGAAGCCAAGTCAGCCATACTCAACCTTTTTTTCCTTCGGGCCACATTCGTATGTGTGATATGGTACACGGGCCGCAATATTTTTGGATAATGACCTTTTTTAGGCCATCTATCTAAAATTATTTAGTGAGGACCTCTAATAAATAAAACACAAATATATCGGCTTACTGCAAAACTCACATTTTTAGAGTTTCGATAAAATACTGTTCAAAAATTTAAAATTGAATAAACTATGTAAAAACTACGAAAGCTTCCTGGGGCCACTTTAAAAAAAAAATATTATTATCTCGCAATTGTGACTTATTAACTCACAATTGCGACTTATTATCACGCAATTGTGACTTATTATCTCACAATTGCGACTTATTATCACGCAATTGTGACTTATTATCACGCAATTGTGACTTACTATCTCGCAATTGCGACTTTTTATCACGCAATTGTGACTTATTATTATGCAATTGTGACTTACTATCTCGCAATTGCGACTTATTATCACGCAATTGTGACTTATTATCACGCAATTGCGACTTATTGTCACGCAATTGTTACTTATTATCACGCAATTGTGACTTACTATCTCGCAATTGTGACTTACTATCTCGTAATTGCGACTTATTATCACGCAATTGTGACTTATTATCACGCAATTGTGACTTATTATCACGCAATTGTGAGTTATTTTGCCGTTACATGTCTGCTTAAAATGGTGAGCTTTGGTCAATGTTTCGTGAAATAACAGTGAAGTGATTCTCCATTCTGGAGCTTGTAGTAGCTTCAGGTGAGTTTTGAGTTTAAATATATGTATAATTTAATAAGTTGTTTTATAATTTTAGCCATCTTTTAAGATATTTGCAACACTAGACGATGGATTCAAGATCAAGAAATAATCTTATTATGCACTATTTTAGTGCAATTCAAAACATACTGAAAGAGAGATTTTCAACAAATATATCAAAACGACAACTAAAGAGGATTTTAAACAAAAACAAGTTGTTTAGAAAAAAATATTTCAGTGGAGCTGATATTTTAGTGAATTTTATAGACCATCAGTTACAAAATTATTCCCAACTCCATGGCTATAGATGGATGCATTTGAAATGCATTCAAAATGGTTTCTCTGTTTCGCAGAATATGGTTCGTTTAATATTACAAAACTTAGATCCTTCTGGAGTAGAACTAAGAACAAGACGAAGACTGCATAGAAGGTAATATAATAATACTGGTCATATTTTTTTATGGCATCTTGTCTCATATGATATACTAAAACCATATGGTATATGAATAAATGACGCTATTGATGGATACTCGAGGTTTATCATTTGGTTGGAAGCATCTTCGAATATGAATGATCCAACAATAATTGCAGGTGGGTAAAAAGGAACACTAGGAAAAATGGTATATATTTTTCAGTAATTACTGGATGCAATTTTTGTTTTCGGGTTTTTTCTTAAGAATATTGAAAAATATGGTAGGTGTCCAAGAAAAATTAGATCCGATATGGGTACTGAAAATGAAACTGTAGAACAAATGCAAAATTTTTTGAGAGGAACTGCTGTTAAAAATGAAGATCAATTTTTAGATGATAACAGTTTCATCTATGGAACCAGTCAGTGTAATCAACGCAGCGAGTCTTGGTGGGGTATACTAAGGAAACACTGTTCGCAATATTGGATGAACCTATTAATATGCAATAAAGTAATACACATAACTACTTTGGTTTTTTTTATTGATAATTTCTTAACTTACCTACTGTTGAACAATTAATTGATCCTACCGAAGTATAATAGTTTTAATCTCAGTATTTTTAATCTCCTGTCATACAAAAATAAATGGTAAAAAATACTGATTTTAGTAGTACATACACCAAATTATAAAATAAACAAAAATAGAAACATCACATTAAAGAGAAAAGAACAAATAAAAGAATATTTCCTTCGCAAAAATAAAACATAATTTTGTATTATTATATTCAGAAACTAAGCAATTTCAACATTGCAAAAGTTGGCATTTAAAATAGAATTAAATATCGTCGTTACATTCTGGTAGATACTCCTTCAAATATTCAATTGTATTTATCATTTCTTTTGTAAGTGTATTAGTTAGACACAAAATGTCATTTATGTTCCTAAAATTGCGAGATAGTAAGCCACAATTGCGTGATAATAAGTTACAATTGCGTGAAAATAAGTCGCAATTGCGAGATAGTAAGTCACAATTGCGTGATAATAAGTCGCAATTGCGAGATAGTAAGTCACAATTGCGTGATAAAAAGTCACAATTGCGTGATAATAAGTTGCAATTACGAGATAGTAAGTCACAATTGCGTGATAATAAGTCACAATTGCGTGATAATAAGTCGCAATTGCGAGATAGTAAGTCACAATTGCGTGATAATAAGTCAAAATTGCATGATAATAAGTCGCAATTGCGAGATAGTAAGTCACAATTGCGTGATAATAAGTAACAATTGCGTGATAATAACTCACAATTGCGAGATAATATGTCGCAATTGTGAGATAATAAGTCACAATTGCGAGATAATAATATTTCTTTTTATAAAAAAAGTGGCCCCAGGAAGCTTTCGTAAAAAGCTTTAAACTGTTTATTAACTTCAATAAAGAAGGTATTGAAAACATTGTTCAAAAAGTATATACTAAGAATCTATCAATAATTGCGAGATAGTAAGTCACAATTGCGTGATAATAAGTCACAATTGCGTGATAATAAGTTGCAATTACGAGATAGTAAGTCACAATTGCGTGATAATAAGTCACAATTGCGTGATAATAAGTCGCAATTGCGAGATAGTAAGTCACAATTGCGTGATAATAAGTCACAATTGCGTGATAATAAGTCGCAATTGCGAGATAGTAAGTCACAAATGCGTGATAATAAGTAACAATTGCGTGATAATAACTCACAATTGCGAGATAATATGTCGCAATTGTGAGATAGTAAGTCACAATTGCGTGATAATAAGTCAAAATTGCATGATAATAAGTCGCAATTGCGAGATAGTAAGTCACAATTGCGTGATAATAAGTAACAATTGCGTGATAATAACTCACAATTGCGAGATAATATGTCGCAATTGTGAGATAATAAGTCACAATTGCGAGATAATAATATTTCTTTTTATAAAAAAAGTGGCCCCAGGAAGCTTTCGTAAAAAGCTTTAAACTGTTTATTAACTTCAATAAAGAAGGTATTGAAAACATTGTTCAAAAAGTATATACTAAGAATCTATCAATAATTGGTCAAAAAAAGAGAAAAAACGTCACTTAGCTTTTTTTGGCTCTACATACAAATCATAATTTAATGTATGTGTCACTATCTTCAATAGAAGATTCAGGGTACGGAGTCTTTGACATTATTGGATACAGGTAGATTGTGGTAATGGTGAAATTCATCAGGTGTAACAGCTGATTTTGCAAAATTTTAGTAAATCTTTCTTCTTGCACTTTCTGCATTTTCAAAACTTTTTTTCATCCTTTCATGCATCCCTCTGAATAAATACTGTGCGAGTTTGGCATATAAAGCCGAATGCCACCCTTGCCCATTAATAAATTAAATCTATATTTCTGGTGGAATGTATTTAGGATAGCTAAATCTTTCGATACAAGTTATCTATTTGAAAGTATGATTAAAATTCAAATTCACCTGTTACCACTAATACTTTTATTTATGAATTTCTTGTTACATCTTGACCAATCACTGGTTCCCACGGAGATTCGGATATCACGTGTTATTATCTAATGGTCGTTGAAGGTTAGCTGTATCGCGTAAAGAAAGGGTGACGTAATCATCTCATGGATTTCGGAAAAATCAAGAAAGGCCAGAGACGTCTCTAGTCATAACAAAACAAATGGCGCGGGCACAATGTTGCAGTATTTCAACAAAAATAAGTAGTGGTAAACCACTCCCGAAATACTGGTACATTTTTACTCAAAATCACCGAAATGACTACAAATTTTCTCCAAAATTCCAAAATCATCATGGAAAATCATGGTCGAGAAAAAAGATCATCGTATAAAATTAACGTGGATTTTTAGTGAAATCACCGAAATCACATAAAAAGTTGTGTGCCCATTATCTGGTTTTGGTAGACACAATCGAACACAATTTTATGAATATGTTTTGGTATAAGGTAGAGTTGGGTAATAGTGCGCAGCGGGTAATCATGCGCACCAAGATATTTCAATTTTCGCGGGTTATCCGGAGCGCTCCACCAGTGCTGCTCTCTCCTACGCGATGGCTCAATTCCTGGCGCGTTCATTGGTGACGTCAGTTTGCATACCACCGCCTTGAGATAGCCTTATCGATTTTTCAACGGATCTTTATAACTTATCGGCATCAGAAAATAAGGCGGTAAGTGCACAATTTTTTTTCAATCGTTTTGAAATGAGATGTCTTCTTATAATCTAGTATTTTTAGAATGCTTTAGCACATTTGAATGATAAGTAAATAAATAGTTTTTGTCGTATCATGGATTAATAAATCATAAACATAAAGGGGTAATCGTGCGCATAAATGCACACGATTTCCCCTCATGTTATTAAATAGCAAGCAGTCATAGTAAGTTTATTTATTGTTTCCAGATGCCTAGAAGTTATACACGTAAGACTGCCATCCTGTCCTACACGGTCGAAAGCCTGCAAAATGCGCTGGATGCCATAAGAAACGATGGAAGAAAAATTAGAGAAGTGGGCAAATCTTTTTACATACCAGAATCTACCCTCAGAAAAAAGCTGCTAGAAAATGATCTGACACCACCTCGATTGGGCCGCAAGACTGTATTCTCAAAAGAAATAGAGCGTGAGTTAAAAGAATATGTTTTGTTACTTTCAAAACTATTTTTTGGACTGGCACCTGATGGGCTAAGAAGGCTAGCATTTAGGTATGCAGAACAACATAATATTGTCCATAACTTTAATCGAGAAAAGAGAGTAGCTGGAAAGGCATGGCTTTATGTGTCCTTAAAATGATTTCCTGATGTAAAACTAAGACAGCCTGAGGGTTCTATCTTAAATCGGATTATATTCTTTAATAAAGAATCTGTAAAATTATTTTATTCCAATCTTGAAATCCTCAAGCAGAAGTTTAAATTTGAACCAAACAGAATATTCAACATGGACGAAATAGGTATTACAACTGTAAAGGGCAAATGTCCAAAGGTATACGGTGCCAAGGGAGCAAAAAAAGTGTGCTCCGCTACATCCGGTGAAAGGGGAAGGACCATAACTGGCGTTTTCTGTATGAGTGCTTCAGATAATTACATCCCGCCTATGATTATTTATCCCCGCAAAAGAATGTAAACAACTCTTCAAAAAAACGGACCCTTAGGTGCTGTCTATAAATATTCGAAAAATGGTTGGATTAATTCTGAGTTGTTTTTTGAGTGGTTGTCTCATTTTGCAAAACATACAATGCCCACTGCAACTGACCCCATCCTTTTGGTTCTAGATAACCATTCAAGTCATATTTCGATTTCGGCTTATAATTTCTGTAGGGAAAATAATATTCATATGGTATCCCTTCCACCCCACACCTCAGACCATCTTCAGCAGTTAGATTTAACATTTTTTAGTCCACTAAAGAACGCTCTTTATAGAGAATATGATCTTTACTTATCCTCTTCTGGTCATCAAAAAATAACAGAATATGACGTCGCTGAATTATTAAACAGGGCATTTATGAAAGTCGCCACAATGGAGAACGCCGTTTCAGGATTTCGCACTTCAGAAATGTATCCATTAAATCCGAAAAAAATTTAATGAGGATGATTTTGCACCTTCCATGCATGAATCCAACTGAACTATAGAAGATTCTAACTACCTTATCCATAGCAAAGGCTAACGTTGCATTGCCTACTGAAACTGGATCAAAAGCTAATGTTTTATTGCCTGATACTGGATCAAATGCTTAAGGGTACATTTATATCTGACATTTATTGCATGATATATGTGTCTGACAGTTGTTTAGTCCAGTGTAAACACACAAAAATTTCTCTCGGACATATCTTTTTGAGTGTTTACATTGGACTAAACAACTGTCAGACATAAATATCATGCCATAAATGTCAGATTTAGACGTACCTTTAGTTAATTATGAAAATCCTCAGCCAAGTACATCCAAAGAGAACTCTTTTCTAACCATGGCTCCTATACCAACCAAAAAGGTTACCAAACGAGTTAAAAGGAATAATCGAAAGAAACTATGTTCGAAAATACTTACAAGCACACCTGTCCTGGAAGAATTAGAAATAGCCCAAGAAAAGAAAAGATTAAGAGAAGAAAACCTAAAGAAGAAGGAGAAAGACAAAATACTCAAAAAGAAAACTGTAAGAAGACGTTTTGATGAAAAAACAGAAACACAAGAGAGAGAAAAATTAAAGACCAACAAAAAATGAAGAGAGAGGCAACACCTGAGACATCGGATGACTCATTGGAGGAGGATTTGTCCGACATATGCGACGACGACGAGTTAGACGATATTGACTAAGCTACATACCAACTTCTCCAGTAACACAGAAATTGGCAAGAATGGGGAATTATGGTACCGCTGTGTGTTATGCTCTTTTTGGAACAATGCAGACACTCCTGAAAATTACAAATGTGACTTCTGCGTACATTAAACTTAATATTTTGTAACTATTTTTGATGTTAGTTTGAAGAATTAATATTTTTTTGTATAACAAAGATTTATTGCGCACGATTATCTGACCCGTGCGTATCATTGCCCGCCGGGGTGGGTAATTTTCTTCAAATATTATTTCCCACATATAAATTAGAATAAGTGAGGCACCTCATACCGTTTTTCAAATTAAATTGTCTATCATAGTCTAACCACAAATAAAATTTCCGCTTAAGTGCGTACCATTTCCCAACTCTCCCCTAAATGACACTCCATCTTGTTTGTGTATATTGTTAATGTATTAATATGGAGTTAGTTTTTATTGGCTATCTGTTTATCATGAATATAGACTTCGTTTACACTTGTAGAAAGTGTACCTACTTAACTCGAAAATTCCAAAAGTGGAGCTATCTTGTTTTTGCAGTAACTCCACAAAATTCCAAACGTTTATTTAAAAATTAGCGTGCTATTTAGCGTTGCAACCAATAATAGTGTTTCGGGCCACAAAAAAAGTTTGGAGGGCCGCAGGTTGTATATGACTGCCCTAAGTCCTTAATCGGACACCTTGTACTTGACTGTTTCTAATCCAAATACGTTATCATGGACCATTTTGCACCATTTGTATAATCCTAAGAACATTTTAAAACGTTTAAAATAATTTTTTAATTCTAGAAAGATGCAGGACTGTCCATTGAATTAATTTTTATTATATCGACTTCTTGACCATTGGCAATGGCATACTAATTAAAAAACACATTTTATGATAACTATCAGTGCATTTACATGTAGATACGTACTTAAGCCCGTTATTTATTATACATAAAGGACTATCTTACATAAGTCGTTTTATAATAATTATTAATTGGTTCATTTATTTTCACAATAAATTAATTTTATTACCGTATTATATTCAACGCAGTTTAACTTTTCTTAATCAAATTTACCTCATTATAAATGTTTAAACAATATTCATGTCGAAGGATATTTATTAAAACTAATTTTTTTGCGAAAAGCATACCTATTATAATCGTTTTTATGGCGACTGGGCGAACATATTAAAATTTAATTGCAGTGACAAATCGTCAGGAAATGTTATGTTTAAACTGTCGCTTTTTAAGTTAATGAAAAATGCCAACCCGGGAAAATTACCTCTTTAAAATTTGACGCACGTCTGAAAAAATCCCTATTTAAAAACTGAGCATATTCCAGATGGAATTGTGAAATTACGTTTTGTATGGTAACTCGCAGACACTCATTAAGGCTAAAGGGAGTTCTGGAATTAAGCCTGACAGAATAAACATCCCCTTGAAAATATTAATATGAATTTTGCATGACAAACTGGCGGGCGGCGTTAAATACGGCCATGTTCATTTTGAACAGAGAAAAATGGATTCTTGTCTTCACGTTTACTGGCTCTAGTAGTTTCGGTCTAACATGGTCATCATCAAGCATACTTAGAGCTTTTTAAACAGCAAAACATTAACTAATTCCGAAAACCATCATAATATAGAGGTGGTTGGACAATAATAGAATTATTGGGAAATTTTTAAAACAAATTTTTTGAAAATATTGTGGTAGAGGAAAGGGACCTAATATAAAATAAGATCCTATTATGAGATACCCTATTTTCTCCCCAAGTAACAGTCGCCATCTAGCGACAAGTGCTGAAACTAATTTATCAGAACGTCAAATGAGAGATCAGCTGCAGTTATTTTTAGTTACTTTTAGAACGCGAAGCGTGCATGTGGTTTTATGCACTAGTGTAATACCATAATTTTATTAGTACTCAGTTTGACGTGATTTTTGTGCTGAAAAGGTGAGGAAATAAAAAAAGTATTGCTTATTTGCTTTGTTGTATGAAAGTTGCTTTATTGTTTAAATATATAAGACGCGTGAAAACTTAACTAAGTTTTGAAAAAAAAAATATATAAATTATTTTTACATAAGGTTCCTAATATGAGATACAACAAAGTTCCTAATATGAGGTATCTCATATTAGGAGAACTTCTTATTTCTTAATAATTTAATGAACATTTGTTACAGATGCCTAGAGACAATCAAAAAAAGAAAGCCATGGGATAAAATGTCATGATAAGGGCTGTTAAGGCGGTAAGAAACAAGGAGATGGGGTACCTTATGGCCTCGAAAATGTTCAATGTTCCGAAAGATAAGCTTACTTATTTTATCGGTTTAGCTTTTTTTTACCTAATTTTTGTAATTGTTAGGAACCATTAAACGATATGCAAAAGACACCAGGAGTGCAGAGGACCTCGTAAAAATATATTTGGGTAGGAAACAAGTTTTACCTGACGTTCTGGAGAATCAGTTGTATTGAAATGGAAAAAAAAAATATTACGGTCTTCGAATGAGAGACGTCAAATATATGGCGTTTCAGTTAGCAATTAGAAATGGTTTAAAGCAACCATTTAGCAGAAAAGATATCTGCAGGTAAAAAATGGCTTAGAGGGTTTTTAACCAGGCACTTGCAGTTGTCAGTACGTACACCACAGGCAATATCTGCTGTGAGAGTTAAAGAGTTTAACGTTGAAAATGTTGCGCAATTTGAAAAGGTGATGGAAAAAATTAATTTTTCACCGCAACATAAACAAAGTAAAATAATCGACTTGAAAGGAACAAAACAGGTTTGTGCCATAACATCACAAGAGAGAGAAACTCGTCACCGTTGTGATAGCCATGAATGCTTCTGGTACTCTTGTTCCACCCTTAACAGTGTTTCCCCGTAAAAACATGTCGGAACATCTAATGGAGGGCGCACCTCCTGGATCAATATGGGCCTGTCATCCATCTGTATGGATTCAGACGGATAGTTTTACGAAGTGGTTATCACATTTAATTAAGTTTACTAAACCAACAAAAGATGATCCGATTTTTTTAGTTTTAGATGGTCACTACTCCCACACGAGAAACATAGAAATCATAGACATGGCCAGAGAAAATTATATTTCAATTGTGTGCTTACCACCACATGCGACTCATAAAATGCAGCCATTGGATGTGGGTTTCATGGCACCACTAAAAACGTACTAGATCAAGAAATAGAGACGTTTCTCAAAAACCACAAAAAAGTTGTGACATCCAGCAACATTTGCTCACTATTTGGAAAAGCTTATAATCGGGCTGCAACAATGGAGGCATCGATTAATTTATTTAGAAAAACAGGCCTCTTTCCTTGCAACAGAAATGTTTTTAGAGACATCGACTTTTTGGGCGAAGAACAAAATCTGCCTTTACAAGAAAGAATTGATATTGAAAATGAAGGAGATATACCAGCAGATATTTCAAGTAAGGACAAACATATTTCAAACATGTCATCAGATTTAGTTGTGGATCTCCCTGCAGAGTCCGAAAAAGCTATGGTACTTCCATCAACATCATCAGGTTCTGCCAACATCAATAGGTCAGATAAAAGAAGTCTGTCCAGTGCCGTCAGCCTCTTCAAATTATGGTGCAAATTCTAATAAAAGAAAAGGCAAAGCAAGCTTAATAACATCTACTCCATATAAAAAACCTTGGAAGAATCCATTACCAAGAAACTAAAAACAAATAAAGGTGTGAAACCACAATCTTCGGGAACAATAGATAAAAAATCCAAAGCTAAAAGTATAAAAATAATAACATCGAGCAGCTCAGATTCAGAAGCATCTGTGCATTATGATGACTCGACTAATGAGGAGGATTACAATGATGCTGAGTGTCGGTTTTGCCATTGAAGATTTTCCGAAGACACTCGTGGAGGAAAGTGGGCTTGATGTATCGTTTATTTTCAGTGGTGTCACGAACATTGCAGCGAGCTTAATGACACACAATTTGTTTGCCCTATGTGCAAAAAAATAAAAGAAAAATAAGCTTTTGTTCGATTAGATTTTAGTGTTGTTACACTTTTGATCATCCTTTTGATTACATTTAAAATAAAGCAAAAACTTTCTTTCAGTCCCTCTTTTTGTTTTTTGGGTATCCTATTACGAGACAGTCTTTTATTAGGAACCCTACCCTATCTCATATTAGGAGACCAATTTTGAAAATAACAAAAACTGATTCTTTTAGTTATTATCACTTTACAAAAATAATTAACATTTTTAATAAATCTGATGTGTTAAGATGTGAAGTATACACAACAGTCTAGCGTTTAGAGATAAAACATCTTTTGAAAGTTACATTCTTAACTATTTATTCAAAAAATGAAAAGTAATATGGAGTAACAATGACACCAGTGCCACGACAATAGTTCTTTTATTTTTAATGAGATTTGGATTAAATTTAAGATAAATCAACTATACATAATTTCGAATTGATACTTACTTAAACAAAATGTCCGACTTCCGGTTTTACCGGCAATTTAATTAAATTTTTTAAATGTAGAATACTATAAACTGAAAAATAATCAGATTGGCAATAAATGACCATTTAAAATGTGAGATTTTGGGGAAAAGCACGTTTTAGGAAATTGTTTTTATCTGCACCCAACAAACACTGAATTGCTGGGATATTGCTGGCTTTTTGCTGAAATTGAAGGGAAAATGAATGCGACGATTAAAATTTAAAAGCTTAATTTCGGCATTTCGATAGTGGCCCAGCATTATATTGGTTGATGATGGCCTTATGAAGGGTAAGTAACTGTATCGGGTAAAAGCATGGTAAAAGTCAAAAGGCTTTTAACTGTCTCAGATCCAACCTCAACAGTCTAGGAGGGCCCCGTCCCACGTTCATAGATGGTGACACCAATGATCGCTAGCTGTATATTCAACTAGTTTACATGTACTATATGCGACCAGCCTCGCAATGCTAGTAATCACTATTCAGTAGTCATTGTAATTTCAAAATTTTACATGTTGTTAAATTAGAATATTTTATAAATAATCTTTCTGCTGAAGGCATTTTTATCTATTGTTAATTGTTATATTATATAGCTGAATTAAATAAAATGTCTACAATATTCTACATTGGAATACTTTCTATTTTTGTAAAAAAACTTATTTTCGAATTTGCCATTCCCTGGGGGCAGAATAGTTGCCTTTATAGACCCTTTTTATCCACAAAAAAAATTAGTTTAAAAAAATTATATCTTCAGGTTCCTTTTTGATTATGAAATTTTACTATTACAAGAAAAAACCCTGTTTTTATATTATAATTTTTCAAAATTTTTTTACAGATACGTTTGGTGGTCTAAAAGGCAACTCTTCCACACTCATGCCAATTAAAAATTCAAACTTCAAATGTTTGCCTATTACGTATTATTTTACATCTTTTTTTATTTTTATTTTATAAAAAAGGAACCTCAAACCGTTACAATTTTTCAAATTTTTTTTTACAGGCGTTTCCAATGGACTAAAAGGCAACTTTTCCACACCCACGCAAACTAAAAAATACACTTCAATTTTTTGTCTATATGATATCACTCCACCCTAATGTATAGTTCAAATGGTATTACTTGACAAAGAGGCACTATCGAACCGCCTGTCAGGTCATGCACAAGGGCTTTATTCAGCAGTCATTATTAACATGGTAAAAAGCCTGCATTTTCCCGTTAACTTCCCATCAATAGGCCATTAATTGCCAATATATTTAAAGGGCTTATAGCAAAAACACGAAAAGCAGTACCAGCGTAAAATATTATTAGATCGGTAAATTAAACTATAGGCTTTATTGGCAACAGTTTAATTTTAAAAACAAAATAGTTATTACTTTGATTTTTCTCTTTGACAAATGTGGTTTCTGACAGAAACTGACCAAAAATTTTTACTTTAAACACCTTATTATGTTAACTTCAAAATAACAAATTATTTCGAAACCTTAAATATTACTAGAATAAGAACGAACATAAAAAAATATTGTTTTTGTTATTCAGAATCACCGTAAGTACTACTATTATCCTCTTCGTCTATATCGGGATTTTCTTGGTCTTCGTCACCACCGTTACCAGGAACTAGAGAGTCGTAAAATACGCAATATATTTTTTTTAAGAACACTGCTTAGTGTTTGCAGGTCTGCTAACTTCACTGGATTTAGTGGGATTGAACCCTGGTACAATGGGCTTAGATGTAACTCATTTGATAATGCAGTTTTGTTTCTTATTATACTTTGTCTCCACATGCTTGAGTAAGTATCTCGCACTTCTAAGAAACTATTACATGACTGAATGCGAAACATACGTACATACGAAACATTTCAGATGCTACTGAACGCCTTAAATCTTCATTTTCTGCTGCAGATTCTTTTAATCTTAAACTATCGCAAATTGAACATGTGTCTGTTCTTGGCAAGCCAAATTTTATGTTAAATTTTAAGTAGAAAACTGACCAGTACACTTTATAAGACACGTTAATCTTATACTCTTCTAAAAACATCTTGTACATGCGCTGCACATTTAGCCTTTCATCTAAATAGTACCTCTTCGGATTTTCTCTTAAGGAGTAATGGGACTGTCTAGGTTTAAAGGATCTAATGATCTAATTTCATTAGATTTTCCATTTCTTCAGGTAAAGCATTCGGTATGTTTTTGTGTCGGCCTCTCCTGTCAATTGGGATTTTAAATTTTCGTAAAAACTTGACTGTAGTCGTCTGAGTCTGGCCGGCGTTATACCATGTAGACTGAGGAAAGCTTTTTTACACACAGGTACTTCTTTGTAATAATACTTATTATTATCAATCTGCTTTGTACGTACCTTGTATCTGTAAGCTGCGGCATGGTCCTAATCATTAGGTCTAGCGTATTCATTTCTGATGAGTCGGAATACTGTACCAGATTTCTTCTGTTCGACTTACGATATCTTCTTTGCTTGATTGGGTCCACCTTTATGAGACCGCAAAGATGCGAGTCTTGATGGTTTTTTGACTGTATTTTGTAAAACTCTTTAAATACAGCTTGCCTTTCTTGCTCAGATAAAACAGTGAAACATTTAAATAAATAATAATAATTTCGTACTTTTCTCGTTTTTTTTACCGGAACAACATCTGGCTGTAAATCCATTATTAGTGCTCTTTTAGCGGAACATGCTATATTTTGATAGGCTTTTTACGGGTGATATGAATTGTTTTTGCCGGAAATAAAATTATCTACCGATAACTATGGATTATCTGAAGGCAGTGTTGCCTATACCTCAAAAATTAAATTTTCTGACATGTGCTGTTTTGGCTATAAACCCTTCATTTATTTCTAGACATTAAAGGGAAAATATAATCATATTAACTTTATTTGATGCCTTAGTTACTTCGGCCTGAGTATCGGCTGTAGTGACCTATATACGGTGGCCTTTTAATTATTAACGTTAAATCATCATTACAGTTGGAGGGTAACAGTTATTGGGCCTTTTATTCCCCTTCACAAAATGTTTGTTGGGTAGTATTTACTTTTAATTCAATTGGTAGGTATAACAGCTTTTGTTTTGAGTTATTCAAGGCTTTTATTTATTTCAGTTCATTAAAATCCACCCAAAAAACAAGTTTTTTTAGAAAAAAAAAAATATTTTTGGAGAATAAATTATGGGAAGACTTTCAAATATACTGTCTAAAGTTTAACGGTCAATTCTAAAATATGTCTAGTAGGTTTGTCCCAAATTTGATCCAAATCGCTTTAAAAAGAAAAGAAATATTAACATGGCCCTGGTCTTATTCTCAGCACCCGGTATAGCAGGTAACAGGATGAATTTCAGATTTAACTAATGTGTTACTCTTTACGAAACTAAAAATAGTTGATGATAGCCTTGTTAGGACAAAACTAGTCGCGACAGTCTGATTAAAAATATATATTATTGATTTTGAGAGTTTTTCTTACTGTGTAAAATATATAGTTAACTTTTTCTCAGTGTATAGCAGCAGGCTCTAGTTACCATTTGTTTTCTCGTATTTAGCGATAATATTGCCCTTAAAGGCTTTTAACTGAGTATTATAGAGGACTCGTTGACTGCAAGTGCAAATTGGAGAAAAAGCAGGGACTATACATTTTACATGTTAATTTTAATGTGTATACCATCAAAACATAAAAGTAATGAGGTGAAAATTCAAGGGATGAATATTTACATAATTTTAGAATAATGGTATTTTATATTACTAGAAGTAGGTAGAAAGAGTAGAAGCTGAGACGCTAGCAAACTGGGCGAAACAAACAGAGATCCTTCTACTTCGAGTAACACAATATTCTTTCGTCAAGCATCATAATTAAAAATAAAACTAATATATCGGTAGACCATATTTATAATATACTCAAAAAATGGTCACATTAGCTTTGAAAAATTAAAATAACATGTCCAATCTAAGTAAAAAATATGATTAAAGACCTTTTTATAAAAAAGACACATTAAAATTTTTTTTCACCCAATAAATATTATACCAGTCTCAATTGACTTTATACTTGACTGTGATTTACCTCTGTTTCTGTGTACTTTTGTGGGAAATCCCCATCTGTGCCGATAAATACAACACTTGGCCACCAATTATTGTCACAGTTAGTTAATTCTTAAACAAGTGTTGTTTTTGAATGAAAGACTTCAATTAACATTACAAAATTTTTAGGACTTACGTTTCGTACATTAGGAATTCATCAAACTAACAAATGAATATGCTATTATTGTCACATTTATGGTTTTTTAATGTGTCCCCTAAACGAGCTAAGTATGGTAGAACATTGAAATAATACACGATAAAAGATTAGAAGTTATAATTTACAAAATTCATATTATACAAGGTGATTAGTAATGGATTAAAAATAAGACAATTATACGAAACATGTTTACATAAAATATTACTAGTCTCTGAAATACAGGGTGTTAAAAATTCTCTATTTCTTTTCCTCAATTTTTTCCATTACGGTCTATTTTAGAGAAATCATGAATAAAACAAAAATTTTAGAGAATGATATGGCAAACAACTTTTATTTTTAAACAATTTTTCGAAAAATTAAAATTTTGCAGTTTTTGTCGAGTCAAGCCGAAACAGTTGCTTTTTCTATAATGAAACATATATTATTCTATATTTCACTTTAATTCAACATTCTAAACAAAATTCTATAGCACATCATTATACCTAAACTTACAGGGTGTTCCATTAAAGAAAAAGTAACTTTGTTTCATCATGACTTTTTCACTTAATTTGTAATTGTATTAGATTTTCAAAAAACCTAAAACTTCTGTATTTAACATTTTTCGCTAGCTATCTTATTTTAGAAGATAATCGACAGTTTCCATACATACAAAATTGTTTTGAATAAAATGTATGAGGTATAATATTATGAAGATAAATAATGTTCCACATAGGGAGATCAAGAGCATAATACGAATATTTTGATCGACTTAAAAAAAATATACAGGGTGTTTTATTGGGAAACGAAATATTTTAAGCCTTTATAGAGATCACCCAGGGATCACAAAAAACCGATATAGTATGGGTCTTGCGACCTTTATAACCGAGTTTTTTGAATTTGGCCCATTTCTTCCGTGCTAATAACTTTTGAATCACTCAGTATATTTTTTTGATATTTGATATATATAATCTACACCTATAGGACAATTTATCAACACATTAAAAAACTTTAAAATCCTGGTCCGGCAAAAATTATTATACTATACGCGAATTGTGAGAAGTTTTTTAAATGACAATTTTTTTAATACGTGGATAAGTAGAGGAAGTCCTAATAACTGGCCGCCAAGGTCACCTGACCTAAATCGTCTAGAGCAGTGGTCGCCAACCTCTCAATGTGTTGAGCTTCTTTGTTAATTTTGGAATAAACAGCGAGCTATCCACACGGAAGCCACGTAACGCAACGTAAATGAAATAATCCACAGTTAATTCATCATTATATGTATTTATTTTACTATTTAACTGGTAATACATAATACATAGGCACCGTACATAAACAAAGAATAGTAAATCCACTCTCCCAGTTGCCTTTGAAGTTCTTTGCACACAAGCTTGCCGCCATTTTTGTCTCTTCACACACATTCCCGGGCATACAGGTGTATCAAGAAGCAGCGAGCGCAGGCTGATTGCATGCTCTTTCGACTGGCGGCGTTGGACTGGTCTGTACAGAGAGTGGATTTACTATTCTTTGTTTATGTACGGTGACATATGTACTAATAATAAACTAATAACAAATAACTAATATTACTAGTACGTACTTGTTCATAGCTACATTCCTACCTACCAAACGAAGGTGTTTGAAAAATAAACACAAACTTTTATCCAGTCACAACGGCATGTCACGCAAGATTTAAAAATAGTTAATAATAACAACAAAAAAGTAACGCACTATCATGAACATGAACATTGAAAAATAAAAAAGCACGTTCAATGAGAAGGCTGACACTCAGACTCATCGATAATTTTTTTAATGTTTGCAGTATAATTTGATACAGCCATTCGAATACAATTATCCAAATGTTCATCTGTAAGTCGATTGCGATATTTGTTCTTAATAAACTTCATATTGGAAAAAGAAGATTCACACAAATAGGTTGAACTGAATAATGCTTTCACTTTCAAGGCAACATGGCATAGAACTGAATATTTGTCTTTACTTACAATAGGCCAGATACATTTGGTACTTGAGACTAACGATTTTAAGGCTAAATCATTTTGAAACTCAATTACTTCCATTTCTGTTGCAGCGATGTATTCGCCAAAGTTCTGCATAACACAAGTTGCAAACTGTTGGATATCAATTTCCATAAAGAGTGAAACAACAAACTGCGCTACTAAAGCCATTTTGTTGAAATCCTTAAAACGATTTTTGAAGTTATTCTTCAGGGTAGAAACTATTTCTACATGATATTTGCTGTCATAGGGTTCTAATGGATTTTGAGATATTTTTTCTGAAAGAATAGGAAAATGCTTGGCATCGCTGTTAATTAGGTTTTGTTCCCAAAACTCCAGCTTTTTGATAAATGCTTTTATATCAGAAATCATTTCCGCTAGTTCTTTGTCTCACCCCTGAAGCTGCAAATTAAGTTCGTTTAATTTCTCTGTAATGTCGACGAGAAAACCAAAATCTCTAAGCCAGATTGAATTTTCTAGTTCCGGAGTCGGTTCATCGCATTGTTTGAAAAATTGAACTATGCCAGATAGGACATCATTAAAACGTTTCAGCACCCGTCCTCTACTTAACCATCGGACTTCAGAGCGAAGGAGTAGGTCTCCGTATTGACAGTCAACTTCATCGGCCAAGGTTTTGAATAATCTTCTTTGTAACGCTTGAGCTCTAATCTTGTTCACAATTTTTACCACCAGTTTCATAACGTTGTTTAGTTTCAGGAAATTTCCACATAATGCTTGCTGATGGATAATGCAGTGGTAAGAGAGAAATTGCGGAAACGTTTCATCATAACATAACATAACGCCACCAGACCCTTATCGCAACCCACCATAACTGGAGCGCCATCGGTTGTCAAGCCTACCATTTTCGATATTGGAATTTTCTCGGAAGAAATAATATTTTTTAAATGAGAAAACAACTCCTGTCCAGTAGTGTGTCCTTTCAGTGGAATAAACTTCAAAAGAACTTCTTTAATCGTAAAATCACTCAAAACCATCCTAACGAACACGGCCATCTGGGCAGTGTCAACGACATCTGTTGATTCATCCAGTTGAAGTGAAAAATAAACACAGTTATCTAAGTTAGTTCTTAACTGTAAAAAAATATCATTGCTCATTACTTATACACGTCTCATCACTGTATTAGCAGAAAGTTGCATAGATTTTATAGCTGAAACTATCTCGTCGTTATTTCTAAAGTTCGTCCACTTACAATAACAAAGTTCTAACTACACCTTTTTTCAAATTCTAAGTTTTAGTATTATAGGGTTCTAACTGCTATTTTCTGCCTATTTTTAATAAATATAGCGACATCTAAAAATCGTAAGATAAACTAGAATAAACGCAGAGTTCTATCAGCCACAAACATTTGTTATTTTTATTTCACATGGTTGTATCTGCCTACACTTAGAACTATATTATCCGAAAAGAGTAGTTAGAACGTTGTTATAGTAATACGGTATTGACGGCTGCTTGTTTTATAACCTTAAAAGTTAGTGTATCTGTGTTGTGTATAAAGACGACCAAAATTATAAGATTACCATGAATAGAAGTAAATTAATATTAAAAATGGGTAAGTAATAACAGCCTAAAAATATGATTTAATAAGTGCTTTATAAAATTTGAAAGCTTTCGTTATATTTGTTTCATTATTTTAAGCTCATGAGAAATGTAACGGAATTCCGTTGGCCGAAAATGGCAATAAAAGTGAGCTTTTAACTGTATCTCAATTGTCAGAAATCGTTACCAATGATAATGTAGCCGACAATAACTCCTTTCATTCGATAGAAGATATGATAGAAAACGCGGAAGTAGTTATGGACTGTGACCAATCTACCGTCACCTCTTCATTCATTGTTTCCAATCTTTCAGAGCAGTGTTTTACTAAGGCACATTTAGAAGACATGACCCAAGAAATTGATGTAGAAAAAAATCTAGTTCAAGTAATAAAATGAATTAAAGCAATAACAAACACAAAAATAACATCCCCTCTTTATTTTTTAGCTAAACGAATTAGAAATTCAGGTTTATGGAGAAAATGCCCTATTGGAATCAGCAGAAATCATGACAATTTCTGAACTTCCAGACCAATGTGTTGAAGCTCCTATAGAAAAGGTAGCCCAAGAAGTCGTTATTGAAACTAACGGAGTGCAGGTAATTAAATTCTATAATATTAAATACTCAAAAAACACATTTTTTTTTATTTTTCAGCTTCATGAATTAGAAATAAATGAAAATACTGGGCAAAATAAGATATCCGAAAACTTTATAGAAGTTTTAGAGACACAAGAAAAAAAAGAACACACGAAAACTAATTCAGAACCAAATGAACTAAATATGTCAAAACATGAGAACAAAATACTTGTAAGAAAGAAAGTAAGTAAACCAGAAACATGGAAAAATAATATTCGAAAAAACCTCTGCCAGGCAGGTAAAGAATATATTAGCTCAAGAGGAAAGCATGTTTGCGCTAAAACGATAGTGAATAAAAAAGACTGTCTAAATAACTGCAAATTCCAATGCTGTAAAAAAATTGGGGAGAATGCCAGAAAAAATTTGTTTCATTACTACTATGAATTGAATCAAAATGAAAAGTACGTGTTTCTTAAGCAAGTAACAGAAAAGTTTATTAAAGGGCGCAAAACTACGGAAGGTGCGTCTCGTCGTGCCTATTCATTTAAATACTTTTTTAAGGTTCAAGAAGAGAAAATACAAGTATGCAAAAAATTTTTTTTAGGAACACTAAATATTTCTCAAAAACCAGTTTATACCGTACATTCTGCTGATAGTGACGTTCCAAAAAAAGATCTGAGAGGAAAGACCGGCAGTAGAAAATTAGATAACAAGAAAAGGCAGGTCGTTATTGATCACATTAAAAAATTTAACGTGGTCGAGTCTCATTATTGCAGACAGAATAGTCAGAAAAAATATTTGGAAGCCACATTAACAATTCCAAAAATGTATGATTTATATCTTAAATATTGTGCAGAAAATAACATAGAAAATCCGGTTAAAGTCTCAATGTATAGGCAAATTTTCTGTACTAATTTTAACTATAGTTTCCATAAGCCTAAAAAGGACGTTTGTGAGACCTGCTCGACTTATTATTTAAAGAAAAAGGAAAACAGGCTAAGCAACACCGAAGAAGCTGCCATGGAAAAACATATTGCAGAAAAAGAAGCTATGAGAAAGGAGAAAGAAAATGATAAGAAAAGTGGAATTCCTGTTTTATGTTTTGACCTGGAAAATGTCATAACTTGCCCAAGATCTTTTATTGGAAATTACTTTTATCTGCAAAAGTTGACTATGTATAATTTAACAGGTCATTTATCCACAACGAATAAAGGATATTGTGTATTGTGGATTGAAACCCTTCAGGGCCGAAGTGGAAATTGCCTGGCTAGTGCCTTTAGAAAAATTATTGAGAAGGTTCTAGAAGATAACCATTTTAATGTACTTATTACTTGGAGTGATAGCTGCGTTCCCCAAAATCGCAATTCCCACATAGCTTTTTGCGTTTTAGATTTACTTAGAAATCACCCAGATCTTGACTGTTTAACTATGAAATATTCCGTTCCTGGACATGGTGCTGTACAGGAGGTAGATAATATTCACAGCCAAATTGAGAGGCACATGTCACAAATAGAATTTTTTTCACCTTTGGGGTTCATAAAGGAACTTAAGCAGGTGAATAAAAAAAATCCATTTGTTATCATTCAGATGAAAGAATCAGATTTTATGAACTATGAGGAGTGTTCTAAACAACTGAAATATGATAACATACCATTTACAAAAGTTTATACTATGCAATTTTCCAAATCTGATCTAACAGAAGTACGTTTTAAAAGAAGTCACACAAATAATGAGTTTATTAAGGTTTCGATAAGTCCTGCTGTTCCTGCTCTCCCACGCCGTAGAACCAAAAAATTTGCGGAAGTAAAATCCCCTCCTGAAATTGCAAATTTAATACCAAAAATACTCTCAAGCAAGAAAGAAATCTCCAAAGAAAAAATTAATGCTTTAAAAAAAATGATGCCGTCAATGCCGCAAATTGACCAAGATTATTATAAAGCACTATTACATTTATAATTTTCATTACTTAATGTTCAATTATTTCGTTTAATTAATTATGTAGTTACTTTACTTTGATTAGTTTTAATCAGTATTTTTTTAGTGAATTTATTTTGATTAAAAATTAAATAAATTCTTTAAAAATATTCACATAGAACTTTGTTTTAATACCATGACTTATTATACACAGACTTTCTCTAACCTGACAAAGTTGTAAGTGACAGTTAGAACCATGTTCAGTTAAATATTTCTGAAAAAATAAGTTCACAAGGTTCTATCTTCATTTATAACTTACAAATTCGAGGTTTAGGTAAAGTCCAATCCATTATATTTAAGAATTAAATGATAATATAAGAAAACTTTGGAAATATAAAAATTATCCCGATTTAATAACATTAATGTTTTACTAATTATTAGATGCGCAAACTTTAACATTTAATTTCTCAAAATGGATGTATGTCCAGTTAGAACTTTATTATTCTAAGTGGACGAGTTGGCAAATAACGAATCAGCAGCTTCTAAAAACGCTTGTTTTATCATTTCCCCGTCTTCATAAGGTTTCTTTTTTTGTGCAATTATCTGGGACACACGGTACGATGCTTCAGTTGCAACCTTATTTTTGTCGACTGTTCTTAAAAATATTGATTGTTGTCCAATTAACTGCTTTTTTAACTGTTTCAGTTTCTCCTTTTTGGCGGCAGAATGTAGTGGGAATGATTTTTCAAAATTATAATGTACAGTTTTATGATTTCTCTCAATATTTCCTTTTTTAGCAATGGAGACCGAATTATTACATAACAAACACACATTTTCATCTTTAACTTCTGTAAAAAAGTATTGTTCTTCCCATTCCGAATGAAAGTGGTATGTCTTTACCTTCTTACAACTGCTTGCCATAATATTATTTTTTGTTGTTCTCTACTGACCCAACCGCTGGACGTTGGTTACGCGTTCAGTTTTAAACTAAGCGCAATGTCGCCGCGCCGTGTGTATTTATCCCGTTCAAAGCAATCCTGATCGTTTTCAAACACTAACGCGCTGGTCCGGCTGGTCGGTTCTAGCCGATTCTAGCTTGATGGCGTCAGCGGCAGATCGCGCACCGCAACGTTGCCGCTGTTTATGTTTAATATTATGACAATTAGATTTTTTTGTGGAATTTTCGGAAGCTTCTCTGATTTTTGCATTTTGTATTTTTTAAATTAAAATCGTTGTGAGAGCTACCAGAATTGCCTCCGCGAGCTACCGGTAGCTCGCGATCGACAGGTTGGCGACCACTGCTCTAGAGTATCACGTTTGGGTTACCTAGAATCAAAAGTTTATTCGACTGCCATACATAACAGACAGCAACTTCTTCAAAAAATACATAATATACATAATATACATAATTCTTGCGAAGAGTTAAAAAACAATCCAAATGTAATGAGAAGATCGGTTCGCAATTTGTTAAAGAGAGCCAGATTATGTATGGAACAAAATGGACTACATTTTAAACAATTATTAAAATAAATTCATTTTGTTCTGAGTTGTTAGTTGTTAGGTACTTTTTTATTATTTATCGTTAATTATCGTATTAATTATTTAGTTTAAATCATTTTTTAAAGTTTCCATGTATTTCATATTTTTGGTTCGTTGTTACCTTTTTCCAATTCGTATGGATTATGCCTATTGGGGATACTACAATAAAAACATATTCCACCTCTTGGTGATTTGAAAAGTAATACCATGTGGAAATCTTCAATTTTTTTATGTAAAAGTGTGAAAATTTAATAATTAATGATTAATTATTAAATGAATATGAATCATTTAATGTTTCTTAAGTACGAATCTATAATTGTAATTTTTATTGGTTTTTGTGAATGTTACTTCAAATTCAATAAGTTTATTTCAGGAATTTCTATGAAAAAGTTATGTAAAATTAATTTTAATGAAGAAAAAAATAACCCCTTCAACTACATTTTGTATATAGACTAAAATTCTCATAATTGTACATTTTAACGTTAACATTTTTGTAGAAAAACGGCATGCAAAAAATAAAAAGTTGATGAATGTATTCAGTTTTTTGTGCTCTTTTCAAATTTTAAAAACAATTTTTAAAAATTTGATATAGGATGTTGTTTAGGGTGGGTCAAATGTGTCGATAAATTGTCTTACAGGTGTAGATTATCCATGTCAAATATCAAAAAATATACTGAGTGATTCAAAAGATATGGAGCACGGAAGAAATGGGCCAAATTAAAAAAAAAACTGTAAAACGGTTTTAAAGGTCGCAAGACCCTAGTTTTTTATGATACCCTGGATGACCTCTATATAGTGTTAAAATATTTTCCTTTCCTAATGAAACATCCTGTATATATATTTTTTTATCATAAGAAAATTTGTGTTTGAGATCATAAATAAAACAAAAATAATTATTGCAAAAAAATTCATGAGGTGATACATCAATGATAAGTAAAGAGAGTCTTTCCCATAAGAAAAAACCTCAGCTACCCTCTTATGGGATATTTCGTTTAAAACGATATTTACTCAAATTAAGTTTTTTTCTCAACTTTTAGATTATTTTGTATTATACTGCCTTATAGTGTAAAATTTTGTAAATTGAAACTAGGTATATTTCAGAATTTCTGTTTTATTTAATAACTTTTTAACAGTTGCATTTTTTTCGTAATAATTAGTTTTCGAATAAAAAATTAACTAGATTATGTAGGTACAATGATTTTTAATGTTTTACAAAATATTGATTTATATACTTTTTAATAAATAATGGAAAAGGCTAGAAATAAATCAAAAAATCATATTTCGTATAAATAAAACATTATTATTAACTGAACGAAACAAAAGAAAACTAAAGTGTATTATGTTTCACCTAACTTTTAGAGTTCTTCCAAAATATTTTAGAAGATTTGTCTTTATCTTTAAAACTCTATAAACAGTACTCTAGTCGATACCAAAATTAAAATAATAAGGACAAGAATATAAAATATGTAACTATTCGTATATTGTTTTGTATAAAAAATGTTACTACTATAATAACTTTTTAATTATTTTGTGATTTACTGATATGTATCTGATAATACAGTAATAACTAATTAATATGCCAGTATCAATTTATTTAATAATTGTAATTTTGATAAACAATATAAAATAAAAAAACCATCCTGCCAAATACTATAGTGGAATGGAAAATGGAAATTTGAACAGTGCTTAGTATTCAAATACCTTGAATCATTACTTTAACGATAAAAAAGATTATTCGTCGTTCGATGTTTCCTATCAGAAACTTTATTCAATTTATTGTTTCCAAATGCAGCTATAAGCGAATAAATATCATTATTAGAAAAACAAACCATTCGTTTGATGCCAGCAGTTGGCAATATTGATAAAACCATCAGATATCCAAGTGGATCAATATCACATCCAAGTAGAAAACAACAGAAAAAAGTATTCAACTTCGAAAGTAAATTCATTCATGATGAAAAATGGTAAAAGCATACAGTCATTGATGTCGAAATAAGTTCTTATAGAGAACAGAAATAAATTGCATATTTTGCTAGTGCATAAAAGTTTCTTATGAAGTTCCTAAAGTTTAATAAAGATACGTGAGGGTGGAAGTTATTAAAAAGAATGTAAATAGGGTGAAAATCACAGACAATATGTCAACTTTTCTATGAACATGTAGTAGTTTGAACTGGGGAGGGTTCATTTCATACCTATACGGGGTATATAAACATAATGGTGATAAACTTTATAGTTTATAGAAAAAATCATTGTTGTTGGACATATCTATATCTGAAAGTGAGATGATTTGGTAGTGAATAATTTAGTTTTATTTGCCAACATGAACATTAGCCTAGAATGCTTAGCATTTACTTAAAAAAAAAAGTAGTTCGCGAATTGACGGATATTATCTAAATTTTTTTTAGTCAACTTTTTAAGCAAGTTTTTCAAAATATTTAATATGTACTGGACTTAAACTCCCACAGTCACACTCTTGATATAAAAGAAAAGAGAAACGATTTGTTTTTGAACCAAAGAACGAAAGACGATGAGAGAAGTGCCTTGAGATGTTGAATTTTCATGTTTGTAAAGCATTAGCGTTACTTAGGTTAAACCACTGTAAAGAACCGATTTATGCGCATCTCGTGCATCGCAACTCGAGCGGAATACTTAATTTTTCGCATTTCGGGCGTAAGGCTACAGGTATATTAAATACCCTTCGCAACTCGGGCGTTCAAGGAACGGTACCAATATTATGTAGGAAGACCACGAAAACAATACGAATTGTTACCAAAGGAAGACCAATTTAAATGTGACAATGTAGATATTTCTTTGAAATCAGCTCTAACAGGAGACAATTCTAGAAAATGGAGAGAAACGATAAAAAACGAAAACATTTCTTTTATAATGAAAAACATTGACTTTAGTAGAAGATTCAAAAGAGGAAAAAGAGTCCGAAAGATGTCATTTAGTGTAAGTAAACAACTACAAAGCAGATGAGAAGCTTGAAAAACGAAAGGTCTGTTTAGTTGCCAAAGGATATTCATAATATCCTAGAGTCAACTTTAACTAAACTTTTACTCCCGTAGTAAGAATTAGTTCAATGAGACTGGTAATCACTTATGCAATAGAAAAGTCTATCAGTCATCAGCTAGATATAGAAACCGTGTTTCTTAACGGAGATCTAGAAGAAAATGTTAAAATAGATTTTCCAATACAAGCTACTGAAATATATTAAAAGCAGGCAAGCGAGTGTGTGCTTTGAAAAGGATTAAGACAATCGGAACCATAATGGTACCTAAAGCTACATGAAAAACATCTCTTCTGGAATGTATCCTTGTAGCTCAGATCCTATATTACACTATAAGGGGAGTAGATACTATGATTTTAATTATCTACTTTGATGACCTAATACCAAAGTATATTAATCATTGAGTAGCGACAGCTGGGGAACCGAATTCTAGTGCGCCGACGCGAAATAGAGAGGCGAGACGTCATCTAAAGATGTAAACAACGCCTTTCACTTTAGTCGGGCAGCTGATATAGGAATTCGTTGTTGTGGATTTATTAGTGATCTTTTATTGTGTTTTTGTTAAGATTTTTTGGGGTTTTGTGGGTTTTTCATTATGCCAGGAAATGCATGTACTTATCGACCTTGCTCGACAAGGTCTGGTTAACAAATCACTGTTTTCATTTCCAGAAGAATATGAACCTTGAACTACACACTATATTTGATATTTATCAAATAATAATCTTATTTTTATTGGAACTTATTTGTGAAAATTTGATGTGATAAGGCCTATTTCGTATATTTCCTATAAAATCTAGAGGATATACAGCATATGTACCAGGTATAACAATTAATATAAATGGGTTTTTCGAGGGTTTCTTGTTTAGAAAAGGGTTCGTTTTATACCTGTCATCAGATTTGACACTGACTTCCATATTGTTGTATAAATAACTTGTCAAATCAGATACCTCTGTAAAACACTTAAAACGTGAATTAAAAGTTTTGAGTAACGGGGCGCATTATTAGTCAATAATTGTATTCAGCGACATGTTTAAACAAAGCGAAATTTAAAGTTTGAGACAACTCGATTAATAAATAAGAAGGTCCATAAGTAATAATTTCTATTGTTATCAAAAATCAAAACCCTGTGCACCTACCAACTTTCAAGTATCTAGCTCATCCGGACGTAGGTAAAAAAATTGAAATTTATCAATAGTAGTTATATATATGTTTATATTTACTACATAAGTTAAATACTCATAAATATAAAACTGCCTAATAACCAAACCTTTATTATAAATGTAAACTACAAAAGAGTTTTACTTCAAATTACGTCGAGCAGTGTAAAAATCACATTCAAGACCAGTTCATAATTCGAGCAGTGTTTTACTGTGTCCTTCCGTCAATAACGTCAAAAAAGAGAAAGAAAATTTGCACCACCCAAGATCAAAGGTACCGATGCTTTATGTCGCTACTCAATGGTTAATATACTTTGCTAATACTAGCTTGTCAAAATAAGCAATGGATGACAGAAATCAGAAAACAGCTGATGATCTACTTTACGTTGAAAGATCTAGGCTCTTTGCACTATTGCCTAGGCATTGAATTCAAATTTCAAAATGACAATGTTGTAAATATTTTGGATATTCTAAAGCAATTTTAAATGTAAGATTGTAAAAATATTTGTGTAACACTAATTTGTTCATGTATAAATATTTGGTTACTTTACTCCTTAAGCCTGCCAATCTAAAAAAAGTTGGCATCTTTGCCCCTTACAGTTCCCAAGTTAAAATATTTAGCCCCTTTAGCTCTAAAAGCATTCGCAAACAAAAATAATTGCTAGTCCTGAAGTTAACACATTGAGTGCTGAAAAAATTCAGACTCTTTAAGGAGGCTAAGAGTTTTTTTTTGTGAAATAATCAGACTAACTCTTTTCACCCTTGCAGTCCCTGACTGACTCTCATCCATGTCCAACCGAAATTAACAAACTTTTTCAATAAATTATTACTTATTCTACAGGCTGACCATCGCATAAGAATTTTGCCTTCAGGCTAAAAGCGTATTAAAGCAATCTACCTGCATATACCGATGACGGCGAAAGATGGCGTTTTTAATCACCATCAGCACTCAACAGGTTAAGCCTGTCCATATAAAAATGTTTTCTCACTTTATTCCTTAATTCTGCCATGTAAAAATATTTAATCTTTACCCCTTAAGTCCGCACACGTAAAAATATTATTTAGACTCTTTAACCCTTAACCCCTTCAAGCCCATGTTGCCACAAGTGGCAACAAGCTCATAGTGATCTATATCCCAGATTGCCACTTGTGGTAACATATGTTTTGTTTTAAATATACGTTGGGAAAATATCGTAGATGAGTAGTATAACCCTTGGATGGGATGCTTGAGTGGGAAGGATTAAATTTGATTGGCTAACTCAAGATCAAATGCTCTTATCGGCCGCATACCTATTTTCGGCGGTCTCCAGTGTTAGAAGTTACTTGCGGGGGTGCGGGGGTGCGTTGCTGCAGTATTTGGTACATTTTTTGTGTCTACGCATTAAGGTGTCCGACTTGAGTGATTATGAACCATTTGAGGATTAGGGTTCTGAATATATGCCTAGCGGATCTCATACGAATAAAGAAAGCGATGACAGTTTATCGTAGTTTTTTTGTTCAAGTAACTGTTAAAGGAAGGTCGAGAAATAATTATCAATAATTGGTACATATCTCAGAGACTGGCTGAGTTTTTGTTTGCAAAAAAACTTATGTAACTGGTACCATAAGGGTTAATCGAGGTGTACCTAACGAACTAACCCAACACTAACTCAACACATATGAAACCTATTAATGTTTTAGTTGTTAGATACAGAGATAAGAGAGATGTTTACCTGCTGTCCACTAAACTCACAGAAAGATTTGTTGAAAAAAATTGTTACCAGCCATCAGTGTCTACTAACGTACTACTACAAAAACCATCTGCCATTGAACACTATAATACAAATATGGGAGGGGTAGATGCAGGAACCAAGATATTGAACCATACAATTGTACGAGGAAAAATTACAGCTGGTTAAAAAAATCGGTTTACATGTTGTGCAGCGTATGGTCAGGGCCGCCGAGAGCCAGGCCAGGCCCCAGGACAATTCTCTAAATCGGGCCCCGTGACAAAAAAAAGCTCCTCAAACAAAAACTTTTCCTGTTTTACTTGAATTGAATTCTCTAAAAAAAGATCCTCAAGCAAAAACAATTGAGTTTTCTAAAAAAAAACCTCCCCAACCAAAAACTTTCTCTCTTCTGTCGGATTTCTCATACAAAACAAAAAAAATCCAGTTGCCGGGCCCCAATTTGAGTTCGGGAATTATTCCTGGCTACTCCCCCCTCTAGTCGGCCCTGCGTATGGTTTTGAATACCAAGGTTTTCTGTACACATGCTTAAGACAAGGATATAAGTGTTTTGGAGTTCCATAAGTGTTTGATTGATGGCCTACTTGCAAAATATTCTCCACCATATACAACTATAAAGCAACAGTTTCAAAATAAAAAACAAACAAAAAAAGAAAAGAAAAACATGTTTTTGTTTCTTCTGGAAAAGTACATGGATTTCGTCGCAAACGAGGAACCTGTAGAGTTTGCTATCAACAAAAAAAAGTATTTATACAGCTTATATGTGTGGTATTTTCCCACACGCGCCCATTTACTTATGTTCGGAGGCACACTTCGATGAGTACCATGGTTACAATCAAAGTTGATATATTCCGTTTTTTCTTTTGCACGTCACTGTGTTTTTATTTGCCTTTTTCTCGATAACTTTAAAAAAGCATTTTGGTTTTCAAATTACTGTTGTTTTCTAGTTTTTTTACCATGTTATCCTGCAGACAATGTATGTCAAAATAATAAATCGCATTTTAATTTCACCTTCTACGCCACTGTTTTTTTTTTGTAAAAATGTGTTTCCTGTAAAGTAGCAATAAATGTATGCTTTTTCAACTGCATTATATTCAAAAGAATGTATGACAAAAATGTAACATCATAACTTAATTTTATCTTCTACGCCACTGATTTTTTTTTTGTATAAATATATTTTCTCTTTTAAATGAATAAATGTATAATTTTCTATTTCAATTGCATTTTATTTACATTAAAAATATACTCATTTTGTACATTATAACAATATGTCTGTCAAAAAAAGTTTAGGCACCCGTAGTAACGCCACTGAAAAAACAAACCAAATTGCCTTTTATTTCAACAATAATTGTTAACAATAATCACTGGATTACAAAAGAAAAAATGTATTTTTACGGCCCACGTAAAAATAATATTTAGACCCTTTACCTTTTTATTTTAAAATAAAAGTCAGATACGAGTTCCATTCTGGAGTTCGTTAAAAGCCGTGCAAAAATAATTCTGCGAAAAATTAAAATTTCTTTAAATTCATTCTTTTTTTTTTTTTCTTGGCACCGTTTATGAGGACAAAACTGCGCAACTTTTATCTACACGGAAAAAAAATTGTAGAACGAATTTCTACAATTATACATTTTTTCTCTACAATAAATAGTACATATAGGGACAGGGACAATTTGTAGTAAAAATTTCCAAATATTTGTAAAGAATGTATTGTAGAGTTATTATCTACAATATTTAGTAAAAATATCCAAATGCATCATAAGAATTGTTCTAATTGTTATAATTTTTGCTATTCATTGTATGAATTTATATTAAAAATGTATTGCGTTTTTTGAAAATAAATACGAAAATTTTACACAATAAATAGTAAAAATTCATACAATTTGTAGTAATTTTTAATAAAATTTGTAGTAGTATTTTATAATTATTATAATTATAACCTAGAAATAATGTTCCTTAATAAAATATTCAATTTATTATTTTAATATAAAAGATACAAAGTCTTAGTTAGATTATGTAATAAATAACAGTAATAATAGGGCCCTCAGTCTCAGTTGGCTTTTCTGCACCTGAAAAATATGAAATAAAAATTAATACCCTTAAAACGAGGATATTTATTACCTTTACACTGATTTGGATATTAAATGACTAGGTCAGATAACTAACAAAAATGAGAAAGTAGGTATGTCAAAATTAAGACAAAAAAACATCATTGAACTTGGCACAACATTCGATCGTTGACCACAACTATTTTTTTTAAAATAATCTACTAAGGTTATTTAAATTAGTTATCTAAAAGTAAATTAGTCAGAAACAATAATAAATGTACTTACCACTAATAGAAGTTATTATTAAAATTTTCTCAAACGCATCGGTGCTTATAATATAATAATGTGTTATAGGTACCTACTCGTATATGTACCATGCTTTGTTTTGTGAACATGGCGAACGGCTACTGCTGTCTGGCCATTTATTATCGACGTCAGAAAACGTTGGCCAATAGCAAAATTCTGTTTTATTCACATGACTTAGAATTTCTACAATATTATAGAATATTTTTGAACAAAATTGAATTTTTTTTTCATAAGAAGGGATGTAAAGTATTACTATTTTTTGTAGAGAAAATTACTATTTTTTGTACAAATTTTTACAGAAGTTAGTAGTAGTAATTACGATAATTGTGATAAATTTCTACTTCTACAAACAACAGTAAAATATACTAAACATTGTGGACTTCTTTCCTATTGTTGTATCATTTTATTCGACAATTCAATTGCTACAATAATGAATAGTTTTTAACTATAATTTGTAGTAAAATTTTCTACAAAAAGTTAAGTATTTTTCTACAAGTGTACTACTACAACATTGTAGTAAAATTTTCTAGTCACATTTTTTTCCGTGTAATTTAACCAACTTCCTGTTACCGTTTAAGAATAGCAATACTGTCCCTAAGAAATAGTAGGCTGTATAGGCTTAATTAATTTCATCTAACAAGTCCACTTCTTCTGCTGCGACGAAAAAAAAAAATGAAAAAACATATTTTGATTTAGGTGGCTGTGATTTTAAATTTCATATTTTTGGACCTCCCTCGTATATGGTACAAAAAATTTTTAAAATGCATGAAGTTTACAAAAGTTTTTATAAAATTTCATGAAAAATCAACAATAAAAAAAAACATATGTTGCAGACTTTTTACGACTCATTGTATATTTAATGTTTTATTAAAATTTACCGTTCATTACTTATAAAATAAAATATATTAGGCAATAGCAATAGTCTAGTTGTCGCGAAATATCATTTTGTTCTAAAATTGATGTTCTATCGACAAAGAGTATTTTCCCGATTGGTTTTTCTAGCAATTCTACTGAGAAAAATTGGAGTTGTAATTCTATTCCTAGGAGACACTATCGATCTAAGTTCCACTCTCTTTGATAGGGTTGTTCACTAACACTGGCACGCAATTTACAGGATGAAAAGTAATTTTCTATAATGCATTTTCCGAAAGCCAAAAAGTTATATTCATTCTTATAGAGATTCTATCAAAGTTCACACTTGCGTGATTCGTATATTTTTTGTTGTGATGCATTTTTCCGGGAAACGAAAACCGGTATTATAAATTGGTATTCCGGCTACACCACGTCTATTTTGTGGATGATGTTAAAAGGCAAATGCAGTTTTCCAATGAATATATAAGAATATAAGATAATCGATTTTTCTTTTTATCCCATTGCAAAGAGCTGAGCTATTTCAAGATTTGAAATTCAATTTTCGTGGTACATATAATTATGATCGAATGTGTGGTGATAAAGTAAGGAACAAAATTCATAATTGCATTATTTAATGTTTTCAAGAAAAACGCTGGGACAGGTCAACTTTAATATTTAATTAGCCATCTTAGGGCATAAAATTTTTACTCATAATAGTAATAATAATAATAATAATATAATGTTTATTTACATCAATAAATTTACAATAAAAAAAAAACAGTTTCAAAATACAGTGTGTCAATAAACATGAGACGACCACATAAGCGAACTTGTATGTGGTATGGATATTTTTTTTAAAGAATATTAACGCCTCCTTAGATATCTTACACTCCACAAGGAAAGCCCTGTACGTGAAAGGTAAGACTCTGGCTGATTAGTTCTTTATTTTAATTGCATGCATTATTAAATAATAAAATACATTTATTTCTTATATACTAAAAAGGAAAAAAAATGTTACGGGTTGAACTGGAAGTTGTGGATACAAACAATAGCACATTAACAAAAAAAATATATATATATACATATTGTAACGGACAATACCTTGGTCAAAAATATTTTAGAATTGTGAAATGTACATAAGTTAAAATAATAACAAATTAAAATTACTTATTAAGGTTTCTGTTAAATTATTTATAGAAAAATAAATAAATAATGTAACAATGTTGATTTAATTTCAAGCTATGAAAGCATAATAGGTTTCTAACAGTGTACAATAAATTATAAATGAATATGAACTAATAATACTTACAAATTTTGAGCATCAACATGTAAAATTTGACTTCACATGTAATTTAATATCACAAATAAAACTCTTTTGACAATAATTTTACTGGAAACTTGTAAAATGGAGTTTTGGGATTAGTTACTGACACAATCCACACTTTGGGAAGTCCAATCCTAATAGCTGGGTACAAATTAAGATGTCAGTGTAGACTCTATCTCTGATCCTAAAAAAATATTTAATATCAAAACATGTAGATGAGAATTAATGCTTACATAATGTTAATTATGGTTTGTAGAACAATTTTCAAATATTTAGAATCTCAAAATAACTAAATACCATTAAAAAAATAATAAAATAAAGTAACTTTTTAGGTCAATAATTTCAAGAAATGTTTTACAAAAAAGTGTATGCAAAAGCTTTAATTTAAGAATAAGTTAGAAAATCTTTGTAAATATTGTAAAATAAAATTGTTATAACTAAAAACTATCTAGTGAAAGTGTTTAAAATAGAGTGAGAAAAAGTTTATAAAAAAATAATAAATCATCCTCATATATGGATTTTGAAGGAAAATTTAGAAAAACTTACATCTTAGTAGGCTGTGACATCAAACTTTATTAAAAGCAATTTCCACCAAAAATGGAGTCAGTTCCTTTTTATTTTCTGCCCAGTAAACACCTAGGATTTTTGTCGAACTGTCGATAAGGAAGATTCCTGTATTACCGGTTTTTTGACACTTTTTGACATTGGAGCTGTAAAGACAGGAGATTTGCTGTCGAATTTTTGAAAATTGCCGCTGAAACTTCAATTACTGGATTGCCTACATATTATTCCCACAATAATATAAGTGAAAACTGGAGCATTACCTCGTTTGGAACATCACAATTCATCCAATAGGATTTTATAAGGTACTTCTGCACAAATTTGGAAAACCTATAAAAAAAAAAAATGCTACGATAAATCTTGACAACTAGGAACTATTTCTATAAGACAAAAATATAAAAAAGTTAAATAAACATACCTAATCTAATCGAACTTTATTCAAACAGAATTCTAATTAAATTTATGCGAAAGTGACCCATATTAACATTGACATTTATTTTGTAATTAGGCTAAGATATTACCTATTCATTTCTATTTATATCTAATTTAGAATAATCATGCATGTTATTGATCTACAGACTTAAAACCAAACAAGTTTTTAGAACAATAATACTTTATTTTCTATCTACTAACTCTTTTGGCTTTGATGCAATCAATTTGGTAAAAAAAAAACATTTCTTGAATTAAGTACTTACGTGATTCACTTCATATTTATGCAGTACACTGTTAGAAAAACAGTTAATCACACAATTCTTAAATAAATTTCTTTTTAAAACTGAACAAATACATTTATTTATTTAAATCTTCGCTACAAATATCAACATAACCTCTCCGATCTCCATTTCCAACCATATTTAATATTTATGACATGCTGCAACTTCACGCTCAAGGAACCCACCTGTGGATTAAGACTACTCGGCTCACAACCAGATCTAAGAGGATCGTTATTTTAAATTATTAATATTATTTTTAATAGCTAGCTTGGAGCAATAAAGTTATTAGGTGTATGGTGCGTACTGAGACTGAATAGGTGTTGCAAGGTACGATGCTGGCGCCCAGGGTACATTATTTTAACAATATTTTTTTTTAATAAAATTACCTTTTGTTTTATTTTCTTCTGTTTAATACTTTATCCAATGACATTATTTTTTTTTAACTTTGATCATGAATGTTGCAAGAGTCAATCCTACACACTGGTAAGTTTCAGTAAATCTTAAAAATACTAATTATAAAAAAATAATAACAACAATAAATAAATTACACGCACGCGCACCTTAATAATATATACTTATTCCTAAAAAGAAATACAAATCTTTTTGTTTATGTTACAGGTTAAGCAGGAAGCTAGGGATATAAGTAATAGTTTTCAATCATTTGGTGTATATCGTTCCTTGACTGTGAATGAATCCAATTTCTAACTAATTTTTTGAACAAGTATTTCGAGTTCACGTTTTTTATTTCACCAGGTAATCTGTTATAGATTTTTGGGCCGATATACCAGAAACTGCGTTGAGTATTTGATTTTTTCACCTTAGGTAGGTACGTTTGATTTATTTTTAACCGAGTATTATACTTATGTTCAATTTGTTTTAGTTCAGCTTTATTTTGGAATTGTCTGAGTAATAGACATTCACAGAACAGCTGACGGATGTCATATATCTGAGTTTCTGCAAATAGTTCTTCAGTAGAGTAGGTAAAATGTTTTTTATAAATAATTTTTATTAAAGTTTTTTGTGTTATTTCTAGACTATGCATATGTGCTTTTAGTGATCCACCCCAAGCAACAATTCCAAATCTGAGATGTGATTCAATTAGTGAGTAATATAATATCATCATCTGCTTAACAGAAATAATTCGAGACAGGTATCTAAATTTATAAAGTAACATTCTGAGTTTTTTTGTAACGTAATTTATATGTACGTCCCACTTAATGTTTTGGTCTATATATACTCCCAGATACTTTATGTGAGATGTGTATGATATCTTCATTGTACTGTTATTATCCATTTTAATAATTATTTGTTTAAAACTAGGAAGACTAAGAATCAGAAGAAAATGGGACGAAGAAAGTTTTTTCTAAATTTACAGTTAATAATTTTTCTTGAAACCAGCTAAATATTAGGGGCAAGTCCTCTTCCACTTTATTTTGTAGTATACGCCAGGTTGGTGAATCATAAAAGATAACTGTGTCGTCAGCAAAGCTAATTATGTGTCTATTAGTAGGAACTTCAAATAAATTATTTAAATATATATTGAAGAGTATAGGTTCAAGCACTGTGCCTTGTGGCACTCCATACTCTATGGTTTTCACTTTGCTGACAGCTTCGTTCATTACAACAGATTGCTTTCTTTGGCACAGATAGGAACGCAAGAGATTAATTGATTTTCCTCTAAATCCTATATTTTCTAAATTAGCTAACAATTTTTTATGGCTGACCGTGTCGAATGCCTTCGCTAGGTCGATGAAGACACACAACGATGCATTTCCGCTGTCTACCGATTCCGATATTTTTTTAGTTAAAGTAGTTATAGCATTTTGTGTTGACATGCCTTCTTTAAATCCAAATTGTTGTTTAGAAATAATGACGTCATGTATTTTTGCACAATGACGTCATCATTGGTTTTTTAAATGAGATTCCCATTTTTTTTCTGTTTTTAATAGATGGTCCAATTACTTAAATGATGGTTTAAAAATATTGGTACCTTAAATTACAATTTTTTTTGAAAAAAATAACAACTTACCGAAAGAAATCAAAATTTAACTTTAATGAAAGAAAATCCCAATAACACCCCAAAAACAAACAAAATTTAGCGCAAATGTTCAAATTACCCTTCATTAACCAGTTGGCATTGCCCGATATGAGTGTAAACACTTTTTTTGGCAAATTATCATTATCACGTTTATACAATTTTGACCGATTTACAAAGTTTTTTAAAAGCAAATTCTCTTTGTCGTTAAAAACAATGCCACGTTTAACTGAACAGGAAAGAATAGAAATTTTAATAATGGTTGGACATGGTGATAAGAACACATCAGAAAGCATGTGAATTATTTAACCAAGAATACCCTGATAGACGGCCTATTGTAAGATCTACAGTAAGTAAATTGGTTACCAAATTTACCGAAATCCGTCCATGATTTGCCTCGGCAAGATCGGCCTCCAGTAAATGATGAAACCAGATTAAATGAGTTACTCGAAGCTGAAGAAAATCCTCACCATTCTGCAAGGCAGCTAGCCCTAAATACACGGAAAAAAATTGTAGAACAAATTTCTACAATTGTAGATTTTTTCTCTACAATAAATAGTACATATAGGGACAGGGACAATTTGTAGTAAAAATTTCCAAATATTTGTGGAGAATGTATTGTAGAGTTATTATCTACAATATTTAATATAAAAAGATCCAAATGCATCATAAGAATTGTTCTACAAATTGTTATAATTTTTGCTATTCATTGTATGAATTTATATTAAAAATGTATTGCGTTTTATGAAAATATAAATACGAAAATTTTACACAATAAATAGTAAAAATTCATACAAATTGTAGTAATTTTTAATAAAATTTGTAGTAGTATTCCATAATTATTATAATTATAACCTAGAAAAAAATGTTCCTTAATAAAATATTCAATTTATTGTTTTAATATAAAAGATACAATTTCTTAATTACATTATGTAATGAATAACAGTAATAATAGCGCCCTCAGTCTCAGTTGGCTTTTCTGCACCTGAAAAATATGAAATAAAAATTAATACCAATTGAATTGTTCATACCCTTAAAACTGGGATATTTATCACCTTTACACTGATTTGGATATTAAATGACTAAGTCAGATAACTAACAAAAATGAGAAAGTAGGTATGTCACAATTAAGACAAAAAACATCATTGAACTTGGCACAAAATTCGATCGTTGGGCACAACATTCGATCGTTGGCCACAACTATTTTTTTAAAATAATCTACTAATGTTATTTAAATTAGTTATCTAAAGGTAAATTATTGAGAAACAATAATAAATGTACTTACCACCAATAGAATTTATTATTAAAATTTTCTCAAACGCATCGGTGCTTATAATATAATAATGTGTTATAGGTACTCGTATATGTACCATGCTTTGTTATGTGAACATTGCGAACGGCTACTGCTGTCTGGCCGTTTATGATCAACGTCAGAAAACGTTGGCCAATAGCAGAATTCTGTTTTGATCACATGACTTAGAATTTCTACAATATTATAGAATATTTTTGAAGAAGGGATGTAAAGTATTACTATTTTTTTGTAGAGAAAATTACTATTTTTTGTAGAGATAATTATTAACATTTGTACAAATTTTTACAGAAGTTAGTAGTAGTAATTACGATAATTGTAATAAATTTCTACTTCTACAAACAATAGTAAAATATACTAAACATTGTGGACTTCTTTCCTATTGTTGTAGCATTTTATTCGACAATTCAATTGCTACAATAATTAATAGTTTTTAACTATAAATTGTAGTAAAATTTTCTACAAATTGTTAAGTATTTTTCTACAAGTCTACTACTACAACATTGTAGTAAAATTTTCTAGTCACATTTTTTTCCGTCTAATAATGTGGACCACTCTTTTGTCGTGAGGTTGTTCAAGAAAGAGAACTATCATTCTACAAGGTTCAATTGATTTACGAATTAAACGAGGATGATCCAGTTTTGCAAAGAACTAATGTTACGCTGCGATGGAGATCCCAATTTTTCTGATGAAGCCACTTTTTGCCTGAATGGGAAATTACATCGTCATAATTGCAGGTATTGATAAAGAGAAAATCCTCACTAGACTCAAGACTCTCACAGTCAACACCAAGGGAAATGAAATGTTTGGATTGGAATAATCAGAAGGCCTTTATTAGGGCCTTACTTTTTTGCAGAACATCATTTGGCCTTTTTGCGGTTTGATTTAGTTCCAGCTCTGTCAGTTATGTTTCCAAATTATCACGAAGCACATGTACCCCATTGGAATATTTGGTTTCAGCAAGATAGGACGCCTCCCAACTTTGGAATAACCGTCCGTTAATATCTTGACGCCACATTAGATTCCCATAGATTTTTTCTGTGGGGTTATTTAAAATCAAAGGAATATTTTAATAAGCCAAATAATTTGGATGAGCTATGCCAAAGAATTCGCTCTGAAGTAAAGCACATTATACCTGAAGTCCTTGAGCAAAGTGTACAAAGTCTTTACACTAGTATTGTTCAGTACCAAATGGTTGAAGGAGAGCAATTTGAATATTTACGCTAAATTTTGTTTGTTTTTGTGACGTTATTAGGATTTTCTTTCATTAAAGTTAAATTTTGATTTCTTTCGGTTATTTTTTCAAAAAAAATTATTATTTAAGGTACCAATTTTTTTATACCATCATTTAAGTAATTGGAACATCTATCAAAAACAGCAAAAAAATTAGGGTTGTCATTTAAAAAAGCAATGGAAGATTCATTACTCAATTTTAAATTGCGAAACTAGTTGGCAAAGCATTTGTGAAAGCAGCTACAATTCCCACTGCACATAACGCAATTCGTGCGACTGGAATATGGCCGCTAGACCCCGATATCTTTACTGACGCAGATTTTTTGGCAGCAGATACAACTGATATTGTTGAAAATGACCAGACTGGAGAAGAAACCGACGAACCTCAGTCTCGTTGCTCGAAGTGGCAAACTAAAGATAATACGAGCGTTTCAAAGGCAGCAGATACAACTGATAACGTTAAAATTGGTCAGACTGGAGAAAAAAACCAATGAACCGCAGCCATGTTGCTCGAAGTCACTACATTTAGCAGATACTAGCATTTCAAAAAATCTACATGATGAAAACACCGATTCTGACAACGTACCACTTTCCCGACTTCATATTAAAAGTTCTTCTTCTTCGAAGAGTAGTTTTATTGTTTCTCCATTGCAAATTATGCCGGTACCAAAAACGAGATAAGCCAAAAGAATTAAAAGAAAGAGAAGCAAAACTGCTATTATTACATCATCACCGTATCGTACAGAATTGGAAACCTCACAAGCAAATGCCAGCCAAGCAAAACAAAAAGTTCGTTTCGATGATACTATAAAGAAGGAAGACAGAAAAGATAAGAAAATTTCCAAAAAGAAAAATACCTGTAAAATTATAGAAAAAGCCGACTATTCTTTCGAAGATGATACTGACGTGGAGTGTTTGTATTGTCATTATTTGTATTCCGTCTCCACAGAAGGGTGGATCCAGTGCACTAAGTGTAACCAATGGCACATTGTTCCTGCGCTGGTGTTGAAAATGAGGATGATGAAGTGTTTATGTGTGCGAAAAGTACCTTAAATATGTTTTTTGTACATTGGTCTTTTTGCCTTCATGACCATTTTACCTTCACATGAAGGTAAAAATGGTATAAAAGTAGATTTTTTATATATTTTTTGTAAAAATGTTGTTTGTTTATTTTATTTAACTTTTATAGTTTATTTCCCCTCCTTTCGCCACCAATGTTAAATAAAAAATATTAGATTATGACTAAAATTTATTTTTTTTCCAAAAGTCCTTATTTATCTAATGTTGAACTTTTAACTATACCTTACCGTGCAAATTTTTGAGAATTTCTTTTTTAAAAATGTGAGTAGGTATTTGGGCAGTGTCTTATGAGAAAATAAGACCTCAACAACAATTCTCGAATTATATTATTATTTATTGATTTGATGGAGTAGAAAAAAACTAAAAATAGGGTTTTTGAAATATTTAGGTTTTGTTTTTTACAATAAAATATATAGGTTACTTTGGAATTTATTGAGAAATTAATATTAAACCTAGTTGAAAATTTTTTGTGATTTTTTAATATTAATTTCTCAAAAAATTCCACGGTAACCTATATATTTTATTGTAAAAAACAAAACCTAAATATTTCAAAAACCTTATTGTTAGTTTTTTTCTACTCCATCTAATCAATAAATAATAGTAAAATTAATTATAATTCGAAAATTGTTGTTGAAGTCTTACTTTCTCGTAAGACACTGTACAAACACACATTTAAAAAAAAAATTTTTCTCAAAAATTTGCACAGTAAGGTATAGTTAAAAGTTCACTATTAGATAAATAAGGACTTCTACTATTAGAAAAAAATTAATTTTAGTCATAATCTAATATTTTTTATTTAACATTGGTGGCGAAAGGACCTCGTTAACATTAGTTTTAAGTTCGATATTTTCCTTAAGGGTATCGCTATTGCCTTCTGTTCCCTATGTCCAATGTAAAATCAATTCATGTATTTCAGCTTTTTTTTAAGTTACTGGTTGAACAGATATTAATTTTATTCCGGACTTTTACACATCTCTGTATAAATTTCATATATATTTAATAATGTCTTGAAGTTCTTAAAATAAAAGTCAAGATATTGAACTTTCTCACTTGTTCATTATCAAAAGGCTCGCATATAAATTAATTATATCTATCATTATGTAAAATACCCATAAATCACATTTTAACTTTTATAACTTTGTGTAAATTACAATTTACATATTACTTAATTTCATCACGAACTCAATTTAGAAATAAATAAGGATTACATTCGAAATGGTGTTAGTAGTTTCAGGTCGAGTCTCAAACACCCAATTTCTTCTTCAAAAATTCTGTTAAAATGATAATACAAATAAAAAAGTAATTATTATAGATTAGTTTTGTTTTTGTTTCTTAACTAGTTAGTGTTTCGAATATATAGGAGAAATGAGAAAAGGATTTTGATTTCATAATCTAAAACTTTATATCTCCAATGTGCATCATATGCCACAAGCTAGTTCCACTGTACGCCGCATAATCAACTAGTGCATCGTCGTGCATTAGTTTTGTCTGTAAAATTTTGTCGTTGTGCTGTGTTTAACGTAAGAAAAATAATATTTACTGGTAAATACCACCACATTTTTTATGTACTTTAAAAACAATACAAGTATTCAGATTAGATGCTTTGTTACCAAACTCTTTTTATTTGATAGGTTACTATACAACTGAGGTTAATTCTTAGAGAATGTATAGTAGCTGTAATTTATTCCGTTTTCCAAATATTTGGATGGGGCGTATTATCATCAAGGCGTATGGGGCGTATTATCATCAAGGCGTATGGAGCGTATGAAAATACATGGTATTTACAATACGCCTTGATAATACGCCACAGCCAATAATATGTTCAATTGTTGTTTTTTTCTTCATTTAGAATATGAGCAAAGTGTATGTTAGAAAAATAACAAGAGCTGCATGGACAGAAACTGCAATGGTCACCGCTATAGAAAAGTCAGAAGTGGACAAATGGGTGTGAATGCAGCTAGTAGGAAATATGATATACCTTAAAGAAGTTTAAGAAGACACATTGCCATTAACAGTTCTAAAAAATACCTCGGCCGATGTCCAACCCTTGGTAGAAAATATTAAAGAATACTTGTTTACATATTCAAGCTCTTGAAAAAGTGGGGTTTGCTCCCAACAGAATCGACGTAAAAAAGTTGGCGTTGCAGTTCGCAAAAAAGTAAGCATTAAACACTCTTTTTCGACAAATGAGAAATCTGCAGGTAAAATTTGGTTGGACGGATTTATGAAAAGAAATAAGGGATGAATAGGAAAAAAGTCGGTGATTAATTATTTTGAATTGTTATTTAAAATTGTTAACAGAAAATGATTTGTTAGAGAAGCCATCTAAAATATTTAATGAAATTGGTATTCAGTTGAATGACAAAGCAAAAAAAGACGCAAAAGATGTCTAAGTACGGAAAAGAGTGAAAATATTTTATTAATAGCATGCTGCAATACCAAAGGCACGTTTTCTAGTTGCTAGTTGCATGAAAGCTGCACAATGTACCCCAATGTGTGCAACAGATGTGGGCTCAGAAAAAACATGCAGAAAATAAAAAATATTGTTATAGAGTTTATTTTCATTTTTTTTATCGGCGCGTATTTTTACCCACATGATGGGTAATCATACACCCCACTACATTTTTGTTTTTATACGTGGTAATTTCTAATTGTGGGTACGCCACTACCCTCTGGCTAATCGCGTCTTTGTAATGCACTATTCTGAGTAAGCCCGAGAGCGAGATATTTTCACGAAAGCCTGTAGCTAAAAAGAGAGGGCAACGCGTCAACACATCCCTAAAACAATGTGCCTGCCTAAAATCACCTAAATAACCTTAATTTATGCATCTTGTACATAATCAAGGCGTGTGACATCACAAAGTAGGGCGGGTATACGAAGCTTTCCAATCATTGATATAGAATAAAGAGGAGATGCAATAATGATACTAAAAGCGTCTGCACTTTTGCATTACACTTTTACGTCTATGTCAAACTCAAACTTGTGTAGCTGACCAGTTTTGGTGAGAATAAATGCCATTTATTTTAAAAAAGCGTGATTTAAATGATATAAAAACATTTTCATTTTGTCAATCTTCAACTATAAAATTATTAACTTAAAATTAATCAAAATAGGACTCAAAATGCGTCCACTTATCATATCGCAAAATAGTGTTTGTGTCGTCTCTACTTCATTCTCGATGTTTCCAACTTTCGAATCAAGCTGTCAAACTCTAAAAATCCACGAGACAATTTTAATTGTGTATTCTATTTATTAAAAATTAAATAAAACTAATAGATCGGAAGAATATGTGTCAATTCAATGATTGTTACTGTAAAACGTCTCATAAAAAATTTACTAGGTATTATTTTTGAGGTTATGTGTTGTTTGTTTATTTCCAAATTGCGACTGTAATATATATGTTGTTTCTGTTTCAGTGTCTACAGAATAGCCATGTGTTACCCAACTATACATTGTGCAAAAATGTTAATTTTTTTTGGTTTCCAACAAAAAGACATATACCAAGTTTCAAAAAAGTATGACAATTTTATTTAAACAAGGATAATTTCTTGACCGTAGTACAATTTTATATTGTTTTATTTTGTAGGTTGTCCCTAATAAATTTAAAGTTATATAAATATTCGCAATCTATAAATGCTAGAAGTATTGATAAACATTGTCAGACTGATATAGCGGTGAGGATTTTACTCAAATGATACATACAAATGGAAGCTACACTTACATTACATTTTTTGTTAAAGAAGATATAAAAAATAAATATTACACTGGCCTAAATTAATTGTGTTTATGTTAGGTATGTACCTATATCATGAATACTAAATTAAATGTTTACCGATATCTACCTTTAGGGTAAACTGAACTATGTCTACATAGTACAGTTTTGTAAAGGTTATATTTTTAAAATCGGCTCATCGAGACCTTTCCAGAGATATACTGTACCATGTATAGTAATGTCGCAATAAAAGTTATAAAATATATAACACTATGTTTAATAAAATTAACAACATAAAGTTAAACTATACTTTTTAACTCTCACATTAGTCGTACTATTTATAAAGGCATGTTGGAGGTACATGACACTATGTCACAGAAAATTTGTTATCAAAACATAGAAATATGTTACAAAAACCAACAATTCATGATATTGAGATTGTGACCCCACAGAGATGAACTTGGATTTTTTCGATATAAAATATCATTCACTCAGAAAGATTATAAATCTATTAACAATAGCCGCAAAAAGAGTCTCATTATTGATGGAACAACTATCCAGGATTGAGACCGTCCAACGAGTTTATTAGAGAACCTTCGGTCAAGTTTATGGATCAAAAAACAACAAATCGTTTTAGGATAACAATAGGTCTTTTAACTGGATACTGTCACCTAAGAAGGTACATGGATCTCATCAATCCAGCAGAATAAGAAATACTGTGCAGGTTTTGTAAAGAAGGAAAGGAAACATCAATCCACGTCCTGTGCCAGTATAAAGGCCTGGCTAGATTGGGATTTCTAACACTATAGGTGAATAAAACTCAGAATCATATAACATGCGGGAACTACTGCTAAAGTTTCTGTCTATTAAAATAGACCACGCTAGACGACACAATCTAAATAATGGAGTGCCATAATAGATCTAAAAGGTCACCGAGAGAAAGGACACAATAATATCCAACTATTTTTACCTGTTTACCCAAGAAAAAACGGTACCTACCTATTAGGTGTAAGTTGCTACAAAAGTGATATTGTTATATACAAAATGTAGTAAAATGGCCAAGCGAACATATTAGATATATGCAGAAGATTTAAAAAATACCTTTCATGTTAGCAAGTAGCCAGCCAGCAATAAATTCAGGTGGAGGTCAAAGCGCCAGCGGTCAGACTAAATCTTTAACATCTAATTATTTTAAATTTCGACATAAAGATTACATTAAATCATAATTTTTTGCATTAAAATTAATATTATACTATCTTAAAATTATAATAAAGAATTTAGAGGGAACTAAAGTTTTTATTGCTAGAATAAAATTTGTGTTTTTCAAAAATCTATTTAGGCCATTCCATAGATAACTAAAAAACAAACAACTTTTTCAAATACCATTTTAAATGCTATATGCGCAATAAGTGATCTAGAGAGCTTTGAAATTTCAAAGTTTTTATTGCTAGAACCAACTTTGTCTTTTCTATCGAATGACCTAAATTAATTTTTGAAAAACACAAATTTCGTTCTAGCAATAAAAACTTTAAAATTTCAAAGCTCTCTAAATCCCTTATTACCCATATAGCATTTAAAAAAGTTGTTTTATTATTATCTATCGAATGGCCAAAAATAATTTAAAAAAAAAAACGAATTTTGGTTCAGCAATAAAAACTTAAAATTTCAAAACTCTCTAAATCCCTTATTACCGATATAGCATTTAAAATGGTATTTGGAAAAGTTGTTTTTGAAGAACACAAATTTTGTTCTAGCAATAAAAGTTTTAGTTCTCTCTAAATCCCTTATTTTAATTTTAAGAGAAGATAATATTATTATAATGCAAAAAATTATGACTTAATGTCGAAATTTAAAATAATTAGATATTAAAGATTTAGTCTGACCGCTGGCGCTTTGACCTCCACCTGAATTTATTGCTGGTTGGCTCTTGCTAACATGACGCAGGCGTTTTATGCTAGTTAAGACCCCTTAATTCGTAGTAGTTTGTCTTTTAAATTCCATTATTTATGAAATGCAAAAAATTATAAGATTTATATTAGGTAATATTGTTCATAAAAAGTATTCTCAATAATAATGAAATGTATCAATACGGCATAATCTGCTGCATATGCTGTTTAACCGCAACCGCTTATTGATAGCCTCTAACTAACCAGAAGTTTGGCACTTGGATTACCTTCAAGTCTTATGACTTTCCGCGATGATCCATCCGGCTTCAAGTTGGATATTTTTACAAGATTGGCAAAGTTTTAATGTTTGTAATTTTATCCCAGGTCTAATTTCGCGAGATTCAGTTATGGAAATTCCGATACTAGGACAGACGCTCATCCTGGAGTAAATTCGTAAATTGGGAGCCTGGTCACGGGAATACGAAAATTTAATTTAAGAATGAAAAGAGATGTGAGCCAAATGTTCATTAATCCAATAAGATATTGAATCGGGTTGCTAATTTGATTATACATATTTCAAAAATGTGAGCTATTTGAATTTTTTTAATAATGTAAATTTTTTGAAATAATACTAAATATTTAAATGTAATTTAAGAATCAAATTGTTTTTTATAGAATAATATGAGGAAACAGATAATATTTTAATTTTGTTTAAAAATTATTATTTGTATCTATTAAATATAAAAATTTGAGACATATAAGTAAATAATAAAAAGAGGGTATGCTTTTGATAGGGAAATTGAGCGGTCTCTGACAAAAAAATTTAAATCTTTTAAATGCTTAGAAACGAGTAATGTCAATAAATTCAATGTGGCAGCGTTTCGTTTTAATTATGTTAATGACTAATTGTCAGAAGTGACATTTTCTTGTTATTGTTGATGACAAAAAATGTAAATCGTTTTTTTTTTGTTCGTTTTTTATTATATCGTTTTCTGTTCAGTTTGTTTATTATTTAATAAGAATATTTTTTTATTGCATCTTTCTCTGTTTAATTCGTTTATTTAATTAGTTAGAATACCTTTTTATTTTTACACTTTTTGAATCTATATTCGATAATTCTACATGGCCCTAATAAAGTGTTTTGGGTGAGATGGGTATCTACATCGATAAAAAAAGTACTTCATAAGCGGCCAACAATGAAACCTACTGGCAGTTTCTACTGAATATTCGAGCACGCAGAGAAATTGACTGGGTAGAGCCTGGAGGAAATTCGCGCATTTGCACCCAATGCTATGCTACGTTTTGAACACAAGGTAGAGTAAAGCAATGTTTATAGTAGCAACATAATAATTCTTGTTTGTTTTTATTCTTAAGGCATGAAATAAGACAACCTAATATCCAACAAGATCCTATTCCCACCATTAAAAATGTGTACCTACAACGACGCGGTATACATTGAAAATGGTTGAAGGAAATGGCGAAAACATTAGAAATATACCGCTCAAACTACCAAATAATCAAAGATCTTGTTGCGTGTGCGGTGTTATTAGACAGCAGCGTATTTCAGGGGAAGCTGTTCTCCAGTTATGGATTTAAAACCGGATATTTTGCAACTTGGGGAACCGATCATGCCCGGAACATTTTGAGAATGGTCACTTTTCTGAAGAATCTATTGCTCTATTGCGATTGCGGGCTGTTCCTGTTCATGGCGACAATGAATGTTTAATTAATCTGCTCACTGATCGCGTAGTAGCTCTTGAAGAAAAAGCAAGATATTCGATTTTGACAATGAAAATATGGATGACGACGATTGCAAATGCTTAACCGGCTTAAGTAAAGCGCAGTTTGCAACAGTTGTAGGTAACTGCAATAACTTGACACCTAGAAGACAAGTTTAAAAAAAAAACACGGGTTGCACTCCGGGAGTGCCGGCAAAAAAGAAAACTTGAATATTAACGTTGTGCATTTTTGATTTTTTGGAATAGTTAGGGAATAATTTTGAACGAATTGCTTTTATTATCAATATAAAAGTACTATCATTTATGTAATAGAATACAATATTTATTGCGCTATCATACACACACATTACAATTTATGTTACATTAAATTACACTGTATTACATTAAAAAGTTTATCTCTCAGAAAAATCAACTTACATCCATAATTTCGATGACTTTTTCACCATCATTATTACCAGAACCATCATCGCCAATCTCTAAAACTGATACGATAGGTTTATGATAGCTGAAGTAAGAAACGAACAGTTTTGATTCGAACCTATTTAAATGTCTAATAAAGACCGCATCAATAGTAGTTTTGTACTTCGTTGTGCCAAGATTGCAATCATTTGACATAGTTAAACCAAATTCATTATTTAAAAATTCAATTAATAGTTGATTTTTATCGTCTGCAAAGTTTATGTTGAAATCTCCACTCAAAATCATTGGCAATTCATCAAAGCGTTTTCCAATTTTTTTTTGAAGCAATGCGGATGCGTCATGAGAATAAATAAATAAATTTTCGTACAAGAAGTCTCGTATAAAAAATTTTTTTTAGAAACCAATTTTTTATAAAAATAGATTTTTAAAAAATCGATTTTTTTAATTAATCGAAACCCTTACAATCGATTAAAAAATATCGACAATCGAAAGAAAACAATCGATTGTTCGATTAATCAGCCCACGTGTCCTGACGCGAGTTTCACAGTTTTTACCCATCCCACAAAAGTGCTCAACGCCGCTAAAGTAGTTTTCACTTCAAAAATAACTTACATATTTTATATTTTCCTCAATGCCTATTATTATTCCAATTTATTCCAATTTATTCCAATTTATTCCAATTTATTCCAATTTATTCCAATTTATTCCAATTTATTCCAATTTATTCCAATTTATTCCAATTTATTCCAATTTATTCCAATTTATTCCAATTTATTCCAATTTATTCCAATTTATTCCAATTTATTCCAATTTATTCCAATTTATTCCAATTTATTCCAATTTATTCCAATTTATTCCAATTTATTCCAATTTATTCCAATTTATTCCAATTTATTCCAATTTATTCCAATTTATTCCAATTTATTCCAATTTATTCCAATTTATTCCAATTTATTCCAATTTATTCCAATTTATTCCAATTTATTCCAATTTATTCCAATTTATTCCAATTTATTCCAATTTATTCCAATTTATTCCAATTTATTCCAATTTATTCCAATTTATTCCAATTTATTCCAATTTATTCCAATTTATATCAATTTATATCAATTTATTCCAATTTATTCCAATTTATTCCAATTTATTCCAATTTATTCCAATTTATTCCAATTTATTCCAATTTATTCCAATTTATTCCAATTTATTCCAATTTATTCCAATTTATTCCAATTTATTCCAATTTATTCCAATTTATTCCAATTTATTCCAATTTATTCCAATTTATTCCAATTTATTCCAATTTATTCCAATTTATTCCAATTTATTCCAATTTATTCCAATTTATTCCAATTTATTCCAATTTATTCCAATTTATTCCAATTTATTCCAATTTATTCCAATTTATTCCAATTTATTCCAATTTATTCCAATTTATTCCAATTTATTCCAATTTATTCCAATTTATTCCAATTTATTCCAATTTATTCCAATTTATTCCAATTTATTCCAATTTATTCCAATTTATTCCAATTTATTCCAATTTATTCCAATTTATTCCAATTTATTCCAATTTATTCCAATTTATTCCAATTTATTCCAATTTATTCCAATTTATTCCAATTTATTCCAATTTATTCCAATTTATTCCAATTTATTCCAATTTATTCCAATTTATTCCAATTTATTCCAATTTATTCCAATTTATTCCAATTTATTCCAATTTATTCCAATTTATTCCAATTTATTCCAATTTATTCCAATTTATTCCAATTTATTCCAATTTATTCCAATTTATTCCAATTTATTCCAATTTATTCCAATTTATTCCAATTTATTCCAATTTATTCCAATTTATTCCAATTTATTCCAATTTATTCCAATTTATTCCAATTTATTCCAATTTATTCCAATTTATTCCAATTTATTCCAATTTATTCCAATTTATTCCAATTTATTCCAATTTATTCCAATTTATTCCAATTTATTCCAATTTATTCCAATTTATTCCAATTTATTCCAATTTATTCCAATTTATTCCAATTTATCCCAATTTATTCCAATTTATTCCAATTTATTCCAATTTATTCCAATTTATTCCAATTTATTCCAATTCCATAAGCTTTGTCTTTAAAAACTCCGCCATAAAAGAGCTTTTTTGAAGATGTTCCGGAATGGTTTGAATGTTAAAATTTTCAGTAAATGTTTCTTTTTTATATATCTATAAGTGTGCAAAATCTTATGACCGAGAGCATGGGAGCCAGAAAAGCATACCCTCCTTTATATTACAATTAATAAATTTTGTATACTAAGATCAGAATGTTAATGTCAAATATGTGCGAGTGAATAATATATTGTTGTTTATTTTGAAAGAGTAGAAATTATTAATTTTACAAATTTACAATTGTTGTATTTTTGCGCACCCTTTATAATAAAATCAAAGTTTCTCAACGTGAATCGTATGTTAAATAATAATAAAAAAGCAAAAGATATTATGAAGAATAACTTTTTTAAGAAATAGTTTTACAAATGAGTACCTATAGTTAAGTCTATCCGTGGACACAGTGTATATTATACGGGTGTTCCAGATAAAATTAATTCTGTGTGAAAAGATACATTCTTACAGGATTTTTTATGTCGAACTAAACTCATTAGGATCCAACATTCCGTATACATGGTAAATTTTTTATACACAGGGTGTCCCAAATTGTTTTACCCATGCTATAACTTTTAAACCATGCAAGATAATCGAACCGGACAAAAGTCATCCATTATAATTGCTGATGTACTTTGAAACAGATTAAAATTTGATGGACCACTCTCAAAACTACCCCCTGAAACAACCCCCTCCAAAATTATTACCGACACCCTATTTTTTTCTGCTCATTTTTGTAGTCGCTACTTTTCTCTGTACAACTGTTTTTAAAATTTTGAAATCGCTCCATATATAAGTGATATTCTTTTTTATTTTTCATTTTCATCAAGTTGCTTGCTGTCAAATTCAAAGTTTTCTAGCACATTATAAACAATACTATATCAATCTGTCTTTTGTCAAACAGAAGTGCAGCTTAAATACTCGATCAAATTAACAATTTTTACTTGATAAAGTTTGCAATAATTTAGAGTTTGTCAAGCCCTAACAAATTATTTCAAAATGCCTACTGTGTTTAGTTCACGGCGTACTATAAAGGTGTTTCAACTCCCTGAAAAAAACATACCAAAACCGATCGTACTTCCTAGCCAAAATCCGCTAGGTTCGCTAGTGTCGTTACGGCGGAAAATTGCGGCAATCTTCTTATCTGTCAAAAAAAGTGCAATCATAAAAATAGTTCTTCTATGGTGAAAATTCGAGTTTATATGAAATGAAAAATGACAAAACTATCAGAAGGAGTACAGATGAAAAAATTAATGGTCAACAAATAAGTTTATTGTTATTGATGGTTGCTTATAAGTGTTTTTTTTTTTAAACAAGCTGCACTGATGTGTGAGTTTATACGATCAAAAAAAGTGTTCAAGATTTAATAAATATGCTCCAATTAAGTTACAAGTTGCTGCCAGAGACTTGCTACTAAATAAGTGAAATGGGGGTGTTTATAAAAAACAGCTGATTTTGTTTTGTGTTCAAATATTACCTTTGGCTTTGGCAAAAACAGCAATACAGTGGGTTACTGATTATATAATGAAGAAGTGGACCTTAACTATGGTACTCAGATTGAAGCTTATTATTTTTAAAGTGAGTTTTGTGATTTTCATTGCCCATATTAAAGATATTCAATAAACATTTAGTTTTATACCTACTATAATCAAATCCATACATAGTGATTGGAATTACAAACATTTCTGTGAAATAGCATTATACCAGAATAATGAAGTCTCACTGGACTGGAGTATATATGTTTCCAAAGATCAGTAAGTACCTATATCAATTATTATTATTTTTATTAATAAGTACACGGAAAAAAATGTGACTAGAAAATTTTACTACAATGTTGTAGTAGTAGACTTGTAGAAAAATACTTAACAATTTGTAGAAAATTTTACTACAATTTATAGTTAAAAACTATTAATTAATGTAGCAATTGAATTGTCGAATAAAATGCTACAACAATAGGAAAGAAGTCCACAATGTTTAGTAAATTTTACTATTGTTTGTAGAAGTAGAAATTTATTACAATTATCGTAATTACTACTACTAACTTCTGTAAAAATTTGTACAAATATTAATAATTATCTCCACAAAAAATAGAAATTTTCTCTACAAAAAATAGTAATACTTTACATCCCTTCTTATAATAAACATTCAATTTTGTTGAAAAATATTCTACAATATTGTAGAAATTCTTAGTCATGTGAACAAAACAAAATTCTGCTATTGGCCAACGTTTTCTGACGTCGATCATAAACGGCCAGACAGCAGTAGCCGTTCGCCATGTTCACATAACAAAGCATGGTACATATACGAGTACCTATAACACATTATTATATTATAAGCACCGATGCGTTTGAGAAAATTTTAATAATAAATTCTATTGGTGGTAAGTACATTTAATATTGTTTCTGAATAATTTACCTTTAGATAACTAATTTAAATAACCTTAGTAGATTATTTTAAAAAAATGGTTGTGGCCAACGATCGAATGTTGTGCCCAACGATCGAATTTTGTGCCAAGTTCAATGATATTTTTTTGTCTTAATTGTGACATACCTACTTTCTCATTTTTGTTAGTTATCTGACTTAGTCATTTAATATCCAAATCAGTGTAAAGTTGATAAATATCTCCGTTTTAAGGGTATGAACAGTTCAATTGGTATTAATTTTTATTTCATATTTTTCAGGTGCAGAAAAGCCAACTGAGACTGAGGGCGCTATTATTACTATTATTTATTACATAATGTTATTAAGAATTTGTATCTTTTATATTAAAACAATAAATTGAATATTTTATTAAGGAACATTTTTTTCTAGGTTATAATTATGGAATACTACTACAAATTTTATTAAAAATTACTAAAATTTGTATGAATTTTTACTATTTATTGTGTAAAATTTTCGTATTTATTTTCATAAAACGCAATACATTTTTAATATAAATTCATACAATGAATAGCAAAAATTATAACAATTTGTAGAACAATTCTTATGATGCATCTGGATATTTTTACTAAATATTGTAGATAATAACTCTACAATACATTCTCCACAAATATTTGGAAATTTTTACTACAAATTGTCCCTGTCCCTATATGTACTATTTATTGTAGAGAAAAAATCTACAAAATTGTAGAAATTTGTTCTACAATTTTTTTTCCGTGTATCAGTAATAAATACATCTCAAAGAATAACAAGGTTGTAACTGTACTTTTTGGAAAAAAATGAGATTGGTAGAATATATTATTTAATTTGTTTTTGTGACCAATATGTTCATCTGTTAATTATAAATGTTGTGTTATCGAAGCACTAAAGTTATTCACGTGGTTCTATCTGCATGTACATAGAACTTATATACAGTTTTTAGCAAGTGTTATTATAGTAGTCAGATCTTCGTTATTCCCTAATCCCTAGCAAATGTAGTCTCCATCCTTCACAATTATATTAAGATTAAAGGCCAGGTTTTTACCTCTGAATAAAGTTGAAAGTAACTACTTGCTGATTAGGCTATAGATTATACTTACACCTAACTTTACTCAGAGGTTAAAAAATCTGCCATTAAAAGAACAGTGAGTTTTAGAGCATAAACCTTATTAAATATAATGGATGTTTTTTTATTAAACTTTTTGTTTTTAAACAGTTTTGGTTGAAAATTATAAAAAAAAATGATATAGGATACCTGGAAAGATTTATAATATAAAACAACATTTAAAAATTTTGAATTAACAAAAGTATGTATTTTCTGTTCCAAGCGTTGTCTCTGTTACCTAAACTAAATACTAGAAATAAAGTTTTAACTGGCAGTTACTACTATGCTCTATCAAATATTCTAAAAAATGCTGCAATGCTAGATGAAATCTTTAATTAGGCATCAAATTTGTAAAATGTTAGAGATAGTATGTAGGTATATAGGGAAAATAAAAAATATAATTATAATGAAGACTTTTAAATTTTAATATAACTAGAACAAAATATTCACTAATTAAAAATTTTGATAGGAATTAAAAATTATGCTCGAGTATAAATGTTGTGCTTGTTTTTAAGTGGTTTCGATTTACTTTAGGTTTGTTCCAGCAATGCTCAGAAATGAGTTACTGACATCAGGATTCTGCACAGTAGTTTATCGATACTGCAAAATTGTGTACTACCCAGTGGTTTGTTTCTGATCATTGTTGGAACAGACCTTTTATTCAATACATAATTGAACAAGTTAAATGTGTATTTGGAATTTTTTTAATTATACAAATCTCAAGCTTGAATATGGATTTTCAAATTATGCACTTTTTGTAGTTTTTAATAATGCTTATTTTTTTTTTAGTTTCTTGTTCATTTAATAAAGATGCTTTTTTGTATATGGGGTGATAATTTTTAAGCAGAGGCGTGCAGCACCCACAAGATCACTGCCAGAATTAAAGCAAATGGGTAATCTAGAAATATGGAGTAGGTTCCCTGCACGTAAGATTTTCAAGAACTTGTAAATACAATGTTTTAATGAATTATTGCCGTTATCAAAGTTAAAGGTGATGAAACACTCATGAAAATTTGTAAATATTTAACCCTTTCAGTGTATTTGTCCCTCCAGAGGGACACTGTCTTAATTAACCCTGAAGTATACATCTGTTAATTTTGGTAGAAATTTTTCTTTTTGGTTTATTTACTTTATTTGCATTACTTTTAAGGATTAATATTATAAAAAAATTATTTTCATAGTAAATTTTTATTTTTGTAATGTCCCTGAACAGGGACGTTATGTCTTGGAGTAATAAAAAATACTATGAAAAATTTTTAATTTACTTAAAATGAACAAAGAAAACATACAATCTAGGTACTACAATGGTATTTTTTTTAATGAAAGTGGAAGTGAAAGGGTTAAAAAAATAAAAGTAATTTATCAGATTTATGTATGATTTGTTCTTGTAGTGACAGTCACTATAAATTTGAGAAGTGTGCTAATTGAAACGGGACAGGGCTCATATAGTTTTATTTAAAAAGTAAACCTTGTCATTAATTAAATATAAATGATTATTATATTACATTATTGAAATATATAATGTAAAACAAATTGTTGTAATGTTTTTCTGAAATCGGAAGTGTTGTCAGGTTTGTTACTGTCTGCTGCTAACTGTGATGTGTACAAGCGAACATAATAAACCTACTTATTGAGTACATTAATATGAAAAACTCATAATAAATCTGGAAACTATACATTTGAAATTTTCCTACTTATTTTTTCATTACTGCTATTATCTAATAGAACAATTCCTATGCTTTTATTTAATATTTAATTTTCCACAAATAAATATAAAAAAATAATTAGTAAAATTATAAAATGAGTTCCAATTAAATAATGAACTATATTATTAATTTAAATTGTTAATATAAGAAATGAATAAATTAAGTAAGTAAAAGTGTAATAATGGGAAATGTGTAAATTGTATTTATTTCTAATTTTAAATAATTTTGTGTGTATTGTTAATTTTCTTTCTAATGTAAAATTAATAAATTAATAATTTTAACAAAAATTTAATGAGATGTTTTAATTGTGTTAGAATTCGAATACAATAAGAAGAACACAGCTGTCATAATGATTACTTTGAATTTCAAATACATAGTATCTATAACTTATCAATAAATAAATATTAAGTTGTTAGATATAAAAAAATATTTCCTATATTCCTAAAAGATTAACACTTCGCCCCCAGTGGATAACTTCGGTAACTGTATCAGCAATACTTTCCACATTCTTGTCTCCTTTGAGAAGTAGTCCCATCATAAGTAATAAAAGCAGGAACAACATTTTTTAGGTAGTTTTTTTTTTATATTTACGCTGCACATTAAATAATGGTAATCTTATAATTGAAGGGTCTGGAAATGCACCATTCTTGTTCTGGCTAGTTCTGATAGTTGAAATCGTAACATATAGTTGCAAAGTTATATTTAATTATTTGAAATAACTTTTACTTTTTATCATGTATTTACCAATTTTTACATCGATTAAAAATTAAAAAAAATCTGTAGATTTTTAAGTAATACGATCGTTATTTTTAACTTCAAATTTGTGTCAAATTCTAGACTTCAGAGTGGTGTGAATATGCGGATTTCTAGAATCCTCAACTACAAGATAACCTTAAATAATTATTAGGTACATCAGAAAAAACATTGTTTAAATTATTAACCAGTGTATGTACAAATTATTCAATACACAAATTACCAACATCTACGACCCCGAACTACATTTATTTACTTAAAGGGATTATTAACTCCTATAAAAATACAGAATTGAAAAATCTTAAATATTTCTTACAGCTCAAATTTTTATTAATTTAAAATCAGTACTTCTATAAAAACCTAGTAAATACATTTAAAGAACTGGAACAAAACACATTTGGGGATGATTATTATTAAACAAATGTATATTTGAACACTTAAAAATAAAAAGGCTACAAGTAAAATAAATTTATCATAGTATCTATTTGATTCTTATAACCAGATACAACTTTCTAGCATTATAATCAGGCTAAAAGGAATAAGTCAAAGATTTTATTTATTCGCAGGCGTCAGAAAAATATCAAAAGAAATAGGTACCCTGTGTATATGAAATTTATATCATGAACACATTATAATAGGGTCCAAGTCATAACATTATTAGTACCAAGGAGACAGGATAAATAATACGAAATATTTATATAATAAAACTTTATACTAATAATTATTTTTATTACAAAAAAGACAAAGTTGAATAACCTATTTACATAACCTACAATCATTTAAAACGTAGACATTAAACATATTTACTTGAAAAATAACGTTTCCTAGTAGATTTCATAGCACTTTTTCACGGATAACATAATTTGCATTAAAATGTTTTTCACAAATGGAACTTTTGGGTTTAATGTTTATTTCATACCACCAATAATTTGCACCATATTCTGTATAAACTCTTTTTTGGCATTATAAAACTGCTATTAATATTTGAAGACTCTCTCCCATAATCACAATTAAAAACAGCACAACGATCCACCATGATTTATATATTTTAAGATTTTAAAAATATTTATCTGTCAACACTTTTTTAAATTGCTGCTCCTACTTTTATCTTTTATTTACTTTCTCGCCGGATAGATACTAGCGAACCTAGCGGATTTTGGCTAGGAAGTACGATCGGTTTTATCGCCGTTTTCATTTGTTTTTAAATAGGAGTTGATGCACCTTATAGTCCACCGTGGTTTAGTTCCAACGAGTACACCGATATGATAATTATTTACGGCGAATGTTGCAAGAATTCAAGACAAGCTTAGACAATTATACTATGAACGTTTTCCGAATAGAACAATTCCCTCAGTTAGAACATCCAATTTAGAAAGAAGTCTTAGACAAGGACATTTTTCCTGACGGTAAACATCATAGAGGATATAACAGAATGATCAGAAATGAAGAACATATTATACACATTTTGGCTTACGTTCATGTAAATCCATATATATTTCTATCAGAGATTTGGCACACGAAATTGGAATAAGCAAAAGTAGCATCCAAAGAATATTAGAAGACAATAAATAGCATCCTTATTAAATTTACTTGGTCCAAGGTCTTCAAATACACTTAGACTTTCTCGCTAGAATTCTGGTGAAACTAAATGACCATGCCACATTCTTAGATAAAATATTATGGAGCGACGAATCACGTTTCCATAATAATGGTGTATTAAATCATCATAATTCCAATTACTGGTCCCCAACAAATCCCCATTTGGTAAGAGAAAATATTTGGGGCATAAACGTATAGTGTGGTTTGTTTAATAGTAGGATTATAGGTCCTCATTTTTATAAAAACACTCTAACGGGAATAGGATATCATGATTTTTTAATCAATACCGTTCTTAATTTGTTGGGAGGTGTTCCTCTTAATCAAAGACGTGATATGTGGTGGCAGCAAGATGGTGCACCAGCTCATAATTGTGAGCTAATATTTGGCAAACACTTATGGAAACCGTGTTATATCCACGCATTCTCCAATCATCCAGTGGCCGGCTAGGTCACCTGATTTGTTGCCTCTAGATTTTTTCTGGGGTACTGTGAAGGACTACGAAACAAAACCAGAGGACTTAGAAGATTTAAAAAATAGAATCAGACATGCTTGTAACAGATTTACACCGGCCATGATTCGAGCTGCCTGTACTAGAAATTTATTGTTAAGGTTTGACAAATGTGTGGAAGTAGGAGGTGGGCAATTTGAGCACTTATTATAAGTTATTACTACTCTTTGTTTGTTGATATTTATTTCTTGTCTTCTCCTTCTCTTGTTTCAATGTATTTTTTCAATTATGTGTCACCTAATAAAGTATTTTTTATCATCAACTTGACAGTTTTATTTAATTTCTCACTTATTTATTGAGCGATTTCAAAATTGTATAAACAGTTGTACAAAGAAAAGTAGCGACTACCAAAATAAGCCGAAAAAAAATTATGGTGTCGTTAATTATTTTTAAGGGGGTTGTTCCAGGGGGGTAGTTTTTGAGGGTGGGTCGTCAAATTTTTATTTATTTCAAAGTACACCGCCAATTATAATGGATGACTTTTGTCCGGTTCGATTATCTTGCATGGTTTAGAAGTTATAGCCTGGGTAAAACAATTTGGGACACCCTCTATAGACCTAAAAGAGTTTTCTTTAAGTCTGATCCTGATACTGAGTTTCGTATTGTAGAAATATTGGGTTCTAGGTGTATATTTTGTAAAATATTATACTAAATAGTCAAACAAAACTATAATGATATTCATTGGCAAGCACAAATAAACTATTTTATTTTTATGAAACAATCCTAAATATTTATTTAGCATGAAATTCCTGAAATGATGCCAGCAATATTTTAAAATTGTATTCTTTGTTTTAAACCGCTCCTGGTATTGTATTTTGTAGTGTACATTTATTTAAATCTGTTAACATTACATGCCTAATAAATATATCTACGCGTACCAACTAATATTGTTTTCAGTATTTTCTCGTAATAATTTTATTTAAAATAAAAACTGCTTACGTTCGGATACATTTTCAGCAAAAAAAAAGACGTTTAAAATTTAGTAGTTATCACATTTCACTCTCCTACTAAATCTTCAGTTTCTCGTCTAAGACTGTTATCAGTTTATGCCACACATGATAATGATAGACTGTATTATGTATGAATCATTCCAGCAACAAAGTTCTTTGCTCAAATGACAAAAAACATTTATTTTACCAAAATACTTTAGTGACCCAAATTTCAACTTATCTACAGTTAGGTAAAATGGGAATTGAAATAGTCTGGTTGCTTTTTTTTTCAGTCGATTGATTTATTGGAAATGGTCGAAGAGGTCACAACTGAAACGGGTATGAAAATAACGGTATTGACTTGAAAGGAACAGAATTTAAACATAATATAAAATACAATGTTTGCTGTTGACAGAAGAGTAGAATAAAAGAATAAGCAAATCTAGGTTAACATCAGTTTTTTTACCGAAAGGAATTTTTGTTCTATTTTTATTAAAAACAGAAAAGGGAATAAGAATTTAAAGGCGATTCCAGGGATTCCATGTACCTCAAAATTAAAAAAATTCATACAATCCATGAAACTTTTATTAAAAAAAAAAATTGGCAAACAGAGAAGTTTTACGTTTATACGCATAAATTGTCGGTACCTATTGTATTATTATTGTATTTTTATTGTATTTTTAATGTATTTTTATTGTATTTTTATTGTATTTTTATTGTATTTTTATTGTATTTGTATTGTATTTTTATTGTATTTTTATTGTATTTTTATTGTATTTTTATTGTATTTTTATTGTATTTTTATTGTATTTTTATTGTATTTTTATTGTATTTTTATTGTATTTTTATGGTATTTTTATTGTATTTTTATGGTATTTTTATTGTATTTTTATTGTATTTTTATTGTATTTTTATTGTATTTTTATTGTATTTTTATTGTATTTTTATTGTATTTTTATTGTATTTTTATTGTATTTTTATTGTATTTTTATTGTATTTTTATTGTATTTTTATTGTATTTTTATTGTATTTTTATTGTATTTTTATTGTATTTTTATTGTATTTTTATTGTATTTTTATTGTATTTTTATTGTATTTTTATTGTATTTTTATTGTATTTTTATTGTATTTTTATTGTATTTTTATTGTATTTTTATTGTATTTTTATTGTATTTTTATTGTATTTTTATTGTATTTTTATTGTATTTTTATTGTATTTTTATTGTATTTTTATTGTATTTTTATTGTATTTATTTTTATTGCACTTTTATTGTACTTTTATTTTATGTTCCTCTACCTATAGGTGGTAATTTAGATAATATTTTTTAAGTATTGTTTATTAACTACTTAGTATTTAAAGTGTTTCAATCATATCGACTGCTTTAGGACCAAAGGTCGGTAAAATTGTGTGTTTTAATTATTAAAAACATCTGTAAATTTTATATCATATTATGCATGAGAATTGCTGATTAGCCGAAACCGGTTACCAAATTTAATTACAATTTATGTGGTACTAGATTTTGTATTTAATTCACTTAAATGAAAATTATATATTCCTATTATAATAAGAAAGTAATGAGAATAGCAGAGGATGACAAAGACAAAAATGGATTAAAGAAATTAAATTAGTAGATAGAAGAAAATGGGAATAATGTAGAGAAGTAGGTATTAGCCAATTGATAACAAACTGATTCAAGACAAAATATGATGAAAAACAAATACACACAGAAAAATTTATCTAAGTATGTAAAAAAGAATGCGTATTTAAAATTCAGCACGAATATAATTCCTGATTGAAGTAAATATGTTCTTTATTTGAATCCAGGCATTCTTAAACCAACATTGCTATTTTCAGTTTTTAAAATAAAAGCTACATCGGAAGGACAATAATATCTACCTAATATGTTTGTTTTTAATATTTTTATATAGGTAATATGTTTAGTTTATTCCTTAATACAAAAATTATCACACTTTTTTTAGTCCTACAAAGTATTGCTGAATTTATACTAAATTTTATTAAGAGCTTATTTATGCCTTCACTACGAAAACAATCGAACTGTTTTATTTCGAATTTGCTTTAACTCCTGAAGACACAATAATTTACTCACCTTTTTTAATAATTTTTTTACAAAAGTGGGATTTAAATGGAGTTTCGAATCAAAAATTTATTGATTTAATCAGAAAACGAATGGAACGTTGGGTGTTTTTGACAATTTCATCGAACTTCACAATTTTATTCTTGTGGGAACATTAATTTTTCAATTAAAAACGTATGTTAAAATGAAATTTAATACACTTTTTTGTAAAAAAAATAAAATATTTAAATTTATTGTGTACTCAGTCGTACCTTTTAAGTATAACGCATACTTAAAACAAGAATAAATGTGCTTTATTTAAGCTTCTTCAAAACATTCAGAAGAATTAAAATATTTCTTAATTTAAGATTTATCTATTATCAAATTAAGAATAAATTGATTCTTAGGTTAATAAATATAAACTATTGTTAAGCACGCTACATATTCAAATACAGAATTCACATGCTTGATTCAAGTATGGTAGTGCTTATATAAGGACAGCTATCGTTTAAAAAAAGAATGTCCATACTTAAATCAATCACCTAGAACTTTTTTACGTAACAGTTCATAAATTTAAATTAAGCACTACATTATACTATTAAAACCGGGCAAAATTTGAATTAAAATTAAACGATTTTTATTTTAAGTACCTATTAGAAATAAGAATATGGAGACATACTTAATTGAACAATTTTGGTGTTCGATTTACCTAGTCACTCATATAGAGACGATTTTTTATCAAGCGTGCTTAAAAATTTCTTAAAGATTCTGGGACAAGCCCAAAAATGCTTATTTTTGTTAAAAATAAGCATGATTTTCTCTCTGCGTATAGCACAAAAATGGACGACATACTTATTAAACTTTTGCGTTAATCATTGTTTGATATAAGTAATTCCTTAAAACAATCGCATTTTTATCACATCATGTTGTTAACTGTAGCTGAAAAATATCCGTTACTTTTTAATAATCTTGTATATTGTATATCTAAAATTATAGCTACACTGACCTAAAATTTACAATAAAACTTTGAGTTACAATCAAAAATTATTTATACTTGATATTTCTTCTAAACTAAAGGAATTGAATAGAATGCCTACCCTCACACAGAAAGAATAGATAGGGTGGTTGCCATCATGTTATCAGCATCAAAAGCATGCGCGCGCGCTGTTCCGCCATAGAAAGTCGTGGCCATGATTGTTAGTTAGTCAAGATCAAGGTTGTCTGCATGTCTGCGACCATATGTATTCTTTCTGACACTGCAGGAGGGTTATGACCTACTTTAAACATGGGCGCATATGATTGGTGATCAATAAAAACACTTCTTGTGGCGAAGGACCAACCATTAATTTGTTTTTGCTACTGTATCTTTACAACAGAAGGAAAAATGTATAACAAGGTACCTATTTAATTAATGGTTACGTATTTTTTCATTATAAATATTTATCAATGGACCGAAAAAAAAGGAGTTTAATTCTCAAACGATCTTTACACGGACGTGTAAGTTACAATAAATGTATTCAAAAGTAACCTCAAACAATACTTGACAAATAAACAGAACGGATATACTTTCTTGTGATAAAACTCTTTAAACCTGCCCTTTTTAAGTATTTCCCTTAATTTATTGTTATTTTACCCCTCGTTTTACAAGCATTTATTATAAATTATTTCTGTTTTGAGATCATGTACTTTATTTAAAAAAAATTACTTGATGTTATATTAATACTACTTACTATGTTTAAATTATTAATAGTTTTGCGACGATAGGTTATAGCAACTTATAGCCACAAAACTATTTTTGTGTTAAAGTACAAAGTACAAAGGCCTTCTTTCAACATACAACTAAATGACAACTTTATAATTAAAATGAGAAACAAAACAAAATACCTTGGCTATCATAACTGATCAAAATTTAAAATGGCTTGATCACATTACGTCATTAAAATCCCAAGGTAAGAAGATTCATTTTTAAATTTTATGAATTGAGGAAATTTATGACTAGGAGTTTACTAATATTTACAATTCGCTGGTTGAATCTATTTTGCGATATGGTATTATGTGGACTATATGATATTGCACTTCAATGTAATTTAATGTAATCTAAAATCGTATAATTAAAATTATCTGCAAAAAATCAGCGTTATACCCTACCTCCCTTTTATATAACAAAAAAGTGCTTTGTATAAGAACATTATACCTATTATCTGTCTTGATCTACCTTTATTTATGGAAAGCCTGAATTGAAATACACTACAAATTATTGCAATAAATATCAAAAGAAGCATACATTTTTAAATAAGTTGACATTTTAGAGCCATTCACACATCACAGTTGACATCTTGATACTTGACAGGCACAGCCAAGCATCATTCTGATTTTTGCCAAATAAAATGGCCGTAATTATTCTATTGGGTTGGAACAGAGAGCCAGTAAATTCGATGAAGGTGTTTTTATGGCTAGGGGCGAAATAGTAGTACGCGTAAGTTAGCGCCACCATAAAAAAGACATTTTTAAGAAACTGCTCATATATTTTTTATAAATTGGCAGGCTTAGCGACTAATTTCGAATAAAAATAGCCTCCAAAATGGCTATAGTTTCAAATACGAAGGTCGCAACCCACCTTAAAAATCTCACCTTTACTACAGCTGTTGTTTGACAGGTCGTTAGAGAATGTTTACAATTTATGGAATGTTAAGAATGTTACAAATGTCAGACTGAAAATCAATAGGGTTCTAAGTTAGAAGTAATTATAAAAGAAAATCAAAACCGCAAGTCAATCAGAACTTTCGTTCTAGAGTTATCGTGCCGGCATACATACACAGACAACCAAACGAAAAATGTTTTTTTTGTATTTTCGGACTCAGAATGATCGAAAACATGAAAAAAAGTTTTAAAAAATAGGGGTCAGAAAATTTTTTCGTCTATGCACAAATGCAATACTGAGGCCCTTCCTATGGGGTACAATGGCAAGTAGTATGAGTCTGAATCAGAGCCCAGTTGTGAAGAAAATGATACTGATTAAAAAAATTTAGGTGAGTCATGAAATAAATATTTTTTGTGCCTCTTGTTATAATATATTTTTTTAACGAAGAATCTGTTTCACGAATTTGCACTTGTTTGGGATTATATCTTTAAAAACTTTAAAAACGCTAAAAACCAATGTCCAGCTGGGAAATTTATTTATAAAGTGCGAAAGTAAATTGTTCTAGTATTTGCAGACAGAATCTAAAAAGTAATCTTAATTTTTTCAAAGTGACTTATTGTATTCGTTCAAACGCACCTTATACAGTTTACACTGCTAAGCAACAACAAAGCGCAACTGAAATAAGAAGACACGTGCACACTGTAACTAAAAATGCGATACTATTTTGTCAGAGGACTTCTATCACCCATTAAACAATCCTTTACTGGTTATATTTCAATTAGATCCGTGAGGAACATCCGATTTTGCATGGTAAAAACTTACTGAGATATTGCCGTTATAATACTTTACAATAAATCATCTATTTTCCAAAAAATTTTTGTCCCAATATACATTTTTCGCTGGGAACTAAGACACACAGAGACGTCACAAAATCCATTAAACTTAGTATAAGAAGTCGGACCCAAATGAGTACGGATTCATTCATTTTTTATTATTTGATGTGCAAGCATTCATTTATTATTTGTATCCAGTTATATATCAAGTTCAGTAGTCAGTAAAAACTCTCTTCCTAAACGACGTCTATCCTACAATACCTCCTATTTCCAAATGTGTCAACGTCTCGACGCCCAACGTCCTGCTGTCCTACTCCCTACGTCTCGAACGCTGTCACATTCGGTACCATCTAACTATTTCCTACCTTACATTCATTCCGACAACCAAAGTATCATCGCTCTACTTCCTGATGCTTGCCGTCCCTAATTATTTTCTTCATAATATCCCTGTCGACACCCTTCGTCACGTCCCGCACCACTTAAATATTTCTACCGTATCTTTATCCCAATGCAGTTCCGTATTAAATACCTTCCTTTTCACCACGACGCTAGTCGCCTCGAATCAAGGCGACGCTCAACGCTGCGACGTACCTAAATCGAAGCCGTCACAACGCTAGATGAAATTAGTACATAATCTAATGTCTGTATTTTCAATGGTGAGTCAAAAGATTTATATAACTTTCTTTGAGATACCACCGGGGTTTCGTTTAAAGGAGGGCTTGACATTTGCTGTAAAATATTATCAATGTATCCAATAAACCACATGGCCTTCAGGTCATACACCCCGAAAGACAGTTAGTATTTCAATAGAAATTATAAAAATCAATGTTTACAAATATACAGGGATGTGCTATCTTGAATAAATTGTACAAACCAAGATGGTAAAATTTAATAGTAAGTTAACCAACTGGTGAACCTACAAGGCTTGAAACAAAGTATATGTGAAATCAACATAGTAAAGTAACCTCTATACCCATCACCTTTTTGTAAAAAAAAAAATAAAATATAAAAATTATTGTGCAATCAGGAATTGAAACAAAATGTTTATTTCCGTCATACTTACAAACAATAATAAACTTGCTTTATTTAAGCTTCTTCAAAATTCTCAAAATAAACAAAATAATTCTTAATTTAAGATATACCCATTTCAAATTAAGAATAAATTAATTATTAGATTAAGATATGGAATACTATCGTTAAGCACGCTGCATATTTAAATACGGTATAAACATGCTTGATTCAAGTATGATAGTGCTTATATAAAGGCAACTATAATTCTAAAAACAAGAATGTCCAAACTTATAAATCAATCCCTAGCATTTAAGCATTGTAAGAGCATAAATTAAGAATTACATTCTAATATTATAACCAAGCAAAATCTTTAATTAAGTATTTGAATACTAAAATCAAACTTATTTATTTATTATTATTTTATTTATTAGAAATAAGAATATACATACTAAATTGAACAATTTTGGTGCTTGATTTAATTAATCAGAGACGAATTTTTAGTATGCGTGCTTAAAAATTTCTTAATTGAAGATTGTGACTTGTTTGGTTCAAAAACAAGCCCGAAAATGCTTATTTTTGCTTAAAATGAGCATGCATTTCTCTCTGTGTGGGTGAAGATGATCAGCGAAAACTAGGCAAAATTTGGAGCAGAAAAATTGAACCAAATAAAAAAAAATTAGAAAACCAAGGGAAATGACAATAAAAATAAGCAAAGGATTTCAGGTTAATTTACAACCGACGTCATAAGGAGTAAATCTATTAGTTAAAGAAGATGAAAAACAAAAAATACTAAAATTTAGATTTCTTATTAGTTATTTTACGGACCTAATTAATTTGATTTAAAATAAATATACAATAAAGCCCTTTGTATATACCTTTTAGAGCGCCTATGTTTCTAGTAATCCTTTTATTTTACATTCAAATTTGACTCCCATTAAAATTTTCAGTCAATGAACGACCTTCTCGTATAGAAAAGTCTATAAACGAGTCGGTGTTGTTTCCGAGCTATAAAATCATGTTTTATGTTCGTTGTTACATAAACGTTTAGTTATGTTATAACCCACTTCCGAGTTCATAAAATCGCATAGAAATATCTCGTTTTTATTTCTTGACGTACCGTATAGGCCGGTTCACCGAATAGAAAACTGTCTATGTTATTTTTGATGAAGATATTTGCATATTGAGCGATTTTGAACAGACGTTTAAATGGTTTTATCGACTCGCATACGTTTTGCATAAATTTAAGAAGACAGTATAAAAGAATGAAATGCATAAATATGGTAGAAATTACTCGAAGAGTTTGGAATTCGTATTCAAAGCTGAATTTGTAAGGTCGCAGTATTTTTAAGAACCATCGTAATTTTTATTAATTAATGCAAAGCTACCATTAAAACAAACATATTTAAATGCTCTAAAGGTAACACAATAACATAAAATCAAACACACATTAATACATTTTATTATCAAAGTTATATGAGCCTCAGGCTATCATCAGGTCCAGCTCTAAGTAATAAGTGTTTTTATTTATTTATTTAAAGAATAAAAACTGGACAAACCCAAGTACAATATTTACTGTTGTACATAGATAAAAAAATTAAGCTATAAGTAAAAAGTAAATTATTCTAATTGTAGAGAATGTGAAAAAACATGTTATTTAAATATAATTTTTTCAAAATATTGCAAAAACTAAAGAATTTATCATGAAATTTATCAATTTCGAGATGGTTACAAACTGAATTAAATGATTTACAACACCTTGCAAATAGAGTTAAGATACTAGTTAGCGTTACTAAAATTAGTAGGGGAGAGGTGGGCATAGTGGGGTCCCAGGGCATAGTGGGGTACCCCTGTTACGTCACGAATGAACGGCCGCATCTAAATTCCAATAGCGGTCGATGATTAGTCTTTAGTTCTTTAGTCGCCGCGATCTGGAATTTTCCATTCCCAGTGATTTATAATAAAATTGCGTTGTCGTTAAAAGTTCCGTTTAAATTCAGTGTGGAAACATTTTGGGATATATAGTGTTGCAATCGGGGTGAAATATCACTGGTCAATTCGGCAAACTCTATTGGATTTCACACCTCAACCCCAGAGTTGCTAATAAATAAAGGTAAATTGGCGCTGTTTATGTTTGGTTGTTAAGAGCAATTGGAGCAAAGTGAGGTACCATGTACGGGGCTTAGTGGGGTATGACCGATGAGGTACCCCACTTTGCCCCTGTTATTTTCTGAAACTACTTATCATGTTATTATATCCATGTATATATTTGTTACAGCCAAAATGGTTCGGACGTATAAGAAGACCAAAAACCAACACTTTTGGTCTTCGGAATCTATGGAAAAAGCAGTACAGAGTGTTATATCGGGAGAAATGGGATATAAAAAATCATCAAAGGCCCATGGCGTTCCATAAACAACTCTTGAACGATATGATTTTCAACATCGCCATAATCCTGATAATTCCGTATTTAAAAAGAAGCTAGGCCATTATACAACTGTATTTTCTTAACAACAAGAGGACGAATTGGTTCTATACATAAAGACAATGGAAGCGAGGTTTCATGGTTTGACTTATCTTGAACTTAGAAGACTCGCGTATGAGGTAGCAGAAAAAAATCAAATAGCTCATAAATTTAATACATATAAAAGTCTAGCAGGGGGAGACTGGCTAAAGGGTTTTTTAAAGAGGCACCCAGATATTAGCTACAGGAAACCAGAATCCACTTCCGCAGCCAGAGCCATGGGTTCAACCTAGTGGCTGTTGGAAAATTTTATGAGCTTTTGGAAGAGGTTATTGACAAACAAACTAACCTCACAAACCTATATTCAATACACATGAAACAGGTGTTTCTACACTTCCCAAAAGCCACTCCAAGATTCTTCTGCCGAAAGGGGAAAATTAATTACTACCATAATTTGCTTCAGTACAGTCGGTAACTGCATGCCACCAATGTTTATTTTCCCAAGCAAAAGAATGAAGCCAGAACTGCTTGATGGCGCACCAGCTGGATCATGGGGAGAATGCCACGAATCTGGCTGGATTCAAAGTCACCTCTTCATTTTTGGGGTCAAGAGATTCATAGAATGGTCACATACCAGCAAGGACGATCAAGTGCTTTTACTGCTAGATGGACATGCAACTCTTGTGAAATCAATTGAGGTTATTGATGTGGTTTGCGAAAATGGTGGGTGGGATGTTGGGTTTATGAAGCCGCTTAGTACCTATTACAGCAGTACGGTGAAAAATTGACTACGAAATCACCCTGGTATGGTGGTAGGTCAATATCAGACTGCTGGACTATTTAGAAAGGCTTTTGTTACTGCAGCTACCATGACAACTGCTATCAATTCCTTCAGAGCAACAGGCATATCGCCTGTTAATAAAAACATATTCACCGATATGGATTTTGCTCCAGCTGCAACTACGGACACCCCGGACAATCCAGAAGTTGCTCCTGTTGCCACTGATTTATAACAAACAAATAACTCATGAAGTTCTTCACGAGCATCATCACCTCTGAATCCTCTGATTGACGACGTAGAACTTCAGCAGACAGGTAGCAAGGCCCACAACGAACAGTCTATGCCACATTACCTGATTTCCAAACAACACCACCGACAGAGACCTCAACCAATCCATACAACACAGAACAGTCGAGAAATACCCCAAGACTTCTTAGGCCAAGTACTCCACAATCTAGGTGTTCTTGGATGACTGATAGGCCTGTTGCATCAGCATTTGTCACCACTCCAGAACAAATAATGCCGCTGCCAAAGGAAAATAAAACAAAGCAAAGAACTACCAAGCGAAGGGGAAAGACAGCAATTATAACTAAATCACCTTACAAAAGCGAACTTATTGCTTTAAAAGAGGCTAAGGAAAAGAATGAAGCGAATTAACGTAAAAGAAAGGTTACCAAAAACATCGCATCAGATCTTGTTTCTGCAGAAGAGGAAAAAGCAAGCTAAAAAAACGAAAGAACGTAAAAGAAAAATAAGCAAAGCTGTTAAAGAGTCTAAAGGAAAACAGAAAAAAAGGAGAACCTGGTAAAGGAAATACGACGCCAAATACGTACTCCAGTGATGAAGATGATGAAGAGGGATGGATCAAATGCATTAAGTGCAATCTATGGGCACACTGCTCTTGCGCAGGAGAGGATGATGAGGATGACGAAGCGATTCATATATGTGCTATGTGTGTTGAGGATTAGTCATTAGATTTTGTTTATCATTTCACTTTATCATAATTAGCAATTTAAAGTATTAAATCTATATAAATCCATTGTTTTTTATTATTTATTGTATACCCCACATTGCCCCCGTTACTTCCCCACTTTGCCCCATATACCGGGGCAAAGTGTGGAAAATGCCACTTTTAATAATATTGTACATTGGGCTAGAATCTACGATATTAAAATGAAAGTTTACATGCAAAATCATGCATCAGATACCAAATAGTAAATTTAAGTTTAGATAGGATGTGTAGATCTTTTATGACCGAATTTAAATGCCATCTAACCCTAAAGACCTCACTATGCCCCCTCATCCCTGTATAAAGTTTTAAAGTCTCTTAAGGCTGGTACAGATCTGAGCACGTATGAGCATGAGGCAAGCCGAGGACGAACCGAATGCCTCATGCGGCGCATTTTGTATATACGAATGGTAGACGCACGAGGCAATGTTCGCTACTGATCCAGTGAATTCGCGAGCACGGAACCGTATACCCAGAACACTCGTATAATTAAAACAAAAATAGAGTTTTGGTAGATGAGTGCCTCTCCATAAAATATCTTTCTGATTATATGCATCCAGGAGAAGCAAAACCTTTTCCTGACTCCACTCATGCAAAATAAACCTTGAAAACTCGCCATAACCTATTCGGTACAAATTCCCCGTCCAGACTGAGCACGTACTGCGCATTGCCTCCCTTTGATGTACCGCCAACAAACGGATCGGGGCGAGGCCGCATGGCGCAATTTGACGCGCCTCGGAAGCTCGTCCACATCTGCATGCTCATGCTTCTTTGGCTTGTTTCATACGCGTACGTGCTCAGATCTGTACCCTGGAACAATAAAATTAATAAGGCTGGTAATCTGGTTTGAATGAATAAGATTATTTACAATTTTATATAGAAACTTAATGTCATTTATTTGACGTGTCTTCCAAGGAAATTAAATTTAAGTTTCGCCCAACTAATGCAATATTGTTTTCAGAAAACAATTTCTTGTTGCAGTAAGTACAGTAAGTAGTATATGAATTTATTTTGAATATTCATATATACAAGATACTGGAGATTCTATATTATCGATCCAAAACAACTTAAGACACTATTTTCATAAACCATAAATAAAGTCCTTAATGAACGTGAAGTTTTGAAATCATGATAATAAAACCTAGCGCCCTGTTGACTTTTTTGAGATATAATTGTATTTCTCAAAAATAAGTTTTGAATCAAAATATATTTCCGAGACCTTTTAATAAAATATTGGAAGTCATATTGGCATCATTTTCTAGAAAAAGTAATGAAGTAGCATTTATTTAAGTTAAAGGAAAGGAAATTTCGTTTACAATAAGGGACAAGTCTATTTAGATCACTTTGTGTATCAGTTCAAAATCTGTAGCAGTTTTAATTGTGTAGTATATTTTTAAATCATCTGCGTATACTTTTACATTTACAGAACTTGAAGCATTGATATAGATATTAAATAATAAAGGCCCCCAGTGGGATCCCTGAGTTACTCCTGAAGAAATGTCACTAAAAGGTGATACATACTTATGATTACTACCTATTACTACTTATATAGGATTTGAACCAACGGAGTAGATTGCCGTGTATACCGACTGCAGCAAGTTTATCCAATAGAGTTGGATGATTAATCTTATCAAAGGGCTTACTGAAGTCAGTATACCTATATAGCATCCACTTAGAGACTTTTATTCATATTTTTCAGTAAATATTCACAATAAATAAATAGATTTATTTCAACGGGTGGTTTTTTATAAAACCATGTTGCTCCTCATTAATAATGTGTTTAATATATGTAATCAAGTAATCAAAAATAATTGATTCAAATAATTTGGCAATAATACAAAGTTTAGATATTGGACGGTAATTTTCGACTAGATATTTATTGCCAGATTTAAAAATAGGAAATACTAAAGCAGTCTTCCTTATAGTAGGAAAACTGACCTGAGTTAAGGATTTGTTAAATATTATACACAATGGGGGTGCTATTTCATTAACGCAATTTTTGATAAAGTTAGTTGGTATTTTATCTGCACCAGCAGTTTTTTCCAGAAGATTTTTATTCTTGTTAACAATTTTATTCAAGGGGATATCATATGAAGTTATATTATTAATATTATAATTAGGTAGTTTTAGTAGTATTATTATTTGGGTAAGATTTGTTAAAAACAGAACTGAAGTACTTCGAAAAGGTCCCAGAGATTACTGGACCATTGGTGATCAATGTATTATTAGTATCTTTTATAGCATCGATAGTACTAGATTTACCTTTTTTTGACTTAACAAACTTCGGTTTGAGGTTATTTGTGTTTCAACGTGATTAATATAAGTTTTTAAAATCTAAGTTAATTAAATACTTTGACCTACCTCTTAAAAGTTTAAATGTTAGCATACCTTTTCCATTTGATATGAAACGTTTCCTTCTATTTGAAGACTTTGATAGTGCTTAGGCTAAACCAATGAGGAAACTTGTACTTAAATTTTGGGTATTTCGGAACGTGTTCATTGATAATATTTTCTAAATGGCAATGAAACTTATTTGTGCTATCTTGAGTATTTAAATTTAGGAATTCACTGTCCCAGTCAATAGAGGATAAATCATCTCTAATTAAATCAAAATTTGCTATATTATAATTAAGTTCGATATCTGAATTATTTTTTTGATTATCGCGTGGAAGATTAAAAAATTTCAAATCAAACTCCAATATTTTATGATGATGATGATCTTAAGAAACATATAATACAGAGACATCTCCAACGAGGGCAAGGTTCTTTCAAGAAATACCATGTGGGAAGAGGAAATTAACAAATAATTTATTGAGAAAGGATAAAAAACTGAAAATGTCGTTACATAAATTGTAAAATGTTGCTTCACAATAATAGTATCTAGAGATCATACTATTACTCATACTACTCAAGTAATAAACCTCTTTATATAAATAAATATAAAAGAGTCAAATTTTTTCAAATTTACATTGTGAATCCTTATCAATAGAAAGAAAATAATAATTTTTTTTTGGCAAATTGTACATACAGGGTATTTATTAATTGAGTGCCGATACTTGGGTGATTTTAAGGAGACAAGTTAATATCACCTCTTAATTTTTGAACTATACAGGATATTACTTTTTTAAGAAATAAGTAACTTTTTTACCATAATTTTCTTATCACTCCAGATATTTTTATAAAAATTCGTACACACCTTATATTCATTAAGGGGCATCTTTTGACATAAAACATTTTTACCAGTTAGGTTCGTATAGGGGTTTAAATTAAATATTTTTGAAGAAAAAACATAGTAGACCACTGTTTTTTCTAAAAATTAAAATTATTTTGGAGCAAATTTGGTCCATAGACTTACTTTCGTATTATGCACCGTTTTCTCGTAAAAAAATAAAAATAACTTTTGTGGATGGTCAAATGTTTCCCTTAAATTTATTGTTTTTGATATTTTGTTAAAATTTGGTATGTATCCACCATGCGTGGAAACATTTTTTTTGGGACAAAAATAAATTTTATACTTTCACAAATGACGTTCACGCGTAGGCATGTTATTGAATAGGTATTTGAATAGAAAAAACGGTAAGCACAATAAATGAAAATTAGTAGGCTGGGTAAAGCGTCATAATTTTTTAAGTTTCTTTTCACAACGACAATAAAGTTGACATTGATGCATTATTAAATGATTATTATTAGAGTAAGAGGTAAAATCTGAAGGTAAATTTTACGAACAGTGAATTGGCTGACGTGCCTTTTACTCATGGGCTTATAGACGTAAATGCATACGAAGCCAAACGGATATACCAAAAGCGGTATCCAAATCGTGTACTGCCTGATCGGAGAAAAATTTATAGGATTCATAGACGTCTTCACGAGAGCGGAACTTTAAAACAGTAAGAACACCGGAACTTGAAGAAGGAATTTTACATGAAAGTGAGGAGAACCCCGAAACTAGCACGAGGAAACTCGCGGCAACATTTAATGTTCCACATGTGTTTGGAAAATTCTCATCGAAAATTTGTTATATCTTTATCATATTTAAAGAGTCCAGGTATTACTCCCTAGATATTTCCCGTTCCCCATTAATTTCTGTGAGTAGTTTCTTTAAAACCTGATGAAAAATCCGTTATTTGACAGGCACATTCTTTTTAGATACCGATGACGCTAATTTTTCTCGAAACTCAATAATACATTTTCATAACCATTTATGGACTGATGAAAAACCTTATGCAATTGTTGAATCAAAACATCACGAACAGTTCTGATTATATGTTTGGGCTGGAATTATTGATGATTATTTAATAGGCCCATTTTTTCTCCAAAGAAGACAGTCATATTTACACTTTCTTGAAGAAGATCTGCTGCCAATGATTGAAGATCTTCCTCTTTTATTAAGAAACTAGATGTGGCTAATGCACGATGGTGCGCCTCCATATTTTAGCTTACGCCTGCCTGAATTTTTAAGTCACACCTATTGCAAGAGGCGGATAGGTCGCGGAGGAACCCAGTCATGGCCGCCTAGATCTTCCCAAGGAGGGAATGGGTCGTTTCTGTGCCGCCTTTTCAACGCCGCCGTTTCAGTGCCGGGGCGTTTCAGTACCGGGACGATTCAGTGCCGGGACGTTTCAGTGCCGGGATATTGCCATTTATTTTAATACTAATTGGAAATATTTCAACTATAGAATCCTCAGCTCAAATTATGAAGATTTAAGCTTCATAATTTGAGCTGAGGATTCTATAGTTGAAATATTTCCAATTAGTATTAAAATAAATGGCAATATAAATATGTATACATTTTATGTTATATAATTATTGCTTTTGTTTAACTACCAACTGATACCTATTAGTTGATTTTTTCTACTCTTATACTATTGTTGGTAATTATGTGCTAATTTTCAGTTTCGTAATGATACTAATTATAACACTGGTTTTCATTATGAAACTGAAAAAATGACCAATAGAAATCTAGATTTTTAAATAACCAAGTAGGCAGACCCAATTTTTAAACAAACCACCCTGTAACTTAGAATTGAGACATATTTGTCTCAACATGTTCTGCGCCAAACGAAAAAACAACCTTTAATGGAAATATCTGAAAATATTGAGCCATTGCACCCAAAGCAATCACTATTTATAGAATTTGGATTTACATCATTCTGCAGTCCTTTAATTAAATCAACCAGGGCCGCCGAGAGCCAGGCCGGGCCCCAGTACAATTCTCTAGATCGGGCCCCGTGACAAAAAAAAGCTCTTCAAACTTTTCCTCTTCTACTTGAATTGAATTTTCTAAAAAAAAAAAAAGTTTCCAAGCAAAAACTTTTTCTCCTCTGCTTGAATTGCTTTTTCTAAAAAAAAAAGTCGTCAAGCAAAAACTTTTCCTCCTCCACTTCAATTGAATTGAATTGAATTTTCTAAAGAAAAACAGCTCCCCAACCTAAAACTTCCCCCTCTCGTCTTTTGTCGAATTTCTCATAGAAAACAAAAAAAAACAGTTGATGGGACCCCATTATACCCGCTGCCGGGCCCCCATTTCAGTCCGGGCCCCGGGAATTAGTCCTGGCTACCCTCCCTCTAATCGGCCCTGAAATCAACCATTCATATATAGGTTTATTTTCAAAAATGAAAAAAATTAAAATATTTTTAAATATCGATGTGTAAAATGAAACTATGTATATCATCTAATTTTGTATATATAACTTTGTAAGTCATATAATTTAAAAAATGTTAATTACTAAAATTTATCCTTATTTAATAAAAACCTTTGTGGCACTGAAACGTCACAGTATTGAAACGTCCAGCACTGAAACGTCTCGGCACTGAAGCGTCCTGGCACTGAAACGTCTTGGCACTGAAGCGTCCTGGCACTGAAACGTCTTGGCACTCAAACGTCCTGGCACTCAAACGTCTCGGCACTGAAACTGCGGCACTGAAACTGCGGGCACTGCGGCACTGAATCGGCGGCCCTGAAATGTCCTAGACCCCCCCAAGGATACTTAACTTCTCTATTAGGATTGGCCAATCCCATCTAGCATGTACATTTCACTGTGTTACGTCATTGCCAGACCAGATATTTATAAATTATTGTGTTGTTTATACGTTTGTACATGGTTTTCAGTAATTTGTGAAGTGTTTTTGTAATTTTTGGATTGTTTTTGTAACTTTTAATTGACTAGACTTTTTTAAAGTGTTTTTGTAAAGAGTATTTTGATAAATCAAGTTAGTTTTATTTTATTTATTTTTTTTTGTATGTCATCGGCTTCAACTGCTATGGTTGTTTCGCCTCGTGTTCTGTGTAGGCTTTGTTACTGTTTCCCAGCACCACTTTAGGAATAGCACTGTTAAGTAGAACCCAACAGTGAATGGTCGAGTGGGGAATCCTACCAACGCATCAGAATTAAATTTAAATAATTAAATTAAATGAAAAAATCCCGGCCAACGGTTGGATTCGAACCCGGAACCCTTGGATCCGCAGGCAGAGACTCTACCCCTGAGCCACCCACCCCGTGTTAGTTTTATTATAGGTAAGTTCTACAGTGGCAAAAATGATTGTTTTTAACTAATTATAGTTTTATTTTGTAGGGTTTGAATGTGCCAGACAGACGGTGGTCAGTAATAATTGTAACAACAGCCGTGTGAAAACAAAATTAGATAACCCAGATGTAATTTATCATGATTTTCCATTTATCATGTTTCGAGTAAGATGGGTGTAGAAATTGTACGTATTTAGTTCATCCTCCGAAAAAGCCAATAACTTTAGGCAAGACAGCTAAGTCATTTGTTGGACACATCAGATTTTTACGCCTGCAAAAATCCATTTGATTTGGATACAAATCTGCCTATTAATTCCTTTTCCTGTTTTCGAAGAGAACAGTTAAACAATAAGACAATTAAAGTTATTGTAGGTATGTTGAATTTAAATGCAATCTCATCTCTAATGTTGTCAATCCCTTTCAATTTAGTTTTGATAAATTCAGATTTTAGCTATTACCATGCTAACTAAATAAATTTAAACACGGCAATGTTCACATACCAATTAAACAAATAATTATATTTGCAATGTAGCCACGTGTATTGTTAAATTAATCACGTACATATGTAATGAATAATTTAAACATTAAAAAGGTTTCTTTCTTGCTCTAAACGAGTCGCATTTTTATTTCTAATTAACTAAAGTAGTCTTTGTGTGTTAATGAATAGAGGTATTAATAATACATAAGTATAGTAAACAACAAAGTGTACATTGTATATATTTTATATTTAATTTTATAAACTTACTTGTACAAATTTGATTTAATCATGTCAATATAATTAGCACGATAAAATAGCAATTAAAATAAATCTTTCTGTTGGGATTAATGTGAATAGTACTTAAAAATGAAGGAAATGAAGATTCTGCTGCGATTAAAATAAAATTCTCAAACATTTGGTTAATTTTAATAAAAGAAGAAGAAGAAAATATAGCCTTCATATTCACTCTAGTATCTACTATTTTTGTTCCATAAAGCATTTTGTGAGTTCATAGTTTCAACACAAATTTAAATAAAATAACATTCATGAATCTTTCATTTACTTTTCAAAAACTTATTTTTAGTGTAAAGATATACTTAAAAGTTTTATTAAATTTAATAAATTTGGAAAATTAATTTGAATGCATTTTAAACCTAAATTTTATGTGGAAAAATTACATTTTTGCGAGGCTCTCTGGTGGCGCAGGAAGACGGATTTTATATAGAAAAAATCAAACATTTTTATTCATAAACATGCAAACATATATACTTCAACTAATATTATTAAGTAATAATAATTACTAAAGAATTAAAGAAACATAAATTTCCTACTTTTAGCTTTACTGAACTCCTTAATAACTGTATCATAATCCAGCTTAGATGCTATAACTGCTCCTTTCAGCAGAGACTGTACTTACTAGTACTGTTAACAAAATTTAAACGACTATATAAATATTTGGGTAAATTTATTTTCTGTTACATATTGGAGCAGCTGTTTTACATCTTCTGAAGTCGGGTACATTTAAAATTATTGTTTGTAAATCTTCATATAATTCTTAAGATTCGAAATCACTGCTCTCATCCACTCGCTCTAAAGGTGGGGTTTTATGAACAAATACAAAAATAAGTCAAAAATCATATGAACGGGGACGCCTTAGAAAATAAATAAAAAGGAAAGGAAAACAAAAGGGAAAAACGAAAGAATGAAAAGAAGCGTTAACAAAAACGCAAAAGAAGCAAACAAAACGTTAAAAAGCGCAAAAAAAACGTATAAAACGCAAAAAACGAAAAAGAAGCAGAAAAACGCAAAATTAATGCAAAAAACTCAAAAAACATAAAAAAAGCAAAAACTTAAAAAACGCAATAAAACGCAAAAAAAGCAAAAATGCAAGAAAACGCAATTTACAAATGACTTACTTTACAGCTCAGGTATACATTTTGGAATCGAATATTATATATAGAAACATGCAAATCAAAATGAAAGTTTCTGTTAAATACCTGATATAATAAATCGATTTTTAGTTTTCAATATAATTATTTTATAAAATAGAATATTTTATTTTCGATATGCTTACATAGCCAATGCCAATGCCAATGGTAATAATGTGTATAATTACTTATTACCTTATTTTTAATAAATTAGTAGTTTGTTATCTTTACTTTAACAAACAAAACTTTAAAAGTTCTAAACATAAAACGGTTTTTTTACTTATTTTAGTTCAATGGACCGATTTACCTATTTATTTAATATTTATCGTTTTAAAACCGTGGACCACACTCATTCTCACATCAAAATCTGTTTGGAAAAAAGGAAATAAAATAGGCGTACATGTGGGCATTTACAAGATTTACCAATTTTGCATACCTACTCATTAAAAAAATATATTATTTGTTATTTTATGATGCCGCCACACCTTATTTATAATAATTTCTTATTCGTTGTATTTTGGTATTAAAGTTAAAATACAGAGTGTTTAAAAGTTAACTTTTTTTTAATTTGGTCATATAGGTCAGACGAAATAAATATTTTTCAAAAGCTGCATGAAACCTCTGATACGCGAGGCTCTTCGGGCCGCGAGGCCGTAGTGGTGGCCCACGTCGCCCACACCTTACGCCGCTTGTGCTGATAAACAAATTTTTTGTTAAAAAATAGAAATTTGAGTACTAATCTGAAATAAATATTTGAACGAATACCTAGGAATTTATTTATATTCTAGATATGTATAATTTAAAAATAAACACGAAAGGAAAAACAACTACCCCTTTGGCTAATACCGCAACAGGCATTGCATTATATCAAAAGGTAAATAGCAGAGATTTAAAATAATTTTCAACACTCTTTGATTTTGCTTCCTAAGGAGAACGTCATTCTTGGACCGAAAGAAAAGACGTGCAGCAAAAGGTTAGACTATTTTTATTATACATTTTACTAAAAAAATATATATATAATTTGATTGATATGCGAATATATGATTTTTAATGATTCAATTTCCAAATTATATCGGATTTTATAAATATTTTGAGAAATATCTCGAGTCAAAAACAATGGACAATTTTCAAAATATTCCTGAGAACAGATTATATTAATTTTTAATTTATTGGAAATATTATAAAAGCAACTTCTATTATTTTGCTAATTTTAAATCCTAATGTACTAACACCCCACAATGAATTTTCGAAAATACTGAGCTCATAATGAGTTGGTAAGTAAAAGTATTTTTGAATCAGCTTGGGAGGCCATGGAACAAGCAGGACTGGAAGAATTGCAATTAGCAAATGATATTGGAGAACTGTATATGAACAAGGAAATGGTATGATTGCAGTGATTGTTGACAGTGCATGGTCTAAGCGGTCATATAACGCTTTATCTGGAGTTGAAAGTTTCTATTTTAATATTTAAACGTGTGACCCAAAAACAATGTTCCTAAAGTAAGCCATGACCGACAGAATTGTGAAGAATTCGTTATTTGTGATTTTTCCATGGTCTACTTTAGAAACATTTTTATATTTGACATAACATATAAAGGGTTTATTTTTAAACGCACTTATTTTTACAGGCTTGCATTATTGGGACAAAAACTGGAAAAGTTTGGAATGTTTCTTTTAAAAGCAGGTATTGTCCTATCTGTGCTCGAGCTTTAACTAAAAACATAAAAGCTGCAACTCATAAATATTCAAAAAATTGGGATGATTCGTCGACTTCTATGGAATCGAAACTAATTTTAGAAGGATTCCGTAATAATATAAAAATGCACAAATTAAAATATGTAAAAATTATTGGCGATGGAGATAGCAGTGTTTACCATACGATAGAACAATGGTCCCCAAGGTAGAATGCATGAACCATCTTCTCAGGAATTATTAAACAAATATGTGTGCTCTTGCGAAAAAAAAATACAGTTCAAAAAACAAAAAGTCCAGGACTAAAAAATTTTTTTGGGTGATAGGATTTTGAAGTTATGAGTGGGAATTGTATCGGCTGTAAATTACGACAAAAAAAAAATACCAGAGATATTGTTGACAACGTGAAGCAATTAAATGTAGACATTAAAAACTCTCCTTCCCACATATTTTGAAATCATTCAAACTGTGCACAATATTTTTGTAAAAGAGAACAAAACGACAGAGATTATGTGACAGAAATGGAAAAGTGCGGACTAGTCGATGACATTGTATCTGCTAGTAATAGGCTGGTTCAAAACAGCCACATTTTATTATTAAACATGACTAATAATGCTGCAGAGACATATAATTTAATCGTAGCTAAATTTGTTGGAGGAAAGAGAATTAATTTTGCAGTAAAAGGAGGATATAATGTTCGGTGTATAGCTGCAGCCATTTCTTTTAATAAAAAAGAGAACTTTATTCCCACTCTTTATAAAAAGCTGTTAAACGTAGATGTAGTAGAAAAGCCAAGGGCCCTCAATTAAAAATACGCAAAAGTGGCGCACCTAAAGATATGGACTACGGACTACAATGCGATGATGATGACGATGTTTCAGATATATCTTCCATAAGCCATATAAAGTTATAATAGAACAAAATAGAAGAGCCAGAAGTGGCAGGTACGATTCATATCTACACCGACAATTCTAAAACAAAACAAGGCTCAGGATGTGGAATATACTCCAGATTCTTAAACCTAAACATAAAATGGGCTGTGAGCAATAGTGCCAGTGTCGTTCAAACACAGCTAACGGGGATTCTCATAGCAACAAAAGAAATAACCAAAAACAATATCACTGGAAGAAACATGCTTATCAATACAGATAGCAGACAAGCACTACTCACCCTGAACAGACCACGATTTTATTCAGGGTTAGTACTGGAATGTCACTAAGCTTTGGCCGAAGCATCTATCAACAATGTGGTCACCTTAAGATGGATCAAAGGTCACGCCACATCGAAAGGTAACCGTCTTGCTGATTGACTAGCTAAGAAAGCAGACATCCAAATACTTTTTGGACCTGACCTTTCTATTGGCCTGTCAAAATTGGTAATTAAAGAACATTCCCTTGTGAAATTCAAGAAAAGATGGGATGAAGCAAGAAACTGCAAAGTTGCCAGGGAGCTCTTAAGTTATCCTGACAACATTGCAGCAAACAAATACTTGACTATGACTAGACAGAATCTGCGCCTAGTCACAGGCACTCTGACTGGTCATTGCCAAGTACGGAAGCATCTCCATATCATGGGGCTGTCAGAATCCGCACTCTGCAGAGGGTGCTAACAAGAAGATGAGACCATCGAGCATATCCTTTACGATTGCTCGACGCTCTCATTTATTAGAAGATTTGTGTTCGGCGAGTATCGGCTAACACCGGCAGATATAAGAGAAGCACCTCTTGGCGACGTTGCTACATTAAATCTGTAGGCTGGCTCACGAGCTAGGAGGTGCCTATCATCTTAGGAGGATGCACAATGGGCCTAATGAGGCCTAAGTGCCGTGGGGGTAACCACGTTAAAGATAAAGAGGGAGATGTTCAATTAAAAGTAGTAGGTAATTAAAGTTTTTTTTATTTAAGTATTTAATTTATTTTGACCTATTTCTACTTTCACTGAACGAAGAAAAGATATAACCAAAACATTATATTTTTTTATGAAATTAAAACAAAGCATATAGATATATTATGTACAATAAAATAAACATGCGTACGATAAAATAGTTTTCAAAAAATTTTTCGTCTACACTACAAATTAATTGTGAGTTTGATGCGATTATTTAAAAAAAAAAAAAACAAATATTTTATATTATATGTATATTAAAGCACTTTCCAAAAATCAGTTTCTTACTTTAAATATACAAATAAAGCCATCCGAAGCTTTCGCGCGGATACCAAGAATATTAGTAATAATAAAAATAATAAAAATACGATTAAAAATAATATGTATAAAAATCCTTTACCAGTTCACTTTAGAATATAAAAAATAAAATCAATTTAAATGCAGTTAATCATGTATTTAAAAAATAATTACTCTAGATGAAGAAAGAAAACTTTCGAATCCGTCGTCGACGTAATAAATAAAAATATTTTTCACAAATGAATTACTATCAACGCAATAGTTACAATGTACCGACCAATTTGGCTAGCCCGCGTTTCAGGTGGAGATGAATACCAAGAAAGATAGGCGTCCCATTAGACTGAACGGAGAAAGATAGAACTATTACACGTACAATTGTCTTTACATAAACAAAGAGAGGGTTGCGTACAGAAATATTCTATGAAATAGATGAGTACCTCTCAGCTTCGACCGAATGGAAAGCGGTAGAACAGCCTTAAGTTACTTTTTCAATTACATTTAAAAAAAAGTTTAACAAACGAGTAAGTATCTACCCAATTTATCTCCCAAAGAAAAATTTGAAAATAAAAAGTAGATTAAACGAAAATAATTATCAAGATTGCATTTCGTTTTATAGATATTTTTTATACTATCAGCGCCTGTCCTAAATCTATCAAATAATTATCTATTCTTTTATTCTTTTTATTTTAAAACAACTACGATACTATTGCGCAAGTAGGAACGACTTGCACTTGGCCAAAATTTTAAAAATAAGAACTCTCGCATATTTTTCAGCCCTTAGAAACAACATTTTTTTTTCATAATATGAAAAAAATTAGGGAGCAACATTAAATTATTTTTTTAATTGTATTTTTGTATAGAATTATTCTTTATGCAGCTCTTTTAAACTATCTAAAAATTACTAACAGATAGTTTAAACTATCTAAAAATTACTAACAGTTAGTTGCAAGTCGTTTTAGACTGAGTAATTTGATACACATGTCAATCAGATTCACATTCTCAAAATCTGTCAAAGTTTATCAGGCTTATACATTATATCGAACGTTTTTGCAACCGGTTGCGGCTGCATGATATTAAAAAAATAACACTTTTTTGCCTCTTTTACGTATGACAGTTTTAAATAATTATATCAAGAAATTAATAATACAAAATTAAAATTAACTTATTCGAGTTCTTTAAAAAGGAAACTTTTTGCATTTTTTACTATTATTTACCAACTTTATCAAATTTAGATAGTAATTATAGGCACTTACATATTTGTTATTTTTTATATCCATTTAGCATATTTTTCACCTTTCACTTATGCACAACACAACTTATCACATTTTAAGTAAATACCGACTGCGGGAAATATACAAGAAAACACATTTAAAGTTTTTTAAGCCTTCAGTCCTTTATGTCATTGATCATTACTGATGGTAAGTCATTGCACCTTCTTGTGCAATATAACAATATAACCATCAATAAAAAACAGTTATGGGTTTCTGGTTAAAAACCCTTTCGTCCTTCGATTGCCATCAGTGGCGGCAAAAAAGGTAAAAACTAGGTATATGAGGGCACTTGTATTTTTTTATATTTTTGTAAATTAAAAACAAATCAAGATTACCAAGAAATATATTTATCAAAAAAGATATTAAACACAGAAATATTTATAAAGATTTTCTAATTAAGACATATAAAGTGACATTTTTTGTAATCGCAGCAAGTGTTGAAATTATCTACTTTACGCAACCAGTTGCATAAAGTTAAACATAATGAAACTGGTTTCTAAAAATTCATTATATCACCAATTGTGAGAAGAAAAGAAATAAAATTAAACCTTCTTTGGTTTTATAATCAATAATATACATATAGTTTATATCAAAGAAAGGCAGGTTGACTTATACCGGGTGTTCAAATTAAAGTGTTACAGCTAAATACCGCCTTTTATAAATAAAACGTTTCAGACAAAAGTTTTATAATTTTGTGGGAAATTTTTTTTGGCTAAAATCGTTTTAAAAAGTAAAAGTCCAATAAAAAAAATATTTCCCTTAAAAGTTTCTTATTTTTTTATGTACTTTAAGAATAAGTAAACAAAAAATGGGGTTCTAATTTAAAAAAGCAAAGTCCACCTCGATATGCATAGGCCATATTATGGCCAGCTATAAAAAAATGATTTTAGCCAAAATGTTTCCCCCAAAAAACTAAAACTTTTGTCTCAAACTTTTTTTTCTAAACTGCATATTTTCGGCGGTATTTAACTGTAACACTTTAATTTGAACACCCGGTATGTACAGCATACCAAAAAATGTATAAAATCGTTTATAAATAAGAGCACATATTTTTTCCATCTAGGATTGAGGATTTATTGGGCCAAAAAGATCGCTGTAAATTAATTCTAATGGTATTTCAGCTCGTGAATGTTTTTTTTTTTGTATGTGGAAGACATGTCTGCTTACCTTGGATGCAAAAATCGCAGGTCTTTTTTAAAGGTTCTTTGACGTCTAGTTTTATACCATCTACCATTGTACAAAGTTGCTTAAATTTACCGTTGCTTATAAGCCCTATTCGTTTATGCCAAATATCAGTTATATTTTCTCCAGATTTTTCTTCATAGATTGAGTTTGCATTTCAGTAAGAGGCCAACAAATACATTTTATTTGTTTTATGAGCAACGGCAATTATTGTTAGTCCACGAGAAATGGCCTCTTCATCTTCTTTAAATGTTACTGATAGACCATGCGAAGAAAGTGACAAAAGATTAAAATTAACAGTAAGTACCACGATAATTTTCAGATTTTTTACTTTATCGTTATAGTGGTCACCAATATACCATGTTTGTCCATAAGATGCCTACATCCTTACATCCTGAATTTACCATGTGCTCAGTTGCTTCAAAATCAATATACCAAAAAACTTCTTGTTTATTCTGTGTACCGAGAGCAGAAGATGATGTTGAAACAATTAAAGTAAATTCATCAGTCTTAATTTTTTGCTATATTCGCTTGCTTAACCAAGCTGCTCTTGCCCTTTCTTTTCTTGTTTCAGTTCAGTTTTCTACACTAGAACCTTTTGTGTTTCTCTAATATTGGCCGTTGATATGTAGACTGAGATTGTGAATTTTGCTGTCTTACCTAACTTGAACCTGCTAAGCTGTGAGCAGTTCCTGGAATATCTTGCTCTCCAAATGAATTCCGCTTCTTTTCCTCATCCAAGAGTTGCGTTTTAACAAATCCAAGTGTTAGTTTCTCTGATGACAAAAGCTTTTAGGACTGTAACAGCAACATCATATTTAGATGGCATGGTTAACAGAAGATGACATACCACATCTATTTCTTCTAATTTTACTTTAAGAGACGTCATATTTCAGTGTTAACAAAGTTTTTCGAATTAGTAACTGAGACGCTATACCTCTTTTTTGGTAGTGGGTTTTAAGGATTTCCCAAATATTATTGGCGCTCTGCTGCTCCCGCAAATATTCACTCGTTACATAAAAAAAGACATTTCGTAACTGGTTTTATAAATAGCTACAAAGAATTTCTAATATCTATTATTAACTTAACTACGCACAGATTACAGAATGAAAAAGTATGCTATTGCGTTCAACTGAACGAATATATTTCATATCCATTCTAGATAGCTTCAAAAGCAGTATGTAAAAGTTTTGGAATCATCCAAATCAAATATATTTTACTTAACAGAGTAAAACAGAAGGAGGAATACTTTGAGATAAAACAAATTAAAGCAGGAGTGCCACAAAGGAGCATCCTTGGTCCTATCTTATATCTACTATTTATCTACGATATAGCAGAAATGATTAAAGTCAGAACGGCTAAGTTTGTTGTTCACACTGCTATTTTAGAAATAGGAGCAAATGCAGATAAAAGCATTGAAAGCTACAAGCCACTAATGAATTCTGCAGATGAACTAAACACTGGAGAATAAAATTAAATGAACTAAAATCTCTGAATATAAATTTTACCAATGAAAATAATCAAAATAACATATCTAAGTATATAGGAATGAATTTAGATGTAAAGCTGGGATGGAAAAAGTACATCAAGAAGAAAAGAGTTAAAAGTGCAATATAGAAATTGTACTGATTAATTGGCAGAAGATCAAAATTGTCTGTACACAACAAAATGCTCGTCTATAAGCAAGTCTTAAAACCTGTATGGACTGATAGATTGTTTTAAACCAACTAATGTGGATATCATTTAGGTTCAAAATAAAGTACTTCCTATTATTTTGAATGCACCCTGCTATATTCGGAATATAGACTAAAATAGCGATCTTGAGATAGAGACCATTAAAGACCAGCACGAAATATAAGAAAGATTGAAGATGAGAAAACCTTCAGATTTTGAGTGAGTTAATAGTAAAAGTGTCTAAAAAGCAGAGCATAGTGAAATAGAGTTAAGTTGTAACACAAATAAAGAAGAAAATAAACCAAGCAAACACATACATTAATACCTAAAAGACGCTAATGGGTGCTTCTTTTAGATAAAATAATTACTAATAGGTCTCTTTATGTTGTGTTGGGTATGGGGCATTGATGCACTGCAACTTAAAAGATCTATTGTGCCACCTTCTGTCGCTAATGCGTCGAGGAAATATTCACGAAGACTCAAGGAAGTGTAGGATTTGGGGTGGCTTCCAGTTAGGTAGATCGACCTCTTCTATTTGGTTTGCTTCTAAGAATAGTGCCCTCAGTTTTTGGAGTGCTACACATTCAATCAGAATGGAAATGGAGGTTTTATCCACCTCCTTGCAGAATCTGCACTTACTAGTTTTTTACTACTTTTAGTTTATTAAGGTGTCCTTTAAGTCGGCAATGCCCGGTAAGGATCCCTGTTACAATGCGTAGCCTGTTCTTGCTCAGGCTTATACAGACTTCCGATCTTTTCTAGTTGTATTCACCCAGAACTCTTAGCTTGCCTTAATCCCAAGAGATTGTTCCTATTATCAATTCTTCTGGATATATGTAGATCAGGTTCAATATATCCCATATTAAAATTAAAAAAAGAAAAAACAATTTAAATCTTATTTCGCTAAAAGATTTACCAATCAAACTCGAATATCTACCATTTCTTGTGAAAATCAAAAAATTATTTTAATCTGAGAATATTCCAATTATTAATGAAATACCCCAAATAAAAAAGGACACACCACTGTTTGACATAATACCCTCGGTTTATTTTAAAAGTGAAATTTTTATAAACTTCTTTGAATTATTAGGTACAGGTAAAAGTAAAGGGTTGATATATTTTATTTTGAAATTGAAAGTAAAAACCGCAGACCAGGGTCAGAGTCATTTAAGTGATAGACAAGGTTGGTGCAGGTGATTTTTGTGCGTGTAGAATTGTGCATTTTTTTCTGTATTCTCAAGGTAAACTGCATTGAATTTTAGATAATAGAATATTATTACTCTGGAGCATTATTGATCAATAACTGCAAGGTCTTTTAATAATATAAATCTTATATTGTCGTTTTGAAATAATAAAAATGGTGATATCTAAAATTTTAAATTCTTTTTTAACTGTTAGCAAAACGCAAAATGAAAAACAAAATAGAAAAAACGAAAAAAAACGAACAAAAAAAAAAACGAGAAAAAAAAACGAAAAAAAAAAACGCAAAACTAAAACAAAGAATAAAAAATGAAAATCGTTGGTCACACAATAGATTTATCCGAGGATTTATATATTCTAAAAAGTAATATCTTAAGACTTTACCACACACTTCTGATAGAGATTAACTCATTGAGAGAAAAAAAACTTGACTAAATTTGAATAAGTGTAAATGGTAGAGAGGCTTGTATTAAGTAAAAAAAAAATAATTCAACCTGGAGGGGGGTTGAAATAAAGTTTTAGGTTGAGAGAGGGTAAAAATGGTATTTTCGCGATTTCCGGCGAATGTTGATCTTGAAAACAAAAATTTACAATGCAAAAGCAGTAGATCATGCAAAAATCTACAACTTTTGTGAAGGTCACTTTCTACTATAACCTCAAAACTTTTGATAAAAATATGAAAGTATTTTTTTTTTCGTTTTTATTTTTAATTTGCCCTAAAATATTTTAAATGTGATGAAATTTAGTGAAATTTTACCTTAGGATGTCATAAATGAGCACATTTTTTAAATTAAGAAATCCAAAAGATTTCGAGATATTTTTTTTTTTTTTTTCGATTCAAACCACTTTGTTTTAAATGGACACTTGTTTTTCTTTTTGACGTGTAGTTTTTGATAAAATGAAATAAAAATATAGTTACTGTTAAAAACCATGCTCTAAAATTAATTAAAACAGAAAATGACAATAGCAACAGTGAATTATTTCTTAATTATCGATATAATTTGTTTCAATAAAAAAAAAAAAAAAATTAAAAACTGACTGCACCATTTAATTGTATGAACAAAAATTATGAAAGCTTTCTCATTTTTTGACCAGAAATTTTGTATATATTCTATATTCTACCAATAGAAAATTTTTGTAGAATCGATTATTTATTTAATTTTTTTTTAAATTTTGATGAATTCAGGAATGTATTATTTAAAATTCAGATTTCAAAATGAACAAAAAATTAATTTACTAGGTCAATTTTGCTCTTTTTTCCAAATTTATTTGATCTTCAACAAAAACAGCAGAACGCCTAAGGCGAAAAAATTCTTCGAGTGTTACTTTTTTTAAGTTTGAACCCCACACAAAAATATTACATTTTTACAAGAGAAATTTTTGTCAAATGATAAAAATAAAAATTAATACAAAAGTTACCAAAAGTACATTTAAACAAGCACAATTGAGGCGTTGAAAATTATAGTGGCTTAACCCACAAAAAATTTATGAAACGGTTATGCCGGTCTTCTACTGAAACATTGAATAATAAGCTATTACTTTATGGATAAATAAGCCCAATTAAATAAGTACGAGTAAATAAGCAAAAGCAGATGCCGATTCAATAATTATATTAATACAGCAATAGAAATCGCCGAAAAAAATAAGATTATAAATGCAGTAACAGGAATCGTCGAACATAAAAAAAATGTCGTTGTTGTTATTGTTGTTGTTGGCCAAGATATTGATCTTTTGGTTCTAATATATCAACTAAATTCCATTAATGCAAAAAGGCATTTTCTTAATATAAGTGACTCAATGTTAATTTGTCAAACAGTTTCAAATATAAACAGTATCGTTCTATTATTGGTTTTCTACATTGTTTTACTGGCTGTGATACAACATCCGCGTTTGCAGGCAAATATAAAAAAACGACATTTAATTTTCTGATTAATAATAATACTCTCCCTAATTCACCCCCTTACGACTGAATTGTAACCCCAAAAGCTGAGCTTGTGCGGGGAAAGGGACGGCTATTATTGATATTTGCCGTGGCGCTCTGGGGCGACTTAAAGATGATTGATGGTGCCATTTGACTTACAGGTGAGGAAAACCCGGAAAACCTCACCCAGCATCATCGAGACGGTAATGTATGGCGATTTTATAATCTGCATGTCATATCAACAGAAATTGAATTTCTATTAATTCGGCACAAATCAAATCCTATACCATGCAATTTAATTAAAAATCCACATGATCTGGTGTGGGATTCGAAGCCCGTCTGTCTCTGACCATAAACCACTACACCACCGACCCGATTAATACTACTGAGTTGACAGAGTTGTTTAAGCCTTTCTATCAGAATAATACGGAGCTAAATATCATTGCCCAAAATGGCTGTAAATTAATTACATCTATTTACAAATCTTGAATTATCTCTGGATGATTTGAGATTTCAACAATACAAAGTATTAACAGCAAAGCTTACTTTTAAATTAGAAAAGTTACCACCAACTGTTGGATCAGCTACGCAACACTTCTATGGAGCATATTTTTGGCTTCAAACGTGGCTTGAAACAAAATAACTTCAACTAAGCGGGACTGAATAGAAATTCTTGCAAATAATTCAAAAATATTAGGCCTCGCTCCTCGCTTTAAGGAAGCCTCAGTCTCTCTCAATCTCGTGCAGCTGCAAAACCAGTTGTGAACGTAACAGATTCTGGTGTCGAAAACATGTCCTGCGATTTATTGAATTTTGTACAGAGTGTTATGGTTTAGACAATCGTTTGAACTTTGACAAAATTTTGGAAGATTGTAAAGACTAGGAAGATATTTCAACTGAAATCATGCAGCCAAATCTTCACATGTGTCTTTTTATACAACTGTTGCAGCAAGGTTGGCATCGGTGCGGTATCTACCTGTCTTTTTTTTTATCAATCTATCAATGATGAACTAGCAGCGCTGTCCTTTTATCCAACGTTGCTTCAATTGATGCAACGCCAATCTATTAGTTTCAATGCATGGTTTTTCCAATTAGATGTGACAAATGACACCTGGTTTGCGAGAATAAGCAGAAATAAGTACTTAATTAATTATTTAATTGTTCTATTGTGGGAAAAACCGAAAAAAATGAGCTTCTAAAAATACATATTTTCAATTTAAGGTATGTAGGTATATTCAAATAAAATTTAATCACAAATTTTAATTTAAAATGTCAAGGGTCAACCATAAATAAACCGAATCCAACACAAAGCGTTCAAGGTCGCATCGGTGAAACAGCGATTCCAACAAACCGATGGAAAATAGACACACTTTTTGTTACAACCCGGAAAACCAATTACCACAGGATTTTAATAATTTCGAGGAAATTATTGAAAAAGATGTGGAAGAAAACCTTTTTAATCAAGGGTTAGACGATGAAGATCAAATGACTTTGGCAAAAGGAGAAAGATTCACCTAATAAATTAATTTTTTTCATCCATTTTGATATAAAAAATCTGAATTTTAAATACATCCATGAATTCATCAAAATTATTAGTTAATCGATTCTACAAAAAATATTTATTTGGCTGAATCTTAATCATTTAATTTAAATGTTTGTGGCAAAACTATATAGAAAAATTAAAATTTTGGTCGAAAAATAAAAAACCGTTTCTTTTATATTTTTTTTTCCATATAATGGGACAATCGGTTTTTTGTTTTTAAATTGAAACAAATTATATCAATAATAACAAATAATTCATTGTTGCTACTTTTTTTATCCATTTTTGAGAGCATGTTATTTTACAATAATTACTATAGGTATATACAGTGTGTCTACTTAAGTTGGAATCATATGGAAAAAAATATTATTATTGATTTTAGGAAAAAAGTTATTCTTGATAAAAAGTCCTGCATGACCCAAAACTTAAAATACAGTCATTAGATATCAAATTTTTGAAGCCGTATACGAGGTTTGTCAAAAAATATGAATTTTGCTCAAGAGTAAAGTACGTTTATTTTTGACAAAATCGAAAATTTTCATTAGAAAAATTGCTAAATTCTTCACAAACATCAAGAAAAGGAAAGCGTATCAGGTTTATAGTAGAGAAGAGAGAGAAAAATATGGATTACCGTAAAAAAATCTGATTTTTCAGATAGATCGGTGTAATTGCATATTTAAGTGTAATTTTCAATTCTAATCAACTTTTCTTAATGAAAATTTTTGATTTTGTCAAAAATAAACGTACTTTACTCTTGAGCAAAATTCATATTTTTTGACAAACCTCTTATACGGCTTGAAAAATTTGATATTGATGACTGTATTTTAAGTTTTGGGTCATGCAAGTCTTTTTATCAAGAATAACTTTTTTTCCTAAAATCAATAATAAGTAGACACACTGTATATTTTTTATTTTATTAAAAACTACATGTGAAAACAAAAAATTGAGTACCTGAAGAACTTTTTATTATAATTTTTCATAGTAGAATTTCTTTAAAAAAAGTGTTTTGGACCGAAAAAAATTATTATTTTTTGGGCGTTTTTATTATTATGCTTATAGACATAAAAAGGTGTAATTTTACAAAATTTCATCAACATTAAATTATTTTTGGAGAAATGAAAATAAAAACAAAAAAAACTTGTGCATTTTAATCGAAAATGTTAAGGTTATGTTAAAAAATGACCTCTACAAAAACTGTAGAATTTTGTTTGTTCTACAAACTTTTGCATTACAAATTTTTGTTGTGACGTCAACTTTCGACGGAAATAGCGATACAATTTTTCACCCCTTTTCAACCTCCCACCACCAGGTTGCAATTAATTTTTTTTATTTAAAATAAGCCCCTTTACCATTTACACTTATCAAAGTACAGTTAACAAATTTTTTCTCAAAGTTTAATTTGACTGGACTATAACTAAAGGCCCGGATATGGTTTTTTATTTAATTCAGTAAGCTTCTTTCTTGAGTGGCTACCGAGATCACCAGAAATAAAACCTTGTGGCTTCTCTTTCTTATTTTTGAGTTGTTCCCCTGTATACAATACGCTCTGTTAAAATAACTTTCTATTATTAAATATCTTTATTATAAATTGTAATTAATGCGTTTGAAGATAAAGAATTTAACTTATATTTATTCATCAAACTGTATTTTTTTCATGCAGCAAATACAGTTAAAAGCAATCTCCGCATTAACATAGAGTGATATCCTCTTCGGTAATCCAGTAGGCAGGTTTTAATTGATATACGATCTTGATAGTGATATCGCCATTCGCATTGGAGTTAATTGAGTTCATTTAGATGCAAAGTACAAGTATCGATTACAATTTCAAATTAGATATCGATTAGATTTAACTCGTCGTGCATAGCAAAAAGGATGATGATGCCGTCATTTCTCTTTTTGAGAGCAATTTACTTTGTATTAGCTGCAAGAATAAACATATATGCGTGGAATCTGACTGGGACTGGGAAGAAGAAAAGCAATATTATTGAGTATTCTTTAAAAAAAGATTAATAAATAAATATTTTTTTAAAAAAAATTGTTTAATCCAGCGGTAAGGGAAAATTTAATTCAGGTAATCACGTACAACCAGTGAAAAATGTGGAAGTGCACCATCCTGCATGAACTACATTTTTCTTCTTGATTGTAATGGAAGATCATCCAAAATATCGTTTAAGTCATTGGTTAAAAAATTTAAATATGACTCAGCATTTAAATTGGGAGGTAATTCAAATGGACCCAGCAACGTATCTCCTTAAACCGCACCAGACATTTATTTTAAATTCGAACTGGAAATGTCTTTCTTTATTTACATGAGGGTTTTCAATTTCTCAGGCTTGACTATTTTGCCAATTAAAAACTCCGCGTCTGGTGAATGTTGCTTCATCAGTAAAAATAATTTTATTTAGGTTCGGTTATTATTCTGTTTCCTCCTTAGCCACTGACAAAACTCACCTCTTGCAGGATAATCTCTTTGAAGCAAATTTTTCACAGGTGTAAAATGATATGGGAACAAATTGTCCTTGTGCAAAATTCTAATCACGGATTATTGGCTTATTCCGGTAGTTGCAGATAATCGACGAGTGCTTACTTCGCGATTTTCTGCTCTTACCAAAATTTCATCTTCCTGCTGTGTGTTAATAATTTTTGGGATGCCGTATGGTAATTTGGGCGAAACGAGCCTGTTTCACCCAATCGGTTATAAATATTTTAAAATATCTTGCGGTTTGGTTGCCTTCGGTTTGGGTATAATTCGCGATATTTTCTAGACGCTGAAATATCCAGAAAAATTTTCTCTTGCGTAACAGCAAATCATATCTCTCATTTCTTCATTTGAATAGAGATTATGTCTCGGCATTTTCACTAATCAAATTAACTTAAATCATTCGATAACAAAAACAACAACAAAAATTGTTTCAGAAACATCAGATTTTTACTCAACATTGTGCTGCTGTCAAAATTCCATGGCAAACTTGTGCTTCAACACATTAAATTTTAGGTACTATCCAGTAAATGCTATAATTATCGCAATCTTCCTTTTTGGATTTAAATACCAGATATGTTACCGTTATTATTAATATTTTAAGCAGCATACGTTCGTTAAAATATACAAATTACAAAATTATTTGTTTATTATTGTTTCCTAATTTTTGTTTCATTACATCTAATATTTTCATATAATAAATACAAACTGTCTCAAAATAAAATTAATTTTAGAAACGACCAACGTTTTAAAACACCCTGTATTTTTAGGTACTATCCAGTAAATGCTATAATTATCGCAATCTTCCTTCTTGGATTTAAATACCAGATATGTTACCGTTATTATTAATATTTAAAGCAGCATACGTTCGTTAATATATACAAATTACAAAATTATTTGTTTATTATTGTTTCCTAATTTTTGTTTCATTACATCTAATATTTTGATAAAATAAATACAAACTGTCTCAAAATAAAATTAATTTTAGGAACGACCAACGTTTTAAAACACCCTGTATTTTTAGGTATATACTATCCAGTAAATGCTATAATTATCGCAATCTTCCTTTTTGGATTTAAATACCAGATATGTTACCGTTATTATTAATATTTTAAGCAGCATACGTTCGTTAAAATATACAAATTACAATATTACTTATTTGTTTATTATTGTTTCCTAATTTTTGTTTCATTACATCTAATATTTTCATAAAATAAATACCAACGTTTTAAAACACCCTGTATACTATTTTTGACTTACGTAGAGATATGAGAATACAATATTAATTATCATTTAAACGTTTTTTATGAACTGATTTTAATTAGGGGAATATTACATTTTGTGGTTACCATGGCCTGGCGACCAGGTGGTGAATTACAAACTTTCAAATATCTCGAAAACGGTTAATATTTTAAAGATCAAAGAAGTATAACTTTTTTATACAAAAATAATAAGCCTTTCTAAATTTAAAATGTAAATTGTTAATTAACGAGGGACAAAAAAATTTAAGCTGTTTTCTTCTCTTCAATATGAGGTATGTGGCGACGTCTACGAGATAAATCAAATCTAATAACATAATCTGGTTTGTCCCTATAAAAATAGAACTACCTCAATTTTCAAACCTGTATCTCAAAAAATGGCTTCTTTATTAACAAAACTATATATTTTTTTTCTAATTTAACAGCCTGTAGATCAGAAAGAAGTGATCTCAGACCCATTGTTGTTAAATAAAATATTTTTATTTTTGCCTTCCGAATCTGCAGTTACAATTTGACCCATTACTTATGACTCACCCTGTATAATATTCGGATGACAGTTCAGCCTAGATAACGTTTTATCGGTACAACTTCCTACAACCTAAGACAACTAACTAACGATATACCCCGTATATCCTATCCCGTATACTTATTATACGAGATATGATTATAGTGGTATAGCTCATGATCTAAATCTTTTTTATATGTTTTTACATAACTTAATTATAACAGTGCCCGTGACCAAAAGTTATAAAGAAAAGTTGTTTTAGAATGACCGTCTAGGTCCATATACCAAATTTGAAAATCCTTGGTCAACTATGATTTTTCATTAATTTTGTCAAGACTGTAACAAATACGTCAAAAAATAATTTAGAAAAGTTACTTGCAATAAAACTGTAAGTCCTTATCCTAAATTTTAAAACCCGCGGCCAAATTTGATCCTTCATATTACCAAAATAAATGAAAAATCATAGTTAGCAGAGGATTTTCAAATTTGGTATATGAACCTAGATGGTAATTCTAAACAACTTTACTCTGGAGAAAAATTGGATTTTTAAAGATGTTCAAGATATCCTTGAATTTTTAAAACTGAAATTATTTGGAAAATTAGTCTTTAACCAAGCACGGCTAAACCCCAAAAATTAAAATTTAAATCGAGAATTTTGTACCTTTTTCAAGAGTCGTTTCACCTATCCGGGGACACACTGTACATGACATAGTTTAAACTAAATACGGAAAAAAATTTACGTAAAATCAATGAACGATGATCAGGGCCGTACCAAGGCACACTTGATTAGGGGGGAAAGAACATGAACAAAACCAACTAATTTTTTTATGTGTATTAAGTTTAATAAAGTATAAGCTTTACCATATAAAAAAAAAATCAAAATAAAATACAAATTTAAGCTTCTAGGTTATACCTACTTAAAAAATAGAAATGAAAACACCTTAATTAAAAAATATGAACGAAAACTGTTTAAAAATTAGAGAATGATGAAGAATTAAATTATCATTTGATGTAGGTTAACCAAGATTTCAAAATTGTTTAAGGTAACGAATAGTGGTGATAGAACTGAATTATTTTATATAGTGTTTTGAAAGATGTCTTAAATATGGCTAATTTTAAGTTCAATTTACTAAATTTTTCCAAATATAAGACCCTGTATAATATTTTAGAATAAAATTCCTCATAAATTTACCTATTCAACGATACCATCATGTTAACCACTAACACATATACAGGGTGTCCCATCAGTGCTCAATTGATAGCTGTTTTATTATTGGACATACGAAAAAAAAATATATAAATAAAAAAATATAAATATAAAGGTTCCATAATCATATTTCACAATTATTCCTAAATATACAGGGTGGTCCATAAGCGAGGAGCTGACCAAACTTGTACATTTTTAAAGCAAAACACCCTGCAGGTAGTAATACCTACATATTTTATTATTTTAACATCGTCAAACAATTTTAATAGACTTCACTCCTTTGCTATGTTATACAGGGTGTCAATTTGAAAACTTTCAGTGCGAATATCTCGCAAAATAAAAAAGTTGGAAAAACGCCATTTGGCAGAAATTTTATAGAGTTAGGGGGAACTAGAACCACCATTTTACCACCATTTTTAAGTGAGCGGGTAAGTCACCCCTTAGACGCGACAGACCCCAACTTTAAAATGTCAAATGGCACCCCTTTTGTGATACCTCAAATAAAAGGTCTCATTTAGTAGTATTCACCTGTACAAGAATTTTTTTCGATTCAAAAACAAAAAATTCGAATAAAAAAATTTAATGATACAAACATTAATAGGTAGGTACGTACCCGATAAATTCAATGCTATTTTTTATTCTCAGATAAGTGCTCCAAAATTTTAGAATAGAATTTGAAGTTTTTTTTGTTTACAAAAAAATGAAATGCGTGTTGACCATCTAATGAAATAAAATATCATCTTAATAACAATAACGGAGTTTGAAAATCGATTGTACACTCGTTTAGAAATAAATGGAATGCATTTTGAATTATCTGATCAAATAAAGTACCATTTTAACAAAATACAGTTTATTTTATTCGAATTCATGTTTTTGTTACACCCTGTATTGAATGGAAAAAAATTCTTGTACAGTGAATACTACTAAATGAGACCTTTCATTTGAAGTATAACAAAAGGGGTAGTGCCATTTGACATTTTAAAGTTGGGGTGTGTCGCGCTTATGGGGTGACTCACCCCTTCACTATAATATGGTGGTTCTAGTTCTTTCTAATTCTATAACATTTGTGCCAAACGGCGTTTCTCTAACTTCTTTATTTTGCGAGATATTCGCATTAAAAGTTTTCAAATTGACACCCTGTATATAGGATGTGTCAAAATACGAGGTTACGATTTTCTCAATTTTTTAAATGGAACATCCTGTAGTATACGAGCAATTAATTAATACAGGGTATTCAATTTAATAAATCGCGGTTTGACACACCCTATATACAAAATAGAAAATAAATGAAGTTAATTAAAATTGTTTGACGATGTGAGAACAATCAAATATGTATAACTATTTGCAGGACGTTTTGCTTTAAAAAGTATAGGTTTAGTCAGCACTTCTTTTATGGAACACGCTGTATATTTAGGAATAATTGTTAGATATATTATTTACAATAATGAAACAGCTATCATCAATTATTGGCTAACATGTTTGCATCGTTGGCTAGGCACATTTATAAGGAATTTTACGCTAAAATATATAGGGTGTTGCATTTAATTCTTTTTATTAAATTGAACTTAAAATTAACCATATTTAAGACATGTTTTAAAACACCCTTTATAAACACTCTTTATTTAGTTCTATCACCACTATTCATTAGCTTAGTATCTTATAAGTCTGTATATTAATGTTTAACCTACCTAAATAATGATTAATTTAATTTAGAGTCTACATCATTTTCTAATTTCATTAAAATATAATTGCTTGCTTGGCAACCCTGCAATATTTAAAAAAAATTGACCATTCTAAAACTAAAATAAAATACACAATGCTTAATTTAAACAATATACATTTTTATTTGCCAGGCAAAACTGCAAAAATATTTTTATAATAAGTATTTTTTTAAATCCATTCAATTTTTATTTAAAACTTTTCTGCGTGTCTATATAACACAAATTAAAATATTAAACAATTACGAACTAATAGGACACCCTGTATATAAGAACTATTATCTATTCTAATGTTTTTAACTAATTATACTTGATGATAGCCCACTAATGCCGAAATTTGAGTGGTAATCATTTATAATTTCATTCTTCATGGTTTATGATTTAATTATTTCTGTTAATTGTTTTTGTAAGAATTTGTTGATAATAATATTAAATATAAAGATGCAATATCTAAATGAATATTTTTTATCGTTGCTGCTACTTTGTATTGTGCGCATACCAATTCAAACACAAACACACTAATTTGTGATTATCATAAATCTTGATATTATATATTGCATAAAATTGACAATTACTGTAACTGAATTTGTTATAACGGTGGAGTAATATTCCTAAATAATGTCATTATTTATTTCTTAACAGTAATGAATTGCTATTATCTACGACAATTGTAAGCATAAGTAGGTAAATACAATGCATAAATTATGCAATAGTTATGGATAAAAATTATTATTTCCCATGTTACTTATTTACTCTACTTTTTGCCTATTAACAAACCGTACAGATTGAATAGATATCTAAAAATAAAATAATTTCTTTCTAATTTTTCACATAAGTTTTGCATCTTATTTGATATGGTTTTCTTTAAAAAATGCACCAGATACGCCATTGACCTTATATGCCATATTTAAAATACAAAGTATACAAATTACATTCTTACGAAACACAACACCGTAAGAAACCTGAATCTATTTGGTTCATATCAAGACGGAGGAATTTGTAAATAAACTTGCCAGAAATATGGTTTTGTAAACCTGATTACATCAGAGCTCGAAAGTTATTCCGGTACAAATGAATTTTGTCACGTTGCCGTTGATCCCATCATAGTTCGCGATGTTGTTTGCGTAGATAGATATACACGAATATCCAGCCTAGCAGACGTGTTCAAATATTACTTTGATTAAACAGGGAAAAATAAATAGGATGGGGGCTTGAGTTGGCTCCACGTAGTTGCGTTTCAGTCTGCATGTACCTAAGACGCAAATGTTTTAAACATCAAGAAACTTGCCAATCGTAATTTATAAAAACTAGATAAAAGTGCAGTTTCAGTATTTAAAATATCTTATAGCTTTAGGGTGTTCGAGAAAACACCAGCTTAATTTTAACAAGAGAATAAGGAGACAATATTGCCCTATGGATAGTGCGGACAGAATAGCTTTATCTGGAAATAGAGTATTTAGTGTCGCCTCGGGGACAATATTAGCTGGCAGGACTTTTGACTAGCTGAGAGGAAGTTTAAATCTGCCGAGGAAGGATGCAAAATGGACCTAATGTGACCTAAGTATTGTGGGATAATCCTCTTCATAGATACAGGAATATATCCAATTCTTCTTCAGAAGGGTAAGGATGTGTTAATGCCACATAGACAGGTACATCAGGGACGAGATGCTAAAAGTAAATCCGCTCCATCCCAATAAATATGAATACTAGCCAGGAAGTCAACCGACCTAGCGCTGGACGATCTTAACAGGTTGCTTTCAAAGTTAATAGATGAGAAAGAAATTGCAATATCTACTTTCTTAGATATCGAAGGAGCTTTCAATAATACCTCAACCAGCTAAATAACAAACGCTTTAGAACAAAGAAACGTCCTAGTCACAATATACCAATGGATCACTGCCAGCCTAGAGAACATGATCATTTTATTCACTCTAGGAAAGGCAACTATAAAGGCAAAAGTTACAGGGGGCTGTTCACAAGTAGGGATATTATATTCAATGCTGGGGTCAGTTCTAGTGGACGATCTATTCAAAACATTGTCCAAAGTAGGATACGCATATGATCCAGCAATGATCGTCACGGGGCGATTTGCAGGCACAGTCTCGAAGTGATTTCAAGCACCTCTAAACATAATGAATGGTGCAAAAAGGACCAATTGTCCATTAACGCACACAAAAAACAGTTGTACCATCAACAAATAAACGGGTACTTACAGGACTAAGACCACTGGTACTAAACAACATGGTTATTGAATTTGTCACAAAAGCAAAATATCTTGAAGTCATATTCGATCAAAAGGCTGACGTGGAATGAACATCCCAAAAAAATTCGGATACAAAGCTACAATAGCTCTCGTAACTTGTAAAAGAATATGTGGAAAAAACTGGTGAAAGAAACTTTCAAATTCAAATATTAGCCCGAGTATCCTGGATACAGGGACCTCCCATATAGGCTGAACTCATCTGGTATACAGACGGTTCAAAAACCAAAGAAGGAACCCGTGCTGGAATCTACGATTTCAATGACTCTAGGCTGAACTAATAGCCATACAACACTGTGCAAGATAAATATTAAATCAGTAAGTACCAGTCAAAACTATTGCCATCTATTATTCTGATAGCCAAGCAGCTCTAAAGGCAATTATATCACCAAAAATCAAATTACGACTGATGAAAGACTGTTTAGAAGACCTGGCAGTCAAAATAAGGTGACCCCAGAGATAACAGAAGATGTAACTACTAACAAATACCGTGCGGTACTGAATAAGACATATTCTAAGGAACACAGAGGGTATAATATCCGCTGTTGCCATATGCCTATTTCCATTATTCTCGTTTTATTTATAAAATTATTTACATATATTAAAAAAGCTAAAACAATTCAACCTATTTTATTGCAACTGAACCCAAAAAATTTTGAATCATCAAATTTAACTAAATTAGATGTAATTTCACTAAACCTAGTCAAGTTAGGTTGGAAGTGGCAACAGAGCTTACACCGGCATGAATATTTACGTTGTCTATTATGCGGCTTACACATTTATTCATTGATAAAAAAAAGTTATATCTGCGTAAAATTCTTCTCTTTATCCCCTCTCTTACTTCTCACCTTTCGTCTTTTCACCGCGGACCTACGAATTGAGTGTTATTATTGACAACTTAGTCTTGGCATCGTGAATATTATATTTTATCAATGACTGGCTATATCTCTGTTATTTCTGGGTGACTCTATCCTGGGTGTCAGGCTACGAGGAATATCAGGGCAACGAAATGGCCGACGAATTGGCCCGAGAAGGTCGAGATAGGGCCATGACAGGCGCCGTATCCTTTTGTGGAGTTGCTAGGGAATTGTACAAGGCATCCATCAAACAATGGATTTATTTCTTAATAAATATTATGGTTATAACAAGGTATAATAATTCACCAAGTGAAAATTAATGATTCTGCAGAAAACGCAAACTAAAAAAAATAGTTAAAAAGCCGCCATTAGAACAATGACGCATCTGCTTTTCAGTGACCACTAGAGGTACTAACATTACGTCGTTCTTTTACCGGGCAAATACAATTTTTTTTGTAATTATACAGTTACTTTTTCTTAAAACTTTTTCTGTTAAGTATACAGGAAAAATAGAGCGAGTAAACTACAATTAATTATTAACGAGCCATTAACAGTGAGTCTGTTTGCTTCTTATTATATCAGTATTAATATTGAAAAATACCATTAAATAAATATCAAGGGTTTCTTCTGACAAATTCGATAACGAATTGACGTAAAAAGTCATTCTGGTCTTATTGTGAATGTTTTAGTTTTCAGAATGTTCGGTACGCGCTAAAAGCGCTCATTGATTCAGCGAACGAACGCGAACGGATGCAGCCGAACAAATTTGTTCGGTTAATGTGGACGTCATGACAAACAAGACCGAACGCATTTGTTCGCCTTCGCTAGAGTTCGCTCGACAGGCGGTACATCAAAGGAAATTTGGGAAGAATTTTAGTGAGTACGGCTTGGTAGCAGCATTCGTTTGTTTTATATATTAGCAGAGTTTTGTTTAATATTATTTTGTTAGTGCGTTATTATTAAATTAAATAATTTGAAATTAGTAATGGAGTAATTCTACGTCGTACTCATTAATATCGAGACCATGAAATTTGGACCAATTTGATTTAAAAACCACACAAAATCAGTAGTTTGTTCTGCAAAAATTTTGAAAAAGTTTATAGCCCATTTCGGCTGTTAGATAACTCATTAAGTCTGTTACTTTTTACCGACTTCTAATTTTCAACAAGAGAGTCATACACTAGCGAGTTTTCCTTTTCTGTCCTTTTCTGTCTTTTTCTGTCCTTTTTTGTCCTTTTCTGTCCTTTTTTGTCCTTTTCTGTCCCTTTTTGTCCTTTTCTGTCCTTTTTTGTCCTTTTTTGTCCTTTTTGTCCTTTTCTGTCCTTTTCTGTCCTTTTCTATCCTTTTCTGTCCTTTTCTATCCTTTTCTGTCCTTTTCTGTCCTTTTTTGTCCTTTTCTGTCCTTTTCTGTCCTTTTCTGTCATTTTCTGTCATTTTCTGTCATTTTCTGTCATTTTCTGTCCTTTTCTGTCATTTTCTGTCCTTTTCTGTCCTTTTCTGTCCTTTTCTGTCCTTTTCTGTTCTTTTCTGTCCTTTTCTGTCCTTTTCTGTCCTTTTCTGTCCTTTTCTGTCCTTTTCTGTCCTTTTCTGTCCTTTTCTGTCCTTTTCTGTTCTTTTCTGTCCTTTTCTGTCCTTTTCTGTCCTTTTATGTCATTTTCTGTCCTTTTCTGTCCTTTTCTGTCCTTTTCTGTCCTTTTCTGTCCTTTTCTGTCCTTTTCTGTCCTTTTCTGTCCTTTTCTGTCCTTTTCTGTCCTTTTCTGTCCTTTTCTGTCCTTTTCTGTCCTTTTCTGTCCTTTTCTGTCCTTTTCTGTCCTTTTCTGTCCTTTTCTGTCCTTTTCTGTCCTTTTCTGTCCTTTTCTGTCCTTTTCTGTCCTTTTCTGTCCTTTTCTGTCCTTTTCTGTCCTTTTCTGTCCTTTTCTGTCATTTTCTGTCCTTTTCTGTCTTTTTCTGTCCTTTTCTGTCCTTTTCTGTCCTTTTCTGTCCTTTTCTGTCCTTTTCTGTCCTTTTCTGTCCTTTTCTGTCCTTTTCTGTCCTTTTCTGTCCTTTTCTGTCCTTTTCTGTCTTTTTCTGTCCTTTTCTGTCCTTTTCTGTCCTTTTCTGTCCTTTTCTGTCATTTTCTGTCCTTTTCTGTCATTTTCTGTCCTTTTCTGTCCTTTTCTGTCCTTTTCTGTCCTTTTCTGTCATTTTCTGTCATTTTCTGTCCTTTTCTGTCCTTTTCTGTCCTTTTCTGTCCTTTTCTGTCCTTTTCTGTCCTTTTCTGTCCTTTTCTGTCCTTTTCTGTCCTTTTCTGTCCTTTTCTGTCCTTTTCTGTCCTTTTCTGTCCTTTTCTGTCCTTTTCTGTCCTTTTCTGTCCTTTTCTGTCCTTTTCTGTCCTTTTCTGTCCTTTTCTGTCCTTTTCTGTCCTTTTCTGTCCTTTTCTGTCCTTTTCTGTCCTTTTCTGTCCTTTTCTGTCCTTTTCTGTCCTTTTCTGTCCTTTTCTGTCCTTTTCTGTCCTTTTCTGTCCTTTTCTGTCCTTTTCTGTCCTTTTCTGTCCTTTTCTGTCCTTTTCTGTCCTTTTCTGTCTTTCATTTCACACCCGCTCAAGCGGCTTTTATCGACATCAAATTGAAAGTCCATCTGCTGCTGGACTGAAGCTTCTTTTTTCAACCTTGGAAAGTTACCAGTTGAACCCTTTGTAAGACACGGTAGACCACTGGGATTGAAATACGCTCATTTTCTTACTAAAATTCAAGTTTCATTGTATTTTAACTCACTTTTCCTTTCTGACCATCTGTTTTAGTAACATTTTGTCGTTTCGTCTACAGAAAATGTACTTTCAATTGTAGAAAAATCAATTTTCCCAAATTTGTAAAGACTACTTGATGTTTTAACAATAACTATCTAGTTAAGTAATTGCTGGATGCCATCAGATGAAAAATAATGGTAAAAGATAAGTAATATATACAAAATAATTTTCAGAAACAATCATAATATGGTCTGGACAGTTTTTATATTATATTCTTTACCTACCAAAGTTATTTATTTTTATATTAAACGCATATTTAGTATTTTAATTGCTCTATTATTCTATATACGTAAAATAACTTCAAAACTAGAATACGCCCGCGCTCTCCTACTAAAATTGTTTAATTTTATATAAAGCGTATTTTCGTAAAGTAAGGTGAAAACTCCGGAAAATGACATCTCATTTTCCCCCATGAATATTCTATTTCATATCAAAGTTGGTGTATGTTCTGAAAAATGTAATATGAATACGAAAGTCCACAATTTTCTTTGTAAATATACAAAAACATTTCGAAGTAGAAATAAAAGGATGTAAGATACAAATTTCATAGTGTAGGTGTATTTTTTCAGACACGTGAGAATGACTTGTAGGTAAGCACGCGTGGCACAGTGTCTCTCATTCTTATAAAAAATCGAAACTAGGAAGCATTTCTAATCTATGAATACACTAAAATATATGATTTAAATTTAAATATTTTTTCTTTGAACTGGAAAATTTTTAACCTGAATCGTCATAGTTCGGAAGGAAAATTTGTGCCGAATAAACTTTTCCGGTTTTGGGTATGTATCTAAATTTTTTGGGGGTGCTACCCCCTCCATCTTTCTCTAGGGAATAGTGGAGATAAGTTTTTTATACAGAAACGTTGTAAATCAGGTCTTCTTTAAATGTTTTCAAAATGAGTTTCTTATTTTCTGGGTAACTATTTTCTAATGACAGTTCAGGTCGAATATTTTTGGAAAAATTTTATCAAAAAATTTAAAATGTTTTATTTTAAAAATTGTAACTTTATTTTTTAAGAGTGACACCATTCATATTAACTAGGGGATGGGAAGCGATTTTTGGCTGCTACTTTCAGTAGTAACATCCCAAGGATAGCCATAATTCGAAATATTTTTTTTTACTTATTGAAAGCAAGTGCTTGAAGTATTTGGAAAAAAAATTATGAGTATTCGGTCATTTATTTAATAAAAAGTAACTTGCTAGTTACAGTCCACAAAGTCTTAACTATACATTCCATAAAGTGTTGTCTGTGCATATTCTTTAAGTCAGTATCATCTTTTTTTCTCATATTTACTGCCCAATCCTTTAGTTAAGTCCTAAATACTTCCATTTGCATCTAACACATATTTTCTAATTTCATAAAATTGTATATTTAGTTCTTATTTTTTGGTGTTATAAACACACGACTGGTATACAAGTGATTAAAATGGCAACAGAGCAACAGACAGTCGTCGACTAGAACTAGAAGATATGGTAGTGGGATATTAGACGAACCGAATCATAGCGATAGCGGGGATATCGTAAGTTGCCACATGTTAGCTGTAGAAGCACGGCTATGCCTAATACAAAATAATAAGTACCTACTGTATATATTTTTTCCTGTTAACGTTTTTTATTGATGTGTTTTCTTCGATTAAATTATCAATATGTTGATTATTAATTTTACTAAATGGAGACATTTAAAAATAAATAAATTTGAAAGTGTCAAAAGTTTGACTTTTTAGTAATGTCATATTATTAAACCTGGTTTACATATGGGGTACACCAGATTAACGTTCGTATTAAATACTGATTGATAATGAAATTAGAAAAAGGGTAAAAAGTTATTGTATCTATTGTGAACCTTTTTAATAAATAATTATTAAAATATTTATTATGTAGTGTGAATCTAATATTTGGATATCAATTGCCCCCCCCTTTTTGGTATTTGAAAAAAAATACAAAATTACTTTTTTGAAAATTATATTTCAACTTCAGGTTGACAACTCACAACCTTGATAAAATTAACATTGAAAATAAAAAATAATATACTGAATGTTAAAATGTCATTGACTTTTTTCAACACTCCCTCCTTTAACATTCAGCATACTAGCTAAAAAATGAAATTTATTCTTCGATAACGACTTCGTAAATAGATCTGCTAGTTGTAGATCAGTGTTTTTGTATTCCACATTTATATACTTCCCAAGTGCATCTTTGATGAAGTGGTATTTAACAGCAATATATTTTGTTCGTTTTTGAGCGGTTTTATCATTAACCATTCTGATTGCACTTTGATTATCAATTTTTAATTTCATAGGACCTTTTAGTAAGCTAAGTTTTTTAGCTAAATTGAACATTACAATTACTTCTTTGATAGCCTCGGAAGATGCAACGTACTCAGCTTCTGCAGTTGATAATGCTGTGACTGATTGTCTTCGTGAGTACCAATCAATAGCAGTTTTACCAAAGGTTAAGACGAATCCACAAGTAGATTTTCTAGTTTTGGTATCCGCAGCAAAATCTGAGACACTATAGGCTGTGAAGAGATTTCCCTCCAAATTTGTGTCGAATTTTAATGTAAAATTCCTTGAACCTTGTAAGTAGTGTATGATTCTCTTGACTCCCCCCCCAGTGAATACTTTTAGGATTTTCCATGAACCTGCTCAATTGATTGGTAGCAAAAGATATATCTGGCATGGTGACTGATGCTAAAAATACTAGATTTCCTATGGCCTCCCTGTATGGTACTTTAACGCTTTTGCTTGATTCATTTAGATCTTGTGTAGGTCCTGGTGTAGATACAGGATTGCAGTTTTCCATGTTAAATTTTTTCAAAATCTTTTAAATGTAATTGTGTTGGCTAACTGAAATAAATCCATTTAGTTCTCTTTTAATCTCTATGCACAAGAATCTTTCTAGCCATTCCTTTTTAATTTCAATCTTCTTTTCCAGGTAGTTTAATAACTCTTCAATGTCTGTAACATTTCTTGAGGCAATAATACCATCATCTACATAGATTACTAAAACTAGTTTGTCAGGTCCATGTTTTACAAATACGCATGGATCTGATATTGTCTGATAAAATAGGATAAAATCATTTAAAATATTTACAAATTTTCGATTCCAACAGCGGAGAGCCTGTTTTAGTCCATATAGACGTTTAAGTAGACATACTTTATCAGAGTTGTCTTCAAAACCAACTGGTTTTTGCATATATATATTTCCTCTTCTAAGTCTCCATTTAGGAAGGCCGTTTTGACATCGAACTGAGCTAAATTTAGATACTCATGTGCAGCCATTCCTAGTACCACTCTTATAGATTTGTATAATTTCGGCCATAATTTTGTGAATATCCCTTCGCTACTAACCGTGCCTTGTAGATACCACCACTTTTCTTCCTGAAGACCCACTTGTTGGTTATGCTATTTCGACCAGGAGGTAAATCCACCAAGGTCCAGGTTTGGTATTTGTGCAAAGCATTTATTTCTTGTTCCATGGCCTTTCTCCAGTTTTTATCTTGAATTGCTTTGTTGTAATATAAACTTTCTTCTTCTGCCAAATAGCAAACATAATCATTTACTTTATTAGGTTTTTTAATATATCTTCGGTCTTGTAATTCTCTAGACTCAGAAGAAGTTTCTTCTGAAATATCTTCCTCGTCCAAAATTTTGTTTGGTTCCATTTTTTTCATTTTCTTTTAAATTTTTGGTTGCTTCTTCCTCCTTTTCTTCAAATATGGTATTAGTTGAACTGGTAACAGCTGGTATGACTTCTTTCTTAAAAATAACATCTCGAAAAGTATCTACTGAATGTTTTTCTGGTAAGTAAATTCTAAAATCTTCTGTTACATCTGAGTAACCAACAAATACTCCTTTTATGCTCTTTGCATCAAGTTTTTGACGTTTTTCTTTTGGTATGTGAACGTATACATCACTACCAATAAACACCTGAAAATTGTCAATTTTTAGTTTCTTACCATAACAAAGTTCAAAAGGTGTAATTCCATCTACCGAACTTGTACCTGTACGGTTTATGACATAAGTAGCTGTGTCATTGACTTTTTTCAACATATTAGACGAAACGTCCAATTTTGAGTTTTATCATTTAGCGGAATAAAAAAATAGACGTAATAGTTCACACAAAAATGGTTTGTTTGATGCAAACTTGGCTTAAGTGATAACATCCCTAGGGAACTTATCAGTGTAAGTCACAGCTGATTAAATATGGATGTTCGTGACTGAAAATGAACGATTTAATTGTTTTTATATTGATGCCAGACTTTTTATTATAATGGGATAATACAACCATATACAAAGTTTGATCTCAATAATTTGATACGAACTGCTCTAGCCCCAAGAACCGAACCCCAACACCTGGGACAAGGCGTGGTACATTCTGGGACAGCAATTTAAATCAGGTCAAAACGATTTTTTTTAATCTACCCTGCAAATATATTATAAAATCCTAATAACAATATAAAACAATTATATAATAATAATAGAAAACTTATCTTTGTTTCACCATGGTAGTTTGATTTTGATGGCTTACAAACTACGTCTTCTCTTTATAATATATTTCTATTTTTTGTTTTGAAGAAGAAAAACTTTGTAATTTAAAATTTTAACCTCTTTCATTATATACTATCACAGAGTGTCCCGAAATATACTACTATGTTTGTTTTTGTTCAAACAAATTTTTTTTTTTTCGAAAACCTGTTCCAAGATATTTTTTATATTAAAGATATATCTAAAGAATAGCTTAAACTCAATTACAGGTATTATTAGTCTTGATTTTAATTTTTAATACCTCTAGACAGTTTTATAAAAGCACAGAAGAGAAAAACATCACACACCAAATCACGACGAAGAAGAGATTTTGCCATATTGCGATGTACATAAATGTGAAATCTGTGATTAATACTTTTGGAAATAATTACGTTGGCATAAAAGGTACACTTTAACAGATACATAATTAATCTACTGTTCAATGGAAGGCACTAGATGGCTTTGTCCCATTATAGGCATACCATGTTCCACTACAACTTTCCCCTATTAATTTTTAAAGAAACAAAATCTCCGTAGAAATCAAAATAGGCTGCAACAACCTACAATTTGAACGTTTTGAAATTTGTGCTATAATTTTTAGACATTTAAAAACATGAATTTTTAAAATTATTTCTAATTTAAATACAATAAAATAATTATATAATTGTCAGAGAACCCCTGCAGGGCCACGGTGCTCTGCACCGAACTGCCCGATGATAAATACGCCACTGAACAATAGTATATTGTTTAACGATTAGAGAATGATGCTCATTTTCTACGAATATGATATTTATAGCATGAGCGCCGCACATTTCTATCAATTTATAATTATTAGTTTTTATAACGTATCAAATTAAAATGACAACTCTCTTCCAGATAAAGATTTAATGTCTACCATTTCATACTACGCATGAATTAATTAAAATTATTAAGAAATTACTATTTTGTGTTATCTGATAAGAGGCATTCCTTAGGAGTTGAACACCATACTTTTCTGTAGCTAGAACCCGCTTCTATCCCTATATCGAAGGGACCGTCTCCATAACAACGCAGACGTTTTTTCCAAGCGACCCTGTTTAGAACCACAATGCCGGTACTGTAAAAGGCTTGAAGAACGAGAAGAGCTGGTTAAAGAAGTAAGTTTTCAGGCGAACACTACCAAGCCAGAGGATGACGAAGACGGAATCACCCTTGAAAGCCTAAAAAGAAACACAATGACTTAAAGAATGGCTCAAAAATGAAGTCAGACTTACATGGCAAGAGATAGCCAAATATAGTGGAACTATTAAAGGGTACTAGACTCAGTGGGATTCCCTGTTTCTTCACGATCGCCTATTGCACCGGAAGTGGAGTACATGTAGTCCGCCAAGTAATACTGCCGAAATCACAGGTCAGAAGTGTGTTGGAGGAGCTTCATAGCAGCCCTCAGGAGGACACTTTGGTACTAAAAGGACCCTCGCACAAGTTTGGGAAAGATTTTATTGGGTCAATTACCGACGGGACGTAGAGGATTGGGTAAGGAATGTGAAGTTTGTAATGATAGAAAAGGACCCAAAACAAGAAGTCAAGGTAAAATGGCACAGTACCTTTTCGGAGAGCTTTTCGAACGAATCGCCATAGATATCCTCGGACCACTCCCCTTAACAGAAAGGGGAAACAAATACTTATGGTTGTTATAAACTATTTGGCCCGAAATAGCGCCTATTCCTAATCAGAGAGCGACGATAGTAACGGAAGCAGTTATGACGAACGTCATTGCGAGACACACAGTGTCCTGGAATTGCATTCTGACCAAGAACGAAATTTTGAATCCGAAATATGGCAGAAATTGATAAAACTCTTAGGCATCAGGCAAACACGCACTACGCCTCTCCACCCCCAGTCCGACGGAATAATAGAAAGACACAATAGAACCATATGCCAGTATTTTTCAATGTTCGTCTCTGGTAATCAAAAGAACTGGGACACTTTAATTCCACTATTTCCGCTAGCCTACCGAAGTTCTGAACATGAAACGACCAGTTATACTCCATCCATGATTACTGGAAGGGATATGAAACTTTCTCATAATCTTCTTTTTGGAAGGTAGCTGGTCCTGGTGAAAAAGAGGACCATACGCCTCCCATGTGCAAAAGCAAAAGCAGTAGCCTGCGGCTGTTATAGAAAACGTACGAATATAAAAAGAAGTACAATGTCAGCCATCACCAGTGTGCTGCGGTCGTCATAAATAAAAGTACGAGTAAAAGAAGAATAGTTCAGAAATGTCTGAAAATGTCATTCCTTGTCAAGAAAAATCTAGATGGTTCATGATGGGTCAAGCAAGCTATATAAGTCGAGGAACCTGACGTCAGTTTTCAGTTTTACGATAGACGTTACACGTTCATTTGTATAGTTGAATTGTAAAAATTGAGTTATCAAAAACCTGCGTAACATTAAATAGAGAGTCGCCACCTTCATTAGATATTGACTTACGAAGTAGGCCACCATGGAAACTGGTTTTAAGAAACCATTTTATCATATATCAGAGTGTTACGCCTGAACAGTGCAGTGTCGTAGCTAGGGTCGTGGCGCTTAGGAGGACCAAATTTGAATTTTAGTCCCCCCAAAACTAATTTGCAGAAAGAGAAATACTACAGAAAAAAATATATAGGGAAATAATAGTGAAATTTAAATAAGGAAAATGATCCAACTCAAATGTGTCCAAGACGTAAAATAAAATTAAAATTAAAAAGTATGGAAAAGTCAAATTTCAAATGTCAAAAGCATGAAAATAATTCAATGCAGACATAAGGTGTTTTAGACAAAAATAATTAGATTTTTTGAAGAATACAAAAATAAAATAGATTGTTTCATTTAAAAAAAATATATATATATATATTTTTAGGGGCACCCTGTATATTGGAAAATATTTTTATAATAGGCGTCTCTCTTTCAAAAAACAACCGAAATATTTGACTTCCGAATACTGATGGGTCATCCTGTATGTCAAACGTTTTTCAAATGATTTTCATTTCACAATAAATATGTATTTTTTACTATTTCATGAAACCGCCTTTTCCGCTAAGTTCGTTCCTGAAAAGAATTTGGTCCAATATTCCATTGCTATGAGTTAACATGTCTGTGTGTCTGTGTCGGCCCATTGGCGGACCCGAGGCGCTTTGGGTCCCCAGATAGCGCTTATAGCATTCGTTCTGTTCTGGCAAGATTCCCTCTTGTCTCGTAACTCGTGGCTAGAATTCCAGACGTTCATACGGAGAAATGGGGAACCGGTTGCATGTTTGCTTACTTTGGTATATGAAAGAATACGATGACGTGGCTAAGCGAGTAATGTAAGTTGATATTTGCAAAAAAGTTTAGTCGTACCTAATTTATTGTATAATATTAAATAAATACCTATAGTTTATAAGCTAAGAAAAGTGTAAGGCAGACTATAATATATTATGTATACAGGGTGTTTCATTGGGAAAGGGAAATATTGTAACCTCATATAGAGGTCACCCTGGGGATCACAAAAAACTCATATAGTATAGGTTTTGCGACCTTTATAACCGAGTTACAGGGTGTTTTTAGAATTTGGCACATTTTTCCGTGCTCCATAACTTTTGTATCATTTAGTATATTTTTTTGATATTTGGTACAGATAATCTACACATATAGGACAATTTATCGACACATTAAAAAGTCCGGCAATAATAAAATTAAAAAGGCAAGAAATGGTGATGATCACTTTTCGATACGGCGTATTGCCACCGGGATTCTGAATGACACTCCTCATTCGATTTGGCATTGAAATCAGCAAGGTCTAAATGTTTGCTTGAGGAAAAGTGGTCCATTCCTCGATAAGGGCAAACTGAAGCTCTTCGCGTGTTGTTGGAACAGGTATGCGACGTCTTACACGCCTTTTGAGGTGGTCCCAAACATGCTCAATAGGATTAAGATCCGGGCTTAGTGGAGGCCCATCGATTTTGGGATTACCAAACTCCTCAAGGTACTGTGTTACCATCCTTGCCATGTGTGGTCGCGCATTATCTTGCAATAGCAGAAAATCATTGCCAACAAACCCAGCATATGGCATTACATGCTCTTTTAGGATCTCTGTTATGTATTGTCTTGATGTTAATGCGCCTTTATCAATAATAACGAGATCCGTGTGTGCCTCAAAAGAAATTCCTGCCCAAAACATTACTGAACCAATCCCAAAAGTAACTCGAGGTGACCGAGTACAGGCAGCATAACGTTCTCCAGCTCTTCTGTAAACCTTATTTCGGCCTTCTTTTTCGGCATATATACACATTCTACACTCAACCGTGAACAGTACATTTTTCCAATCGTCCACTGTCCAATTCATAGGTTCGCGAAGAAAAGCAAGTCTGCGTCTTTTGTGTGCTGCAGTAAGCAAGGGTCCTGTAGCTGGACTGCAAGCTTTTAAACCACTTTCTCTTAACCGCTTGACAGTAGAAGTGCTGACAGCCGTTCCATGAGCTTGTTAAAGACTGCTTTGAAGCAGTCTAGCGGTTTGGGTTCGGTCTCGTAAAGCAGCAATGGTGAGAAAGCGATCCTCCCGGCTGTTGTTTTTTTTAGCACCCGTACCGGGTCGCCGGTGATAAGAGCTGGTCGCAAGAAACCATTGGTGTGTTCTTTGCACAGTCGGAACGACTGACATTTAATTGTCTCACCACATCCCGTTGACTTGCTCCATTTTCCAATAATGTTACAATCTGAATAGCTCTTCGATATTTTTCATCCATTATTAAGTATTACACTTTACGAAGACCAGTGTAGTACAAAAATACCTTTAATACTCTTTAGAATATAATACAAGTTTATAAATTATCTAAAAACAGTCACTTTCATGAAACTTAATTGACGGGTAAAAAAGTATTGTGATAAAATTTTTGGTTTATTCGGTTCCGAAAATTTGTTTACGATCTTTACAGGGTCGGCATGACTTCGCAAGTATGCAAACTAATACGTTTTACGTAATTAAAAAATAAGTAATTTAATAAGAGATAATTTCATAAATTTTTTGGGTGGACCATTTTCTCTGACGCGCAGTGTATTAACTATTTGTATGTTGTTGTCAGTGCCAGGGACGCATATACGGTGGGGGGTAATACATTTTTAAGCCTAACTTTTTGTAGGTTCTAAAATGTATTATTAGCAAATATAACGTCTTTAATATTACCATAACCACTCCAGAATTAAACTCTGGATGTGCTACTGGTCTATTCACAAGTTATAGTTCGTGATGGTTGTTTAACGGAGAATGAAGCGACATGCATTTCATGTATGGTCGTAATAATGGGATTGCTACCGAAGTGAGACGTCTTTATGACGAAGCTTATCCAAATCGCCAGATTCTTCACATCGTATGTTTGGAAGATTTCACCAAAGATTGCGTGATACCGGTTCATTGAGCAAATAGTGCTATTTATCCGGAAGACATGGGTCATCTACTCCTAGAACAGAAAAAATAATTCTAACAAGGATAGAGCATAATCCGGATATGAGCGAGTGTGCAAAGAATATCAGCCGAGGTATGAATTAGTACTCCTCTTGTTTGGAAAATCCTCCACAAGAATCTGCCTTATAGGTACCTACCATTTAAGGTTACAGGCCTTAAATTCATTTGACCATCAAGCATGTTTGGATTTTTGCCGCTAGTTTCTACGCAATTATGCTGAAGATCCGCGTTTTTTGGCAATATTCTTTTTACTGATGAAACCGTGTTCACACGAAATGGAATTGTTAGTTTTCACAATACGCATGTCTGGGCCAACAAAAATCTCCGTGCTCTAATGGAATCTAGACATCAGACACGTTTTTCATTAAATTTTGGAATGGTATTGTAGGCGACAGGTTTCTAAGTGTTGTTGTTTTACCAAACCGATTAACAGGCGCTGCGCTGCTTATCTAAACTTTCTGCAGTACACAATGCTTGATCTTGTAGACGACATTCTCTTGGACCAAAGGCAACAAAACCACATTTGTGTGATACTGGTGATCCATCTCATTTTTTGATTGCCCATAGAGAGCATTTACACTAAAATTTCCACGCAGATGGATAGAAAGATGGGGACCTATATTTCTTTTGTTGAGGATATTTGAAAACATTAATTTATAGTAGGGGAGAGGGGGGCACATTCAACCAGTTTACACAAAATAGTGGTCAACTACTGTAGAAATAAACAAAATGTTTCAAAAGATAGCATGTTACAAACTTTAAGCTTACGTTAAAAAACTGGTATATAATTGGTTTAAAACATTGGAACTGTACAAAAAATATTTTTTTCGACAACCCTGTAAATGGTTCAATGTGCCCCTCCCAAGGGGTAGATTCGACCACCCCGATTTTAAAGATAAATAAGGTAAACAAAATTTTTTGTTTAAATGAAACAATTTATTAGAATGCAAAAAAGAACCAACACAAAAAAAAGTTTCCTATGAACAAAAACAACTTAAATGTTTATTTTACCTACCTACATAGAAAAACATAAGAAAATACAAAACAGTAAAAGACATTAATAAATATTATATGAATGAAGGTTTACATCGAATGTAAAATGGCTGGAAGTTCGAGCAGTTTTCGCTGACTTCGGTTTTGGTAACTTGATAATAACGTCATTACGCTCAATGACCGATTAGTCATCAACTGTTGGATAAATGAAGGTGTTACTGGTTGGTTTTCGTCGCAGAAATTTTACTTTATATTCGTTTTGGGTGATAATCTCTGTTACTTTTTCTATGTAATATTTGACTCGTGCTTTTACTGGAAATTTTACCAGTAAAAAATCTTCTGCAACTATTTTGTCATCATGGCATAATAAGGGAGGTTCATTTTCTTCCTCGCTAAAATCATTGCTGATATCGTCTGATTTTAAACTTAGCTGTTCTTCTGAGTTAGTATTGCTGGAACTGGAACTTACTTTTCTTACTCTTTTACAGCCGGTCTTCACATTTTGAGAGTTGTCTTTATCAGCAAACACTTGTTTTGCGAACTTTTAAGTTTCAGTTCCTCTTGAATTTTTTTGCGGTTCTCCTTTTCGCGCTCAATTTCTTCTAATCGTTGTTTTTCCGGTGTATCAGTAAAAATTCTAGATTTTCCGCGCCTGTCTTTTCCCCTGGTAGTTTTTTTAACCCATGGTCTGGGAAACAGTCTAACCGCCTCTGGCGTTAATACCAAACCTTAAAAAATTTAAATTATATGTTTTTGTCAAATGTGACATGTCTTATTTATACCTGTTTTGAATCCCTCTAGATTATTAGTATTTTCGCCAGTCATATGTGAAGTTGAAGGCTGTGGGTCATTATTTTCAACTGTTAAAAAAAAGATAAATAAACTACCCATATCCCACAACTGATCTGTTAAACCTTACCTGTTGAACTATTGCTCTCTTTATCTGTTGTTGAAACCGACTGAGAAAAAATGGTTGATTTTTAATTGGAAAAGTTAGGCAAGTTACCTAAATTACCTTTTCCGGTAGCTGAAGGTTCCTCAGAATTTAAGCTTATTGATGATGCCATATTCGGCTGGTTGACGTAGCTGGCAATAAAGTCTTCTTCTTTAAAAGCAAGTCTGTTTAGGGGCCATAAACCTGGTTTTTCAAATGAACTTACTATGTTTTCTGAGAAAAAGCTAATTGAAATGCTTTTTTAGTTAAGCAAGCAATTTGGTAAATAGTTACAGGCTTTCCGGGGTTTATTGTCATCCAGTCGTTAAAAGCAGAAGCACAATAATTTTTGAAGTGTCCATAGACTCCGACATCTAATGGCTGAATTTTGTGTGATGTATGGGGAGGTATTGAGGGCATGACTATACCATTTTTGCGGCAAAAATTTATAGCTTTAACAGTTGTGTGAGTTTCATGATTGTCTAACAATAATAGTATTTTATTGTCTTTGTCGCATTTTGTGTGATCTATAATATGCTTCAGGACTTCCATAAACAAGTCAAATGTCATCCAACCATTAGAACTTTCCAAGGCTAGGCTGAAAGTTGGGCCATCAATAAGATACTTGTCGGGATTACGTATTCTAGGAAACACATACACTGGAGGCAAGGCATTGCCCACAGCATTAACTATTCCAACGAATGTTGTTAATTCGCCCCGTTCGGCAGAGCTATTTTGACTGAATTGCTTCTTTCCCTTGGGAGGAACCACCTTTACAGGCTTTAAAACAGTTGCAACACCACTTTCGTCTACGTTATAAATATTTTCCGGCCTTAAGTGGTATTTCTTTTAAATTGACTCGTAGTTGTCATAAAATTCCGAAACAGTTATTTTATTAAAACCCGTGGCTCTCGCCAAGGTCGTACTTTCGGGTTTTCTTAAGCTTAGCTCGTTCTTGTTTCTATTCATAAAACCCTTAAGCCAATCAATTCCAGCTCTTTGGTTAACATGCCGTAATTCATTTCTAAACAAGTTTTAATGTATTTTACCAATTCCTTCTCTTGGTTACTATTAAATACTTGAGTTACAGTATATTTGCTTGAATATATGCTTCAAGGTCTTGACCACTGCTTTCGTTTCCTGAGTCTTCATTAAACATTCTAGCAAGGTGTTCAAGAGTATATTTTGTTTTTAATTTTTTAATCCTGGATTGCAATGAACTACGTTTAACATTGTAAACTCTCGCTGCCACCCTTTCCGACATATTATGACGCATAACTTGTTGAATGGCATTTTTAAAAAGATTTTCATCAAGAAAACTTCTGTTTGTTTTCTTTTTATAATTCCTTGCCATCTAAAAAATTGTAAACCTAATTTAATATTTATCTGTTTCAATAGTTCGAATATCTAACGTTCCGCCCTTATTTTAGCCCATCTTTTAATATCTAAACACATTTCAACCCCAAGTTACGCATAAAATTGCCGTTAAAAAAAAAAGAAAGTCAATTGGGGCAGATTCGACCACTGGTTGAAAGTGCCCCTCGCATAGGTGATAGAATCTGCTCCATAGCATTTGTTTTACAAAACAAATTTTTTTTCTGGGTAAAAGTAAATTGAGGTTACAATTATAATAATTATTCAATTCCTAAGTTAACCCAAATCATTGGCTAAAAAATGATAAATCTCTAAACTATTACAGTTTCGAATAAATTTCAAGTAAAAAACTGACCTTTTTAACACAATTTTGGGAATGTTTGTATTTTTCCAGTACACCATCCACTTGCATCAACAAAACTTTTCGCACTGGCGGTTTTTAACATATCTATCAACATGTGATCATTGTACGCGGGAAATTCAAATCTGTTTTTAAGGTATCGGCGGTGGTTGAATGTGCCCCATGGTCGAATATGCCCCCCCTCTCCCCCTACTCCTGTAAATAGCCTCGTTGCAGCTACGAATTAATCAAAAATATTAACACAGAAGGGGATTTTAGAGAGAATTCGCATATCCTTTAGAAAAACATGTCGTGTACGGATGGAAATTGAAGGAAGGCACTTCTAAACATCTTATGCAAATTTGTTTTTCCATACTGTTCTCTAAATATTTTACACCCTGTAGAAAAAATCACAGTTAGCAAGCATGTCCATCCATGTAGTGAAAAGATTGACATTGTTTCAGTGCATAAATAGGCTCTATAAGAAATTTTAAAAGTCAAAGTTAGACCGAAAATTCTGAAAACCAATAGGGTTTCCAGTTAGAAGAAATTATCAAAGAAAATCAAAACCGCAAGTCGATTGCAGCTTTCGTTCTAGATTTATCAGGTCGACGCCCATACGCACAGACGTAATGACGAACATTTTTTGCGTTTTTTGATCTACAATGATAGGAGACGTGGAAAAAATGTTAAAAAGTGAAAGAAGAAAATTTTTTTGGGACGATACAATATTGATGCTCCATTGGTAGGAGACCCTAAGTAATATTATTTCCAATATAATAATTAATAGACTACTTAAAAACAACACTTTTTATCAACAATATCCTCAACAGGAGTACTGCGCCCCTTACAATGAAGTATAGATTATGTTCAAGGTTCGATGAGATTGAAACTTATAGTGCAAATGTCACTAATGTATTTTTTTATTATTTACTTTAGGAACACATAAATAATATTATTTAATGTACTAGTGCAGGAAAGAATACTTTGGAATTCTTAATTTTACAATATTCTAGCACCGTACCTTTAAACTCTAAACAGTTTCTATTTAATAAACTATTTAATGTTTAACATGTAAACATAAATGTATTATTTTGTAGATAATTTACAAAATAACCCACTCTTTTACGAAAATTATATTTAAATAAATACATAAAAAAGACTTTCTAATTGACGTAGGTATTAGAAACTCCTGAACTAAATAACAAAATGACCAAAATACAGCTTTGGTTTCTTATACCCCTCAGCATTCTTATCTTGAGGTCACGTAAGGCCACACTGTACTTGAAAATTTCGAGTGGTATTTTTCCTTTTTGTCGGCATGATCGTTGAACGCCTTCAAATTTTAATATCGTCGAGACGAGTAACAGACCAGAAGATCGTGTCGATTAACGAAAATTCGATCAGCAAAGAGGGCCTTTCCGTGTAGACAGCTTATAAAATATTGAATTAAGAAAAGTCGCTGTTTGTAGATTTAAAATACAATTTGTCCTAAATCCACCAATTTCTTTATTCTGTTCTGAATACGGGGTACGTGAATTTAAAAACTTACAGTTGCTATATCTTAAGAGTGACAAAACGTGTTAAAAATAGATCGAAACGCATTTCGGCAGTATTAAGAGGGAACTTAAATGAACTTATCACGAAACACTTTAGGTCCTGGTGATCCCCATTAAAAATGCTTAACACGTTGAGTGCCACATGGGACCAACGTGGTCCCACATTAATTTGGGTCAATCAGGCCCCGTGAGACAACATAGGTCTCACAGTGAAGGTCAGCACTTTCGGCTGCGCGGTGCAACATTGACTTCACTAAGTGTATCTAAACGCATTGGATCATCAACTACGTGGCCTGTGGAGCCCGAAACCAGATGTGGCCTGTTCATATCTGACATTGCGTGAGACCAACGTGTTATCGCAGTGGCAGTTTGGAACTTTTAATTTATTAAAAAGTCTCTTTTTAATGTATTAGCTTTTAAATTGTAACAATATACTAAATAGTAATTATTAAAAAACTTATGTAACTTAATCAAAATACTAAGTAATATTTCGTAAGAAAAAGAGTACTACTACTACTACTTCAAAAACAAACACAAAATTGAACATTTTTTAAGGTTTCTTTTTTGTGGCATTATGTTCCTCAAAAACGCATGGCAGACAATAATGCTTCTTGCATGTAGAACATTTGAAATGCGTTTTGGGAGTCTTGGGGAGGCAATTTGTTTACCTAACTCATTGGCCAGTTTGTTGTAGCATCTGACGCAGCGACGCCATTAAGAACGATTTAGATCTTCTAACATAGTGTTTCAACTTTCAATTAATTATTAGCTGTTTTCTCTGATTCATCTTGCTCAATTCCTAATAATCCCTCAACCACTTGTTCTCTAAAATTTGTTACTGACTTTATGTTTTTGGTAACCTCTTGATGGGCAACACAGACAATTACTAACGTTGTTCCAGTAGGTAGCTCAATTGCTAATTTTCGGTAACATTTTAGACTCTTACGGAGATAACTGCTATAAGACTTCATCTGGTCGAAAATATCGATATACGACTTATACTTAAATTACTCTGTTACATTTTAGGCTTCTTGACGTCTTTATCCACTCTACGAACAGTTACTGTTTCATTTGTATATTTAGTACTAAGCATAAGAAGGTATCGATGATCTTTCCACTTCTGTAGTACCATTCCCTCTTTGCACTCTTCTGCTATAATTTCTTTTACAGATTTTACAGATTTCAACTTCTTATTAAACCTCTTTGATTTCAACTCCTTACTAGACCTCAATGTTTCCAGTAGGTGTGTTTTACGTTGCAAAAGAACTAGAGCTAAACTCACTGAGATGTAGTAATTGTATGTGCATAACGTTCGTCCTTTGTCTAACAAATTTTCCATTAAATCCATTACCACTTTTATCGGTACACTAACATTTTCATCTTTTGATATTCCAGAGTTAACCTTAAAATCATAAGTATATCCCCCTTCCAAACACAACTTAAAAAATATAATTCCGAACTTATGTCTTTTATAAGTAATATTGTCTAAATGGTACAAGGGTTTCATCGATACACACATATTCTGACGGGACCATTTTTTGTCGGAATATTTTAAATATCTTGCAACAGAGCTATTTTATGAGCCTTTCTTCTGTCAATTGCTCATTATCACTAAAGTGAATCATTTTTACCAACAACTGAAATCTGTTCCTAGACATGACATTCGGTATAAAATTTCTATACATTTTTTTCTTACGTCAGTAACACTGCTGTGTTGGCATTTCACACAAACCCATAAATATTACCACGCCAAGAAATTTTTCAATTCCGGCTGCATTCGTTGAAATCCGTCTTTGAATATCCGCGCTTTTGGAAGGCTATTGTTTCTTGCTCTGCAGGTAAATGTTTTGTGGGCTTAGATTTCCTAACTATCTTTTTTTTACGAGGCGGTCAATAACTTTCAGAATCTGAGCTGCTAAAGTCTGTCAATATGTATTCATCAGAAGTTCCATTATTATCAAAGGGATCTTCATTTACTGTTATTTCGTCGGGTATAAACTCTTGCCATAGGGCATTCAAACGTTGTTGTTCATTTTCATGTAACATCCTTACACACATGAAAACAATCAACTAATAATAGAGGCTCTAACGTATCTGTCTACTGTCTGGTGCAGTTGGAGAGTTTCGCGCTGGCAATATGGTGTGGAAACAGTGGGGAGAGCCAATAGGTGTGGTGACAAGTGTACTTACGCGGTCTTATGTAATGACATATCTCCTTGTGGCCGTGTGAGACCAATGTGTGAATGCAAATCAAAATTAAAAACCTTTGTTTGTAAATTCGTAGTAAATATTAAGGTAGTACTACAGAAGTTTCCCAAAAATATGGTGTCGGTCCGAAGAACCCATTTTTCTTCAACCCATGGTGGAAATCAGCGTGTTAAATATCCAAGTACTTATTTTTAACTGACTTTATTCAGACATGAATCCTATAAACAAAGTTTGTTTCTGTATTTTTCATGTCATAGTTTTTGTGCTGGACAAAAGCATATTTCATAAATGAAAAGAGTTTTATGAATAGAGTTTTATTTTTTATTTAGTCTATTCAGAACTTTTTATTAAACTGATAATTAGAGGTGCAGAGGTATTAGAGTACTAGCACACTGCACTATAAAGTATTAGACTACTAGTACACTCCATAACCTACATAGAATACGAGGCTGCTATTAACCTAAGTTGTTGAAGCCGAAGACATTATCAATGAAAAACAAAACACTTGATCATTACAATAACTTGTCTGATATCTCTTCGCAACGGCGCAGCCAAGTATTTTCATACAGAATAAATTGTTACTAAATCATTATGATTTCGGGGGGTGGTAGGTTGTAACATAACCCCTAACCCCCTTGAGTGCGCCACTGACTTCTCGGGATTCTTTAATAATGTAGTCATTAGCGAAAATATACAATAAGCCGATACCTTATTGTCTTAATTTCGGTATATTTAAAGCAAACGTCAATTTAGATCGTTATAATATTTACTATAAATTGACGCAAAGGAAACTATTAAAAGTATTTAATTTATAATTAAAAAAGATTGTAAAAAAATGTTTACACGCCCATATATTTTTTTCATACCTAAAATAATTAATTTTTTCATCAGCACGAATAAGGCTCCATAGGTAAAGGCCTAAGTAATTTTATGATAAACAGTTAATATTTTCAATTATTTGAAAATTCGTAAACAAATCTCAAAAATACCCCTACGAATTATTAAGACCATCACCGAACCTCAAGGTTAAAAACAAATACCTGTCGTAGCCGGGGATCAAACCCGGGCATTCTTATATGATAGACAAGTGATTTTTCCTCTAGATCATCAATGATATTGACTGTCGAAGTTCCTAGATAGAAAATTAGTGTGCTAGGGACCCGATGATGGTCGGGCTCGTTCTCAAGTCTTCAAATAACTAAGCAATGCTTCTCATACAACACGATAAGTGGATAGATCTCAGTAGGTGTTGTTACAAGAGAGAAAAGGTAACGCGATCCATCTTGAAGTTTCAATGCTTTTCCAAGGGCTGGTAACTGACCTTGAAGTTCGGGCAATCGCCCAAACTTCTTCCGGAACACAGATGCCAGACCTCGAGCGTCGTTGATGGTAGCAGGAGTGCTATGGACCAGCGTGTAATCTTTAGGAATCGTGAGCAAGTCTTGATGTTGCTTGGTTGTAACACCATGTCTTGCTTTTCCGGTACCTTTATATGCAACCATAAATTCTACAAAGAGAAGATCATATGTTTCTTAGAGCTGGTTTACTTCTTCTTCCTCGTCATGGTCACCCTCAAATGACGCCAGTCGGTTTTGGTGCACAGTCTTCGGTATACCGTTCGGGATCTTACTTACGGTAAATGATATTATTAGTTTTTTCTTGATGAGGTACGGACCTTTGAAGCTTCAGAGAATAACCTTTTTGTCTTTTTTTGTTAATTTATTTTTCTCTTGTTTTTATCTTTCTCGTTACCAAGGTTCAAATAGGTAGGGCGCCAGTGCGCACAGGTTATCGACTATGATAATACTGTGATCAGAGATTTATCTCTGACCGTGATGTTTATTATAACGTCAGTCTCTGACATTGACATTAAAATTAAATAAAATTGACTAAAAAGCCTTAAACTAAAATGACATAAAAGTCACAACTAAAGGTAAGACAATGTGGTGCTTGTAATGTCGTCACATAACCTCTTCGCTCAAAAAAAAAAACAAACCCATATAAAAATATAAATCATCCATAACTTATTGGGTTTAATACAAAAGAAACCTTTTTCTTTGGTTTGGAAATAACATTTTGAACATCTTGTTCTGTTAACAAAAAGGCTGGCTTCAACCTATCTATATTAATTAATGATTCTTTACCATTAATTAAAATTTTAAAAAAATTATCATCTCTACTAATGACTTTGTACTGCTCTTTAAAAGGAGGGGTTAAAATGAAGGTGTAATGCCTTGGACTTTAACAAAAACGAAATCTTTTTTTATCAAATACGCTGAAATAAAAAATTTCGTTGTCTATTTATTTTAGTGGGTTTTATATTATCAAAATGTTTTTTTAATTTAATTAAAACTGAATCAGTATGAAAACTTTCACTACTATCTATAAAAACATCTCCTGGTAATCTTAAAGATTGTCCGTAGCTCTTTGAGTGTGCATGTCACACATGTGAGACATTTCGATACAAAGCGCATGGCACATATGTGTGACACCAGACGATTTGCATTTCAGTAGGCCAGTACCAGTATTTTCACGGCACTGGCCTAAAGAGGCTACTGCTGTTGTCGCAGCAAAAGGGGTAGACTGGTTCATCGGAAGAACACTTTAAATCTTTTTTTTACTGCAGTTCAGAAATGCTTTTAATGTTCTATGGAATCGTTCTATCATTCCGTTTGATTCTGCATGATAACTAGTAGTATGAATATTTTTGAAACCTAATTTTCGGTCAAATTCTTTGAATAAATGTGACTCGAATTGGGTACCCTGGTCCTGTGTGACGCTCTGAGGTACACCAAATCGAGCTATATAGTTATTTTTTATATAAATATAAAGTTAATTAAATCAATTAAAAATATTTGACCGAAAAAACCAAGGAACTTTTTATTTATATAAACTTCTACTACGGACAGGAAATTTAACCTTAATAAGACCTCTTCTTTAAAAACGCAAATGTCTTCTAGAGCTTTTCTTTAAGACGTTCTGCCCTATAGTTGGGTAAAGGGGATTTATCCCCTTTATTAAATAAAGAATAAATTTTGCGAAGAAGTCATGTTCTTCTCGAAAATTTCAAAATATCTTTTGAACTGTCAACAATTGGATAACAACATCTATAGTTTTTTTGGTAGCAAATGACATGGCCTTGTTGCCTGGATCCAAGACTTACGGGACCTCCTGTATAATTAATTATTATAAAATAGTATTTATTTATTTTCACAAAATGTATTTGCATATATTTACTGCACTGTCTGTCTATGAAAAATGTTTGGGTTATTAAAACGGAGACATTGTTTATTTAAGTAATTTCTGGTTACTCCAATGTCTAAAGCTTGGACAGAGAAAGATATATTTTTTGTCAGCGTTTAACATCTGGTGCCAAAAAGTCGCATATTGGAGTTATATATCCCCTCTCCTTCACAGGTTGAGGAATGTACTGAATGTTCAATTAGAATTCATCAGTATGGATGTGAATACTCGATCTTAACATCATATTGGAGGAAAAGTTTTACTATGAAGCATTACAATTCCATCAAATCTAATTTGTTATTTATAGGTAAGAATATATGAAGATATTAAGAAAAAAGTAACTAATGAAACAGGATTGCTTGGAAAGGAACAGTAAAGGGAAATGACGACAGTTCTGTCGGTTTCGTTTTCGTTGACTCACTCAATAAACAAATATATAACAAAATATTAAAAATAGTACAACATACATTCGATTCAAGACAATAACCTTATCTCAAGATTATTATAATAATTATAATTGATTGTTGCAAAATAATAAAAATTATATTAATTTTCTTATGACTTTGCCCATGACTACTGTTTACGCGAAATCAAACAATGGGAGCAATTTAAAAATTTATTGGTATCGTTGATTAAAACGCCCCCATGGTTACATGTTTTCTTGAAACCTACTTATTCAATCAGATTGTTTATTGTTTTAAGTACACGGTTTTATATTTGTCTCTAATATGATTCGTGTTCGACATGGTTTTCTATGAATTATTGCGCTAACAAACAATAGAAACAATTTGCGTCATACATTTCATGGATTTATGTTTCTATTATATCCTATCCAATACGACAAACGATTTTTTAATTATTTTTTTGGGATATTTGTTTTGAAATCCTCTCAATTTTATGATAATTATGTGACAATTATCAGATTTCAAAAAATCTAAATACTTTATTGAGAATTAATAAACCAATCAGGAAACTGCTCAGTGCCATCGTTGATTGACCCACAAATTTGGTATTATGCATACCTTCATACAAATATCTAAATCTTTCAGTGCCAACGTTGCCCCTCTCTATTGTGTTAGCCCGGTATAGTTTACCTTTGGCATTGAGAGGTTTAGGTCTTTTTATGAAGGTATACACCATGTGTGTTAGTCCTCTGAAGTACTTACCTTTATTGAGAAATACAAAATATATCAGATATCTGACATTAATAATTCTGACATTAACATAAAAATAAATAGTAACAAGTAAAAACTACTTCTACTCAATACACTCAAGTCTAAGTGAACAGCGTTAATCTTAACACTATCACTCGCTGTGAACTGAGGTTGATTGAAGTTAAGCATCATTTGCAGCAAATTGGGCTTGGTATAATGGCTTTGTTAAAATATCGACAACTTGCTCCTAGGTCTGAACGTACTTTATGTCTATGATTTGGAAAGTAATGGAGCTACCTAATAAATCGCAATTTATATCTATATGCTGTTAAAGTTCTGGATTCTTAATAAGCCTTATTGTGATTTGATTATCTATATTGAGTAGAGTTAGACCTGAAACAATTGTCCATTAATGCAAAAAAAACAACAGTTGTACCATTCACAAAAAAACAGATACTTACAGGACTAAGACCACTGGTACTAAACAACACAGTTATCCCATTCGTCACAGACGCCAAATTCCTGGGATTTATATTTGACCAAAGGCTGACGTGGAATCAACATCTCAAAAAACTCACACACAAAGCTATAATACACAAGGGTGATAAGACCCATGATAACCTATCGCGCAGTAGCGTGGGTAACCAAAACTGCGCAGGCAAGTGCAATAGGCCAACTTACTGGCATTCAGCGGCTCGCCTGTGTACGTGCTACTGGGGCCATGCGCACTACGCCAACTTCAGCAATGGAGGTATTATTAAATCTCAAGCCACTGCACATCTTCATACAAGGAGAAACCAGGTCAGCTATTTACAGGCTAATGCAGGGACAAAACTCAATAAGCCAACCACAGAGCGCCGACCACACAAGGCTACATCAGCAAGTAGAAAGGGATAATATTCTAGCTATGCGTACTGAGCCATGACCAGATACAAATTTGAAAGACATTTTCAAATTCAAATACCAGCCCGAAAATCCTGGAAACAGGGACCACCCGTACAGGCTAAACTAGTCTGGTATACAGACGGTTCAAAAACCAAGGAAGGAGCTGGTGCTGGAATCTATGAACCCAAGTCGAAAACAACGATTTCGCTGAGTTTAGGAAAATATGCAACCGTGTTCCAGACTGAACTAATAGCCATACAACACTGTGCAAGAGAAATACTAAATCAGCAAGTATCAGGCAAAACTCTTGCCATATACTTTGATAGCCAAGCAGCTCTAAAGGCAATTCTCTCACCAGAAATCAAATCACGACTGGTGAAAGACTGTCTAGAAGACCTAGCAGAGCTAAGTAGTCGAAACAATGTGACCCTAGCCTGGGTGCCAGGCCATGAGGGATATTAAGGCAACGAAAAGGCCAAAAGGCCGACGAATTAGCCCAAGAAGGTTCAGATAAGTCCACGACAGGCCCCGAACCCTTCTGTGGAGTTGCTAAGAGTCTCATTAATGGTGGAACAACTATCCAGGACTGAGACAGGCCAAACAGTTCATCAAGAAACCATCGACCAAATTCACGAAAGATCTACTGGATCAAATCAAATCGTTAGGATAACAGTAGGTCTTTTTACCGGACACTATCGCCTTAAAAGGCACGTGAGTGTCATCAATCCAGCAGAAGAAGCAACTTTGTACAGGTTCTGTGAAGAAGAAGAGAAAACATCATTCCACGTCCTATGCCAATGTGAAGGCCTGGCTGGAATGAGGTTTCTAACATTGGGCGAAAAAAAGCCAAATGCATGCAACTACATGCGGGAGCCACTGTTAAAGCTACTAAGTCTAATAAAAAAGACCAAGCTAGACGACATATTCTAAAACAAACGGAATCCCACAATAGATATGAAAAGGTCGCGGTGGACAAGGACAAATAACGTCCCAATCTACGTAAATTGGCGGTATTATGAAAATCTTTTTTATTATTAATATTGGGAAAAAAGTTATTCTGTATAAAAAGTCGAGCATGGTCTAAAACCTAAAATACAATCATCAGATATCAAATTTTATCGGTCGTATAAAGAATAAAGGTACTTTACTCTTCAGTAAAACTTATATACCTCGTATACCACTGAAAAAATTAATATTTGATGACTGTATTCTAGGTTTTAGATAATGCAGAACTTTTTATGAAGAATAACCTTTTTTCCTAAAATTAATAATAAAAAAGTTTTCCATATGATTCCAACTTAGGGGGACATACTGTATATGACATAACATATTTTCATTTTTTTTTAATGTTTTTTATATATTAAAGCCTTCAAGGCAACCAAGGGAATCATTTTTTATGTGTGAAAATAGCATTTTATTATTTCTCCAGGAACATAAATCTAACTATATTTTTTGGAAATTTAAGCACTGTTACATAAATTGAATCAGATTTTATGTGTTTTATTAGTTTATTACACACCGAATTTATTAAATTTATTGTGATCCGTAGTATAATATTATTACATTTATAACTGAAATACTGCAATAATAGTTTGATTAGACGCGGTTGGTGTTATCAATTTTCCAGGAATAAGATCATTGCAATCATTTCCAAGAATTTTCTTTATAAAACAACATAATGTTTAACAATAACAGTTTTCTGTAAAAATTAAGAAAAAATATATGTCTTTATTGGAACATAATAAGTCATTAACATAATCTACCGCAGTTATTTTTCTAGTTATTTGATATAAAGTTCTATTAATTCACTAATAAAAACTGATAAAAGTCTAAGAAACGCTTAGATTCAAAGGTCAAATGATTTCAATGCCCATTTTTGATAAATGATTTAAAAAAGATAGGTACAATAGTGTAAGTTTAAACCTAAAATGTACGAATTCAAAAATAATTAAAACAATATGAAAAATGAAAAATATATTACGCAATAGGGACAATTTACATCATGTTCTGCATGTCAAAATACACATTAAAAAATAAAGTTTGACAACTTAAAATTATTCTAACAGTCAAACGCAAGAGGTCCAAATACACTTTAATTTACCTTTACCGAGAACATCGAGAATCTTCATTATAAGAACATAGGTGGCCGTGGTAGATTTTGATTTTTGAAATACAAGTTTTTTTTTACAATAATATTGTTCAAACTCAAAAATTGAACCGACCTTCTAGATATAATAATTTCAAATAATGTCTTTGAAAAACTTGGTCTATAATTTTCTTCAAATAATGCATGTAATTTTTTGAAAAGAGGCTTTATTGTTTCAAAATATAAAAAACTATTTTTTTTATCATTTTGTTACCCCTACTCATCCCTACTTGACTATTTATTTTTTACCTGTGTAATTATTTTAACAATTTCTTACCAACAATTACCTACTTAAAGGTACCATCTGTTCAAACGGATAAGAAGAAAAAGTTTTCTTATATGTATAAATTTGCCAAAAACAAAAATTACGTTTACCGTTATAACGGTCAATCTACACAATCTGCAAAAATAGAACTCACATTCTTTTATCTAAAGAAGGTAATCAGGAACGACGGGAATATCTGCTCATCAAAATAATTTAGTGAACTTAATGATGTAACAGTATTAATGATTTTTTACAGTTTTACCTACCACATGCTAAGCGCACTGATAAAAATGTCAGAACGCAAAATAAACTTCAAAATATACAATGTGTACGATGTGTATGTAGTATCTGCATAAGCTGGATTTAACAGTGGCGGAGATATTTTAATATTTTATTATTAACATATTTTATATTTTCTCAAATAATTTTCTAAATTTAATTTAGCTTTGAACTGTGCGCTCATCATGTATGAGTTTCAACGGTATTTAATATACGAGTACTTTGAATGAATAAGAGTTTTTCAAAATATCGAACCCTCATGTATTAATTATCTAAGGAACTCGTGCATGAATTTTTGTGGTTTATAATCGATAACTCATGAACGGATACAGAGAAAATCAACAAATTTTAAATTTAAACTTCAATCCATCCTGTGGTGAGATAATTAAGATTTTGGGCATAGTCGGAACATCTGGGACTACTTTATAGGGGGTCGTTTTTCTACTTTATGGAATATCTGTTATTTACCTATGCTTGGAGAAGAAAATTCTTCAAATAAGAGTTGCTTCTAATATAATTCTCTATAATTTTTGTTATATCCGTAATTTTTCTAAAATGGTCCATATTCGAGAAATTTTACAAAATGTGCAAAATTAATTTTTTTTAAATAAATGTTGTTTGTGATGTTATTCTACCGAGACGCACATAAAACCGATTGGTTTGGATACGGAGTGGAGCTGGGGACAGTGTTAAAAACCGTTAAAATAACTCTTAATACTAAAAATGATATAGATGAAGTTGCAGAACAACTACGGGCCGCAATCATAACATCATATCACAATAACAGCTCGTTAAATAACAAGAAAACTTCTAGGGAGGTGAGCTGGTGGGACACCGAACTCGCCAAACTCAGAAGGAAAATACGTAAACTTTTTAATAAGGCTAAAAAGACGAATGACTGGGGGGAATACACCGAAACACTCACAGAGTATAACAAAACTCTTAGGAAAACATTCTGTCAGGAAATTGAAAATACAACTGAAGGATGCAGACTCCACCGCATTCTAGCAAAAGATCCAATAAACCCTGTGGACCCTGATTGCACAACAAACTCGAATGCAGCAAACCAAACCCACACGAACTGGAACTCTCAAGAGTGAGAAACTGCTAAGCGGGTAGTCACAATAGAGAAAGTAACATGGGCGATACACACCTTCAATCCATACAAATCACCGGGACCAGATGGGGTACTGCCTGTGCTTTTGTAACAGGCGATTGGAACGTAGGCCTCGCATATTTGTAGGCTCTACAGGACAAGTTTGGTGTATAAACATGTACCAAATACCTGGAAACAAAGCAGAGTTGTCTTTATACCTAAACCGGGGTGTCCAAAGTATGCCGTGGCAAAGACTTATAGATCAGTAAACCTGACGTCATTTCTATTGAAAGGATTGAAAAAACTGATTGATCAGCATGTCCGGCAAACCACTCTGATAGAGAGAGGCCATTTCATAGAAACAGAAATAGAAATATATTTTATTCTCAGTAATACATATATAAACATGTTTACATAGTCGTCAGTACATACAAACCAACATGCCTATCAATCATGAAAATCTTGTGAGTCTGCTCTGCATCATCTAGTAACCAAGATAGAGAGCAGGACTCAGTAGCTTTCATAATACCTCCTTTAAATCAATGGTAGCTGCCGCTCGCAAATATGGAAAAGAAGACACCATCTGCTGGAGCATAGAAGACATGTTACGCGGACGGCAAGTACAGGCACAAATGTTCAGTGCAACCATGCAGGCGAATATCCACAGGAGATACCAACAGGGTGGAGTCCTTTCTTATCTACTGTGGAATTTAGTGACAGATGAACTGCTAAAAACACCAAACAATTAAGGACCATACGCCCAAGAATATGCCGATGACATAATCATCCTTATCCGAGGGAAACACCAAACCACAGTCTTTGAACTCATGCAAAGAGCTCTTAGGCTGACAGAAATGTGGTGCGTTAGGGAAAACCTCTTGGTAAACAATTCATAACCTTTACTCAGAAAACAAGGTTGGAGGTTTTAGAAACTACGACTCTGTTTGGAGAAACGCTAAACAAAACGAACCAAGTAAAATATCTGGGTCTAATCCTAGATAGTAAACTTAATTGGAATCAACACTTACAAAAAGTGACCAACAAATGTAAAATGTGTCTCATTGTAGAGAGACGGGCATTTGTAAAAACATGGGGATTAAAACCAAAAATGGTCCACTGGCTATATTTGGCAATAACAAGACTCATGATAACTTATGGAGCGGTTGTTTTTTGGCCAAAAGTAAACCAGAAAACAGACCTCAATACCCTTTCAGGAGTACAGAGGCTGGCATGCCTTTGTATTACAGGAGCACTGAGAAGTACACCGACAGCCTCTATAGAAATCATTCTAAACCTCCCACCCCTTGATCTAGTCATAAAACGGGAAACATGAGTGCATACAGACGAAATCTCCAACAACTGGAACCCACTGGGACATATAAAACATACCAGAATAACACATGAAGTAAATGATTCTATATTAAATATGGGATCAGATCACATGACACCCCTCCTAACCTTTAACAGACTCTTCCAGGTTAACTGTAACTGGAACGAGGTAAATAAGGAGATAGATAAATACTTGCTTAGCGGTCTTGTATGGTATACCGATGGATCTAAAACTAACAAGGGAACAGGCTCTGGCGTACATGGAGTTAAACCCAAATGCGATATCATCGTCTCACTGAGAAAACATGCCACTGTATTTCAGGCTGAAATACATGCAATCGAATTGTGTGTACGAGAGAATTTAAGAACAAACAAACCTAATTCTCTCAGATAGCCAAGCAGCCTTAAAGGCTCTTGATTCAAACAGAATCAAGTCAAAACTTGTCTGAAACTGCCTTGGAATACTAAATGATCTGGCAACCTATAATAAGGTAAAACTTGCGTGGGTACCAGGGCACAAAGGTATCTAAGGAAATGAAAAGACTGATGAACTCGCCAAAGAGAGATCAGATCTACCATTCACAGGACCCGAGAACCTGTATTTGGGATAGCAAAACCTCTGCTTGACAGGCAGGGAACAGGTGGATAACCACAAAACACCCAATTCACTGGCAACAGATAAAAGGGCACAGAATCAGTAAGCTCATGCTAACGGGACCAAACCCACGATTGGCTACTGAGGCACTACACTCGCAAGGCCTCAGATATCCACCATTGTGGGATTACTAACGGGGCACTGCTTGCTAAAACACCTTCATGCGATGGGATTACACAATGATACCACTACGTGTAGACTCTGCATGGAAGAGGAGGAAACCTCATACCATATGATCTTCGAATGCGAAGCTCTTACTAGGCGACGTTTCATCCTTTTCGGCCTAGACCCGGAAAAAACGCCCCAGGAACACTTGGCAGGGAACCTATTAAAACTAACCAAAGGCACAGGACTATTCCAAAGATAATACCTGAATAAGGGGAAACCAAGGGAATACAAATGACCCAAGAAGCCGCAGTGTTCTGGGCCAAACCTAATCCTACCTGCTTACAATCGATAAAGATAAAGATGTTATTCTCTATAATTTTTGTTCTATACATGATTTCTCTAAAATGGACCGTAGAGGAAAAATTTGAGGACAAGTATAAAATTTCTCTAAAATGGACCGTATTCGAGATATTTGACAAAAAAGGCAAAATTTGAATTTTTAAGAAAAATTGTTTTAAAATAAAAGTTGTTTGCAATGCCACTCTCTATAATTTTTGTTTTTACATAATTTCTCTAAAATGGACCGTAATGGAAAAATTTGAGGAAAAGCGTAAAATTTTAATTTTTCAATATTTTTGTTGGCAATAAATATAATATGAAAAATATTTCGAATAAGATGTGTCCGGAAATAGTAGATTGTACAACACGTGCGCGAAGCGATATTTTTCCGACGAGCCAAGATGTTTGTCGTACGAGCCGTCAAGCGAGTGCCACAGTTTAAGCAAGTAGGAAAAGTGCTTTGCGCACATGTAGGTTATTTTTTTTTTCTACTACCACGGATTTTAGAGAATACAAAATGTATGTATATTTAGGCAAACATATTTTTACATTAAATTATAAAATTCTCCAACAATAGTTTATGTTCGTGGTCTTTTGGTTTTTTGTTGGAATGTGAGACAACAAAGCCGAATATAAATCTTCCAAATTATCAATCTATAATTTCCAGAGTTCATCTCTGCGACATGCACCCATCAAACCAAAGGCTAAAACATCCTGCAACAAGTTAAGTTTGTTATTAGTGATATATTTTTAGTGTATCTATAAAAAAAGCAAATAAAAAAATAATTTATTTTTTAAACTGGAATTGAAGGTAGGACCCGGGTACCCCACTCTAGACAAACACTCTACCCATCTCACCATAAGGAAATATCTAAATATTGTTGTATAACCACCTGAAGCCGACCCTGGTCCCTTTTGATGTTATAGCTGTCACTTTGTCTATGTTTCGATACCGTAGTCCTTCGCGAAGCTACCACAAAAATCAATGCGCGTTGGCTGAGTCATAGAGGAAGAAATTCCGGAGATTCTAGACCACTCAGAATGTACTAGTGCAGAGCTGACTTTATATAAATAGCTTAAGTTTGTCGGTATACGTTAAGTTTCAATATAAGTGCTGTAAGGAAAAGATAAATTGCAATAAATAAATTAGAATTGAGAGTTATAATAGTGCCTAAGTTTTAAATAAATTAAATAGTATATTATAAATAAATTCTAAATAAACTGTTCTTAATAAATAAAGTATTTTTAAAATAAACAATCGTTACAATATAAATCACTGCGATTTAATTTTTATGTGGAATTCAAAACTTTGTATTGGAAATAATATCTAAGATCTAGAAATTTAGATCTGCTTTGATTAATAAACATTTATTGTCTGGTGCATTATTTAAACAGTTGTGTATTTCTTCAGAAGTCGAAGTTTTTGATTTTGTTTGTAGTGCAGGTTTCATTTTGTTTTTCTTTTAATATGCCTTAAGTCTCGCATATTTGGAAATGTCATTGTTGTGTTTTAGATTGACAGTCTTCTTTATCATTGAATACTGGGACCACAATGTAAATGCTTTTAAACTTTTTGAAATTTTTTCGAAATATGCTAACATCACTTTTTCCTTGAAATATCTGGTAATAAGTTTTGTAGGGCCTCTCTAGCCTTTTTTGAAGGTATATTTTCCATTTTCGAGTCTGACGAATCTAGATTTATTTTTGAACCTACGGAACAAATAAATAATTATATATATTAAGACTGAAAGATATATCAGGAATCACAAAGTAGTTAGTATAAAGTATTTAAATAGTCCTATATACTTACAGCATAATGATAACTGCTTTTTCAAATTTCAAAAATAATTTGACGCTCTTCGGACTATCAATTTGTAAAACACAAAACAAATCAGAGTAGGCGCATACATTTTAGGTGCGTTAGTTTATTCAGGGGGTTGAATAGATTAGTAGTGGAATTATTTAAAGTGTTTTGTGTATTTTTATTTCATAATTCTGTTGAACTGTCACTAATATGTGTTCACCGAGAGGAACATATGAGCGCATACGGTATATAGAAATGACAAGTTTAAAAAATCTTGATGGCTTGAATGGAGCCTAAATAGACGATCGCATCTTTACTCGACATACTTGACATAAGTGTGCGAAAAGTAGTTACTGCCTTTGACAAGGAAAGAGAGAGGACGCACAACAAGTATATCAAGCACTTGTAGTATTCTGTACCGATTATGGATTGGCCGCCATTATTTTGGTATTAAGCATTTCGGAGACACCAAAGCTTTTTAATCGTGTATATTTGTGATTTTTGAATTAATTAATTAATTAAACGACATTTGATAATTACTTTGTTGCATTGGTTTATTGTGTTGTATTTTATTTGGTTATTATAAGGCTTGGTATTTATATATTGTACAAGTCTCACTCCAGAGTAATTAATGTTACTTGCCAAGTTTATTTTATGATTTTCATTAATTTCTAAGCAATTAGGTAATAATATTAAAATGGCCAAAAAAGTTTTTGCAGTGGTGTGTCGTACAATTCTAAATATTAACTTTTATCAAATATTTACTCTTTACTGATGAATCTACTTTCCATAATAACTAATTTGTGAATAGACATCATTTTTATAGCACCAAACTGTAGATCAACAAAACCGATGGTCGTTAAACGTTTATGGTGGAATGATAGGAACACAGTTGGTGAAGCCATACTTTTTTATGGCCATTTAAATAAAAGAAAAATTTTAAAAGTTTTGAAAAAAGATTTCTCGAACTTTCTAGAGGATATTCCTTTGGATATTAGACTAATAATGTGGCTGCAGCTGGATGGTGCTTTCGCCAATTTTTCTGATAATATCAGGACATATATAAACCAAAAATTGTTTGAAGAATGGATAGGAACAAGAGGCGCTACTAATTGCCACCCTAATTAACGAGTCTAGATTTTTTCTTTTGGAGATATGTTAAAAATGTAGTTTATCAAATTCAGCAGACCGCAACCGAAGATATGAAAACACGCATTCGTGATGTATTTGCTTATTATTAATTTAAAGAGTTTAAGTAATGTAAAAAATAATTTTGAAAACCGAATGGACATCATTTTAAACAATTATTGTAAATTTTAAATTAACTGACAAATTTTAGAATAAATATGTTTATTTAAGAGCTTTGTTAAAATAAAAACTATTAGTAAATGATTGAAATTAATTGATTCATTGAAACTATTGATAATAGTTTTAAAAATAGTAGCTGTGGGTATATGGCACACTATAGAACTTTTTACGTAAATTAAATTTCCTTTATATTGGTATCTTAAAATACAGCGTGTTTAATTTAAATTAACGCAGTAATTAAATAAAACATTTTACTCTAATAAAACTTCAAACACCCCGTACATTTTTTTAATATTTTAATGATTCTGATAAAAAGTTACAACATTTTGTAAGGACCTATCAAAAATTGGTGAATTATTTCTTTTGTACCACATTTTCAAAAAATGTCTAATAAATCGGTATATTATCAAAGATGAGAATAAGAAATATTTATAAAATTAAAATTATAAAATAAATAAAATTATAAAATTAAAGGAAAATTTAAGATGCCCCATTTAAAAAAATATTACTTTATATTGGTATTCGGGTTTAGGAAGCCCTGTATATATGAATCTAATTTTAATTTGTAGCAGCCGTTGAGTTGTATATTTGACCGAAAAAATTTTTAATATCGTTTGTAGTTTACCCACCAGGCTCCGTCCCGTTGAGCGTGGCGCACCTTGTATATATATTTTTCTTGTGTCTATTTATTGTTCCTCATTTATTTTAATTTTTACGCTTTGAACTTGCTTTATACCTAAAATGATCAAGTACTAATAACATAAATAAAAGTTCACTGTTTTATTTCCAACATGTTACGCCTCTGGTCAAATAGCATTGTTGTTAGAATGGAACACGATTTCCTGCGACGTTACTTATCCCCTCATTATTTAGCGCACGCTTATGTCATTTTATTGCATACATCTGTCACTTTTTCGTAGTTTTGTTAGCAATTGTCAACTTTGCAAATGATAACTGATGCAGAAAAGCGCGTTTTGAATAGTAGTTATAGAAAAATGTATGTATTTAGTTTATCCTTAAACGTTTACAGGGATGATACAATATGTTGTACAAAATAATCGGAAATATCCTCTACCTAATAACTAGACAGGAAAGTTATGGTTGGGTACATCAGATTTTTTGGTTTGTTATCACCTTGTTAGGATAGATTCCTTAATTTCGTAAGGGAAATTGGGGTTTCATTTTTACGTTTACAAAACAGCCTATAGTTTTCAGATATTCAACTAATATTCTTTCACCCTTTTTCAAATTAGTTTTTGTTAAATTAAAGAGTGTATTAAAATAATCGATAAACACTATAAAAAAAAAAAATAAAAATAAAACGGAGACAATTATGCAACCAAATCCAAAAATATGATTTCCAATAAATAACTATAATTGAGCAACTTCATTTTTTGAAGAAGACGAACGTACAGATTCGGACAGAAGACAATAGGAGCACACATTATTTTAGTATATCCCACTTTTTTTCTAATATATATTATTTCCCAGCTATAGAAAATAACAACCTTGCAGATAATGTTCTTGATACAAGCAAAGCCGCTGTGCTTTTATTATGAAAGTAAATTAAGGAAAATTATTTCGTACAAAAAGTGGACACGGTAGGTATGCAAATTCGCTTGCAAATCCAGCGAGCGCGCTTAGAGTTGAATTGTAGTTCAAAAAGCCCGAGGCATAATTCAAGTTAAATAAGTTGGCGTGAGTGGGTAGTTCAGCATACAAACACAGCGACGCTGCATACAAATAGCGCATTGCTGAAATTGCATCCCGTTTGAGATACATCGCTACATGGCGCAGGTCCGGTCTAGGATACTGTAGGTACAGTGTGAAAACTATTTAAAAATATCTTTTCAATATGTAATATTTTAAAATACCTATGCGTAATTCGCAAAACTGATTTGAACGACTCATAACAAGCGTAGAATCATTCTGTGTACTTTTTAGTTCGTGCACTATTCAGTGTCGGTTTGTAATAATTTTAAAAGGGTGTACATTTTTTTCTACTAATTTTAGCAAGTTCGGTAAAAAACTTTGTACCCAGTGCTTGATAGCATCACTTAGATGAACCATTACCAAAAATGGTACATTATGCTCTACAAGCAAAGAAATTATTTTAATTTGTACCTTTTTAGGGTTAGTACCTTTTTAGGGTTAGGTACCCGAGGGGTAACCAGCGGGATCCTATTACTAAGCCTCGGCTGTCCGTCCGTCTTCTGCCAGCGGGCTGAATGTCATGATCCGTAATAATATGTTGCAATTTTCACTATATATTTCTGTTGCAGCTATAACAACAAATAATAAAAATAATCTAAAAATAATGGGGTTCCCCTACTAGAAACATGTTTTTTTATTTCATCTGTAACTCTGGTATTTTTGAATAACTTGTCAACCTAAAAATAGCGTGTTTTCTGTTGTTTTGAAGAGAAAGATTTCAGAGATAAAAAACCCGCCAATGAATCCTGAAACATGATTTTTACGATTCGCATAAACAATATGCTCTCTTAATAAAATAATTATTGATTAAAATTTTATGCTGCTGCCTATATCGTAACCACTATACACATCCTGTGTTTTGCAGAGCCAAAATGACAAGAATGGTTTCTGTTCCCATTCCGCCCGGTAGGACTGTTCACACATTCGTTTTATTTTTTTAATTTGCCTTTTTTAATTCTCTCGATAAGAGTAAAAATGTCACCTGTCGAGAATATTTCAGATTTTTACGTTTTAGGGTCCCAAGATTACAAAAAACATGTTTCTCAATTCCGTCAATCTGTCGTCTGTCGTCTGTCGTCTGTCGTCTGTCGTCTGTCGTCTGTCGTCTGTCGTCTGTCGTCTGTCGTCTGTCGTCTGTCGTCTGTCGTCTGTCGTCTGTCGTCTGTCGTCTGTCGTCTGTCGTCTGTCGTCTGTCGTCTGTCGTCTGTCGTCTGTCGTCTGTCGTCTGTCGTCTGTCGTCTGTCGTCTGTCGTCTGTCGTCTGTCGTCTGTCGTCTGTCGTCTGTCGTCTGTCGTCTGTCGTCTGTCGTCTGTCGTCTGTCGTCTGTCGTCTGTCGTCTGTCGTCTGTCGTCTGTCGTCTGTCGTCTGTCGTCTGTCGTCTGTCGTCTGTCGTCTGTCGTCTGTCGTCTGTCGTCTGTCGTCTGTCGTCTGTCGTCTGTCGTCTGTCGTCTGTCGTCTGTCGTCTGTCGTCTGTCGTCTGTCGTCTGTCGTCTGTCGTCTGTCGTCTGTCGTCTGTCGTCTGTCGTCTGTCGTCTGTCGTCTGTCGTCTGTCGTCTGTCGTCTGTCGTCTGTCGTCTGTCGTCTGTCGTCTGTCGTCTGTCGTCTGTCGTCTGTCGTCTGTCGTCTGTCGTCTGTCGTCTGTCGTCTGTCGTCTGTCGTCTGTCGTCTGTCGTCTGTCGTCTGTCGTCTGTCGTCTGTCGTCTGTCGTCTGTCGTCTGTCGTCTGTCGTCTGTCGTCTGTCGTCTGTCGTCTGTCGTCTGTCGTCTGTCGTCTGTCGTCTGTCGTCTGTCGTCTGTCGTCTGTCGTCTGTCGTCTGTCGTCTGTCGTCTGTCGTCTGTCGTCTGTCGTCTGTCGTCTGTCGTCTGTCGTCTGTCGTCTGTCGTCTGTCGTCTGTCGTCTGTCGTCTGTCGTCTGTCGTCTGTCGTCTGTCGTCTGTCGTCTGTCGTCTGTCGTCTGTCGTCTGTCGTCTGTCGTCTGTCGTCTGTCGTCTGTCGTCTGTCGTCTGTCGTCTGTCGTCTGTCGTCTGTCGTCTGTCGTCTGTCGTCTGTCGTCTGTCGTCTGTCGTCTGTCGTCTGTCGTCTGTCGTCTGTCGTCTGTCGTCTGTCGTCTGTCGTCTGTCGTCTGTCGTCTGTCGTCTGTCGTCTGTCGTCTGTCGTCTGTCGTCTGTCGTCTGTCGTCTGTCGTCTGTCGTCTGTCGTCTGTCGTCTGTCGTCTGTCGTCTGTCGTCTGTCGTCTGTCGTCTGTCGTCTGTCGTCTGTCGTCTGTCGTCTGTCGTCTGTCGTCTGTCGTCTGTCGTCTGTCGTCTGTCGTCTGTCGTCTGTCGTCTGTCGTCTGTCGTCTGTCGTCTGTCGTCTGTCGTCTGTCGTCTGTCGTCTGTCGTCTGTCGTCTGTCGTCTGTCGTCTGTCGTCTGTCGTCTGTCGTCTGTCGTCTGTCGTCTGTCGTCTGTCGTCTGTCGTCTGTCGTCTGTCGTCTGTCGTCTGTCGTCTGTCGTCTGTCGTCTGTCGTCTGTCGTCTGTCGTCTGTCGTCTGTCGTCTGTCGTCTGTCGTCTGTCGTCTGTCGTCTGTCGTCTGTCGTCTGTCGTCTGTCGTCTGTCGTCTGTCGTCTGTCGTCTGTCGTCTGTCGTCTGTCGTCTGTCGTCTGTCGTCTGTCGTCTGTCGTCTGTCGTCTGTCGTCTGTCGTCTGTCGTCTGTCGTCTGTCGTCTGTCGTCTGTCGTCTGTCGTCTGTCGTCTGTCGTCTGTCGTCTGTCGTCTGTCGTCTGTCGTCTGTCGTCTGTCGTCTGTCGTCTGTCGTCTGTCGTCTGTCGTCTGTCGTCTGTCGTCTGTCGTCTGTCGTCTGTCGTCTGTCGTCTGTCGTCTGTCGTCTGTCGTCTGTCGTCTGTCGTCTGTCGTCTGTCGTCTGTCGTCTGTCGTCTGTCGTGGTGAACTTTGTTTCAGTTAAGTTGAATTTAAAAATTTGTTTTAAATTATTTGCAATTAGTATTTCAGTATTTTACAGCATTTTTTAGAGTTTGTTTAGTGTTGTAGTGTTAAAATCATAATCAATAATATGGACGAAAAAGCGGTCTTACAATTGTTCCAAAGAAGAAGAGTTATTATTATCGAAAAATATAAAAATATTGTTGAATAATAGGAAATCTCAATTATTCTGTCGTAATTCTCAATCTACGTGCGATGCACAAAATGGTGTTAAAAATAGCGGACACACCGTCTTTTCACGGATTTGTTGACCTCTCTTTTTAACTACAGGCTTCCGCGGAAACCTCTCGCGTTTGATCCACATACTGCACCGACAGACTCAACCAGCCAGAGCACAGTGGCGCACCAAATAATAGAGATTAACATGTACGAAAATATTAAATATATTAAAACTAAAAGTTAAATTAAAGTTATATTTTTTTTGTTATTTATGTAATTTTAAAGTAATGTTTTTTGGAAATAAATTGGATGTTCACTGCACAAATGAACCAATGGAGAAACCGCAACGTTAAAAAAATTCATTTAAATTTTTATCTTATACACCCTGTAACTATTTTTGGGTGCACTTTTGTATATAGGTAAGTACGATTTAATCGACCTATTTTTGACCTGAGAATACGTGGTATAATTTATGACCAATTTTTTTGAAACACCCTGTATATTAAATTATGGCACTACTATCTCCTCTCGACTACAATGATATTTGGATTGTTTTTTTGAAACATTTCGACTTTCCTCGTATAATTTCAAAATCCAAATTAATCAAACTTTAATTAATGCCAATATGATAAAGTTTTCTCCAAACTCTCCAATATTATTCAAACACAAATAAAGATATTAATAATGCCACAAACATTCATTAGAATTCAATGGCAATACTAAATTCCTAGATACACTTTATAACTTCTATTCAACTTAGACACTTGGTTACCATTTCTGTGCATAAAATGCCGTAATTCAACCCTGCATGAATGCACACGATCTATTCACATTCTGGAAGCGCCAGAGTTGCATGAGTTGCCAGCGATCCCAGCTAGCAACATTGCCTATACAAGCGGAACGTGTCCGTTTAGTTTGAATATAAAGCAGGAGAATTATGAAGGTATTCATACCAATGCACTGCATGTCTAGCCCTTTTAGGTAATGAGCGATTCAGATAGCGAATAAGCCTCGGACAAGTTTGTTCAGGGCTACTCTATCTCTTTCTGAAGATATCATATTTCTTGTCTTGTTCTAAATGAAGTAACGCGCAGATAAAAATGAGAATTTCTATCTAAGTACAAAAATAAATTATTTATTTCAATATAATGATCGTTGGTCAATTTAGCAAACGAAAATATGTCAAAAATATTATTGTAGGAGATATAGAGAAGTAATGCAATAATAAATAAAATTTACTAAATTAATTTACTCATAAATTTATTCAAAAAACATCATCATCAATGTCAATAACGCTAAATACTGAGTCTTAAAAATCTTAAAAATTCCTACGTTTCTTAACCAGGATCGGATGAAAAACCTAAAACCTATGTAAAGTATATACAGGGTGTAACAAAAAGGTAGGTCACAAATGGAACCACATACTCTGGGCTTCAAAATAACTCGATTGAACATAACTTACCTTAATGCAAATGTGCACACAAAAAAGTTACAACCCTTGGAAAGTACAAAATGAAAATCGATTTTTCCAATAGTTCATGAACATTTTGTAATGAAAATGGATACATGGGTTTTTATCCTCAAAGCAAACCACGAAATCTGTACATAAACATTTTAGGGGGGTATTGAACCTCTAGAACCCCCCAAACTTTTCTATGCATTACAATTAATTTAGTATTGTGACACCATTGGTTTCATACAAATTTTTCTTTTTATTTTTTTGCTTTTCAGCACTTTTTCGAAAAGCCAGTTTTTATCGTAATGCAGCCTCTTTGTCATTATCCTTCAAAAATTTTGAGTAACAAAAAGTAAGTTATAACTCAGTATTTATGTTATTCGCAGGTATATAAAATTTATACTAATGTGTACTATTTTCTATAATAAATCTTCAAAATGTCCTCCATTTAAAACCGTTTTAAAAAGGAAAACCGAATTTTTTGGAAGATCACTGGCTTCTGATGAAATCGATTTGCACTTTCAATGATTCGATTCCTCAATTGTTATTAGTCGATTATTTCAACAGAATAGATGTCCTCTTTCATAGAACCCCAGAAACAAAAGTCAATAGGGTTAAGATCTGGACTTCTGGCTGGTCAAGAAATAGCTGCATCAGGGCCCCTTCCAATCCAACGTCCAGAGTACAGATCAAAAAGATATTTCTTAACTTCGTTATCAAAATATGTTGGGGCATCAGCTTGTAAGTACTACATATTTTGCCTTATTCCTAAATGTACCCCTCCCAAGTACTCTGGTAAATCATTTTGTAAGAACTACGTAACTTGCACCATTCAAATTATTTGGAAGAAATACTGGTTCTATTAAATTATTATTCACAATGTCTGCCCAAACATTGACTTTAAAGGTCCTTTGGTGATGAGTTATGTTAAGCAGTGCTACGTTTAATTCCTATTGACGAAAACAAATAGCATGGGTTTGAAACTACACACAGGCTCAAATAAAAATAAACACTTTACTATTTCAGCTTGATGTATTTTCTTTAGGTATTTAGGTATATGTGTGTATTATAAATGATAAAGGAAAGGATAGCATACAACAAAAGCAACAATACTGAATAAGCCTTGACGTACTAATATAAAGAAAACATGCAGTTATGTAAATAAGACACCAAAAGCTGTTAAATAAACCAAGGCGTATCGATACAGATTGGTGTAAATTGTTGGTAAGTAGAAATATATATATTATATTATAAATTCAAGTAATTATTAGATGTTATGTAACTTGTATCATCGTCTATCCTCTATTAATTTTGCTTTTAGATGAACAATGGAAAAAATAGGAAAGGTCTTACTAGATTATCCTTTGTATAGTTTATTACTACCAAGTCTTCATCTGGTTAGAGCCACTGTGGATATGTTCTATCGGAGCTTGGGTACTTCTTACCACAAAAGTATAACCTAGTGGTCAGCTATCTAGAAGACAGGTGGCTCCTCATAGGGACAGAAGGAAAAATGAGAAGGATGACGCGCGAAGTACCACAAGGCTCTGTTATAGGACCAATGCTATGAAATGTGTACTGCGATGGCATCCTAAAACTCCCGGTACCACGCGAGGTGAAGCTAGTTGGCTACGCGGACGATGTAAGCGTAGTAGTGACGGGGAAAGACGCGGAAAAACTGCAAACAACGGCAAATGAGGTCTTAGAAAATATAACACAATGGTTGACAGCAAAAAGACTGGCCCTAGCCCCACAAAAAACTGGGATGGTTATCTTAACAGGAGGACGTACCGTCAGGGAAATCAATGTTAGGGTGCAAGACGTAAGAGTATCGAGCTAAAAGGAAGTCAAATATCTTGAAGTATATTTTGACCATAAGTGGGACAAAATGTCAAAAATGTAGCTTAGCTATGTCCATAATACTTTATGGGGCAACGACATGGAAACGAGCCATGGAAAAAATATTTAGGAATACTCTCCTAAAAGTTCAAAGCAAAGTAGCAATCAGAATTTCCTGCGCATACCGAACAAACTTAACGAATACATTTTTGATCATCGCCAGAACACCTCCTATCCATCTATTAATGAATGTAAGTTGCGCTATGCGAAATGGCATGGATAAATGAGTGGCTACTGACAACACAATTCAGAAATGGCAACAAGAATGGCAACGAGAAACTTATAAAAGTCATTGGACGAAAAGGCTAATTCCCAATATTGAAACATGGGCTACAAGAAATCAAGGCGGGGTCTCATACTACCTTACATAGCTAATCTCCGGACACGGGTGTTTTCAGGCATACCGATACAGGTTCCACGTCACAGAGAGCAATGAATCTCATTACTGCAGGGAAATAGACAAAATTTTTGAATGCCAAAGATGGAGCAATGAAAGGACGATGCTAGAAATCAAGATTGGGAATATAAATCCGGAAAATATAGTTAACAAAATGTTAGTAAACCAAAACAACTGGAATGATATAAGCCACTTCGAAACGGTAGCACTAAGCAAGAAAGAAGCCGATGTCAGACAGAGGGAGAGAAGATAGGCACAGCCCCATTCTACTGGAAGCAATTCCGGAAGGCAGTCCCTAGTAGACCATGGAAAGGCAGCGGAGAGGTTTTAATCGGAGTTGCGTCATTGACCCAGTGCAGGTACAGCAATTGTTCATGCAACCATTTAATTATACTATCAATATGTCCCTAAGGCAGGCAGGTAGCAAGATAGATACCAACTAATAATATAGATAAGTGAAGCGAAAATAGAGTAGATTATAGTGAAGTAAGAAAGAATAGAGTATAGAAGATAAGAAGAGGTCTAAAAGCAAGAAAAAGGTAGATATTTAATAAAGCTAATTCTATAACTTAATTAGATGTGTTAGTTACTCACCACGGGTCTAATAGGGCCTCAATGATTTCTTTGATTAGCAACGAATCCACAAAGTTATTAGCGTTTTCCTTGAAAACCTAAACAGTTTGCTAATCTATTGTTTTCCTAAGAAACTTTAAAATCCGCAAAACGAATATGCACCCACGTGCAGCATGCAAGTTTTCTTTCCGCATATGCCGGAAAACGGAAATCAAAAAAGAAGAAATTATATTTGTCATAACCAACTGTCAACCCTTTACCTGAAAGGTTTCTAACCATATATTTTGACTACTGGAATGGTCATAGATTCTAAGGCTAATAATATCAAAAAAGAAGAAATAACGAAAGATATCATCTTAGCATTGTTTACAAATTATTGAATGCTAAATAAATTATATTTAAAATCTAATATTATATTAAAATAATATTTGTTATTTATTTCAGAAGCTGCTGCAGATGAAGAATAGCAGTACCCCAGTACACAATAAAATATAGTATATTGTATCCATAATAATTTTTCAAATAATGTTCGAGACTCTCTCAATAAAATTAGCCCCATTAATAAAATTAAATGCAATCAGACACCATGGATCAATATACGTGTTACACAGGCACAAAAATTACGAAACGCAGCGTACAATAGATTTAAGTTTACAGGTACTCAGGAGGATTGGAATGATTATAAAAACAAGAGGAACCAGGCAGTCAATGTATTACGCCGAGAAAAGAAATTATTCTTCGAAGACAAAATTGACAAATCCAAAGGAGATAGCAAAAAGATGTGGCAAACAATAAAACAGTTATTTGGACAGAAGAAAGAAGATCTGCCAATAGATAAAATCAATTTTGAAGGCTATTCCGGACCACCTGAAGAAAACTTTAATAAATATTACAGTGATAGCATTCGTGATCTAGCTGAGAGTATAGAAGATAAAGGCTTACTGCAATTTGGAAATGACCTTGAAGTACAGAAAGAACAATTAGCAAAATTTCAAGAAATTACTTTCAGCCAGTTACAAAAAATAGTGAGCAGCCTAAAGAATAAAAGTTCGAGTGACGGTTTTTTAAGTCCAAAACTTCTTAAAGACCTATTTTGTGTAGTTGGATATCCCTTGCTAAATATTGTAAATACAGTGATAACTAGTGGACGAATCCCTTCGGATCTCAAAATTAGTGTAATCGTGCCAATAGCTAAAGTTCCGTCGCCAACCCTGCCAGAACAATTTAGGCCAATTAATTTACTACCAACTATAGATAAAATTATTGAAATTGTGTTAAGAGATCAATTGAAGCTATTCTTTGAAAGAAACAATATTTTGTACTCAGGGCAGTCTGGTTTTCGTGATGGTCGTTCATGTGAAACGGCATTGCAATTTGCATGTTTTAACTGGAGGGAGGAAATTAATAAAGGAAAAGTAGTTTTGAGTGAATTTGTGGATTTAAAGCGTGCTTTTGAAACGATTGATCGGAAACTGCTACTCTACAAACTACAGAAATATGGTATAAAATCAGATGCCATAAAATTAATCCACAACTACCTTCAAGGCCGATACCACCAAACTAGAGTAGGCAACAGTGTGTCCAATGGAACGGAATGTAATTTCGGTGTACCACAAGGCAGTGTCCTGGGCCCTTTATTGTTCATTATATATATAAACGACATAAAGGACGCGTTATAACAATCTTTTGTAAGTTTATTTGCGGATTACACACTCATATCTGTCGCGGCTACTAATTTTGAAGAAGCTGTTCGCACCTTAAACAGTGAGCTAAGTATTCTGTATGACTGGTTGTGTATCAACAAATTAAAACTAAATGCAAATAAAACCAAGTTTATGGCAATGGGATCTAAATCGACCTGTAACAATTTTGCGGAGCGAAATTTTATCATCTGTATAAACAATATTGCCATCGAACAAGTATACACGATTAAATACCTAGGAGTTATTTTAGATCCTCAATTGACTTTCAACAGTCATGCAGACTACTTATGTAGGAAATTAGGGAAGAAAATAGGGTTCTTTAGAAGAATAGCTTCAAATTTGTCTCAATGGAGTAGAAATCTTGTTTATAACACAATTGTATATCCACACTTTAACTTTTGTATGTCACTTTTACTTTCATGTAATAAAGAACAAGTAAGCAGACTTCAGGTACTCCAAAACAAATGTATGAGAGTTGTTCTAAAATGTAATATTTACACTCCAATCAAAAATATGCTACAAACCCTAAATTGGCTTTCTATTGAACAGGATATTAAAAAGGCAACCCTCGTTGTAATCTATAAAATGATGCATCAATTAACACCGAAATATCTAAGTGAGTTACTAGTTACGCGGCAACACTTACATTCTCGACATTTAAGATCCGATGAAAATTTCAACATAAATTTTTCAAATAAAACTTTCTTAATGGGATCGTTGCTAATTAATGGAATACATCTTTTTAATAATCTGCCAAAAGAAATAAAAGACTCTAGCAATTTGAATTTGTTTAACAAAAAATTATGTAAATATCTTAGAGAATCAAATTAAACAATTGTGTATATTATGTAAGATAACAAAAAAAAAATATGTAAATAAAAAAATAAATAATTGTATATAATAGCAATGGCTAAATAAACGGATTCATTCATTCATTCATTCATTCATTTGATTATTAAAATTAATGATAAAATGCTGACTTTTTATTTGATAAATTAAAATGAATTTACACACCTAACAACAGTTTCCAATGCTTGTTCAGCCTGTTGAGCTAGCCTATGTATGGCTGCATCGCAAGACTTTTCAGATTAGTAGGCAAACTGGTATCGATATATTGGTATATCCCGTAGAACATCGTCCCGTATATATCTATCGATCAATTTCTCTAATGTTTTTAGTAGAAATGATGTTAGGCTGATTGGTCTGAAAGATTTGGTTTCCTCGTGAGACGCTTTCCCGGGTTTGGGAACGAAGACAACTCTTGCACACTTCCATCTTTGTGGAACATATCTGAGGGCTATGCTAGATCGAAATAGTTTACACAGTGGTCCCTCCAGTACTTCCTGACCCTTTTGTAGAAGTGTCGGGATTATAACATCAGATTCAGCTGTTTTGTATGATTGAAAGGAATTTATCGCCCACACAATTTTTGTTCGGAGCCAGACATTTGGGCGCGGCCATCCGGGCGCGGGACGTTTGGGCGCGGCCATCTGGGCGCGGGACGTTTGGGCGCAGGACTTTTGATTAAAGGGTTATATTTTTCGAATTTGTATTTTCATTAGCTTTTTTGTCAGTAAGAGTTATTAGTATTTTTTACTACAATTAATGTAATAAAAAGATAAATAATATTAGAAATATTAAATTAGAGTAAGAATATAAAAGCTTCTTAGATTTTTATTAAATTTGAATGTTTTAATTGAAGCAATTCTGGTTGTACATAAATTTGGATCCATATGGGACTTTTTTTAATACTACCATTGGAAAAATACGTCGTAGGACAATTACCTCTGCTTATTTGAAAACTTAAAATAGCCCATATCAAAGTTGGCTACTGAGTTTCCTGTCAAATTTTTTTTTCTTTTTTTTTGAAAAATCCTTCAATATAACTTTTTTTGGTGAAAGACGGATAACTAATGTCAGTAGTTAATTATAATTTATTATTTCGCGTGTTTATATTAGGTATTTGACACTGACAGTTCTGAATAGTGAATGTTGAAACTTTTCGATTATTTATAGTTAATCTGATTTATTGCTTCCTCATCAATATATAATATAAGTACTAAATATTCTTGAAAAAATATTTCAAGTTTGATTTTTTGTTTAAATGGTAAAATACGAGTTTACGAGTGAAATCTACGAGGTTTTGTAGGTATAAATAAACAGTCTAAAAACTGTCCAACGAGGGAGAGATGTTGCTTATGAGCACTTACTTGCGGGAAATGAGCCTACACCTACAGAACAAAAATTTATCCAGGCTAATAAAAGATTTAAAAAAAAGATTGAAGATTACAATAATGATCATGGCCAAATAATAGGAATATTATTGAATTTTTAAGAGGAATTTCATACAATTACAAAATGACTGTTTAAAATTTATATTTCTATAAAATTGTATATATTTTATTTTAGAAAATAAAACAGTAATAGTACTCGTAATAATATGTGTTTAATTTCCCTCCGCCGAAATAGCTCGCGCCCAAATGTCCCTGCGCTCAAATGTCTCCGCGCCCAAAAGTATCCGCGCTCAAATGTCCCCGCGCCCAAAAGTCTCCGCGCCTAAACCGTCTCGCCCAAACGGTCTCGCCCAAACGGTCGCGCCCAAATATCCTAGACCGATTTTTGTTCTATTTACTATTGAGTTTGCAAGAGACCAGTTTGTTTTTGAGGCCCTAGAAATTAGTGCCTCGATACTCCTATTATCTTGGTCAAGAATAATTTCACATCCAGGAAAGTGTAACTTTAGTAGAAAAGTTCTGCATAGTCTAAAACCTAAAATTCAACCATTAGATATTATATTTTTTGAGTCGTATACGCGCTGCGTCAAAAAAGATAAATTTTATTTTTCTCAATGACTATAGTACCTTTATTTTTGATAAACTTCATATACGACTCATAACATTTGGTATCTGATTTTTGTATTTTAGGTTTTAGATCATGCATATTTTTTTATGAAAAAACTAATAATAAAAAAGTTGTCCATATATAGCCAACTTACCTACGTAGATTAATGTTGATTATTATAGTTTGTATTTACATGAAATAAGTATTTTCAACTTTGATAAAGGCGTGAATAAAATAAACTTCCAAACGTCGGAAAATTAGAAGGAGTTTTATATTGGCACGCCCTATTCCTATAAACCTAATCCACATAATTGTATAAATATATTAAACTTTGTAATGTAATGTCAACGATTTTATTAATCGGTTTCAAGATAATTCGTCATTGTTTCACACAGTATATAACTTTATGTACAAAAATGCTCATTGTGTCCTCGCAATTCTTTTAAAATGAAATCAAAATTCTGCCGCACGCTCTTATGAAATTTTACCAATATCTATATATAGAGCTGCCATGCCATTTATTCAAAATAAAAACGAAATATTTTGACGCGGAAGTATTTGGTATTCGTCGAAAATGTTCCCTCCATCTGGTAACAAGCAGTAGAACTTCGTTGATTCTCAACAAAAATATAAAAGCAGCGAATATTGCAGCGTTTCTCAGGATTCGAGACTATCAGACGGAAAATATGACTGCACTCGCACGGCCAAACTTTAATAATATTTCGTGAATGGCATAGAAGTTACCTCTTATGGTCGCTTTTCAACCCTCGGGGGTTAATTATTACTATAACGCAAAGTTTAGATAACTTTCGCGAACTCCGTCACCGCCAGAGAAACGTTTTCTCTTCTTCTCTTCCAGTTGATTAACATTTTCTAAGACTCGTTTGGTTGTATTATTTAATCAGCCTTAATTCGTAGACATGCTGTTTCATACGGCAGGTAGGTACTTTGTCGACGATGTTTTGGTTTTCTAACAAACAAAGTGGTTATGAACAAGCCAGATAAATATTTTAGTTACAGTAACCTTACATGTTGGAAACCTGTAAAAAATAGACTGCTAGATTATCTTTATTTTTTATCGTATACCGAAGCCTATGCCTTAGTGATACTTTTAACACCTCCCCTATTTTCCCTTACTAATAAGTAGAAAAATATTGCTAGCATTCGACTTTTTATAGAACCCTAACAAACATACTGTGACGATAGTCTAATTTATTTATAGTTTATTTATTTTAAACACACTATTTATAATTTATTTTTGACGTACTAATTAATTTATATAATACTTAGACACTAACTTACAATTCTTATTTATTTATTACAATTTATGTGTTCAGTCCAACACTCTATACTAAACTAAACTGTGCGCTGATGAGTAGGGCTATTTATACCAAGTCCAACTCTGCTACGAGAAGTCTATATACGCTCCCGAAAATTCCATCTCTGACTCAACGGCACTCTCCGCCCGTTCTAGCCGTTTCTAGTGCGTCAGTGGCATTTCAGGGAGATTCCGTCGTTTCGAGCATGAGTCGGGTGCCAAATTGCTTTAGACAGGGTCGTCTTTAGGAATTTCATGACATTGTCTCCTCCTTAAGAAATAGTTCCTCCTGGAACTAAAACTGAATGGTTGTATTTGCAACTGGATCCTCTTTTACAATTTTCAGCTGCATGGAAGTAACACGGCACAGTCTTCGTTATAACCTGAATACTGGGAGAATGGCTGAAGACCAGTATGTCAACCTGGGTATCTTGGAAGATTACTTTCACCATGTTTCTAATGATCCTCCAATTCAGCTGGTTGCTCTCTATCTGTGGCATAGCTAGTTTCTGTACATTGGACTCCAGTACATGCTTCCTCAGACTAAGTAATACTTCCCATACATCCTGATAGGTAGATCGATCGGAAGGTGTTCTTTGTTACCAAATAGAAAAGATAACGCGATCCATCTGAAGTTTTAATACTTTTTATCTTGAAGTTCTGGCAATCGACCAAACTTCTGCCGGAATTCAGATGCCAGACCTCGAGCGTCGTAGATGTTGGCGGAAGTGCTATGAACCAGCGAGCAAGGTAGTCTCACGTCCAAACAGGACCTTTGCTGGTGTTTGGCCTGTTGATTCATTGACAGCGGATCTATAAGCCATTGCAAAGAGCGAAAAATACTGATTCCTATCTCGCTGATGATTTGAAACCACTTTTGACAAATATTTTCCAATGGTCTTATTCATTCGTTCTACCATTCCATTGGATTGTGGGTGCAATGCTGTGGTTCTGGTTTTCTTCATGCCTAGTCTGTCACAGATTCCACAGAAGAGTTGGCTTTCAAACTTTCTGCCTTGGTCACTGTGCATCTCCAAAAGCACTCCAAATCGACAGCTAAACTCTTTTCTCAATACGTCTGCAACAGTTGCGGTCTCTTGAATTGGAATGGCGTAGACTTTCACCCACTTCATTAAATAATCCATAACCACCATCATGTATTTATTACCATTCTCGGTCATGGGGAATGGTCCAGCAATATCTAAGGCGATCCTCTCAAATGGACTACCAACGTTGTATTGCTTCATAGGAGCCTTCCTTTTTTGCTGAGGTCCATTACTCATAGCAAAGCTGGTACATTTCTTACACCAGTCCTTTACATCATTGGAACTATTCATCCAATAGGTAAAACCTTTCACAAACTCTCTTAAGGGGTTTCCTAACACCGAGATGTCCTCCTGATGGACTGTCGTGTAACTAACGAAGTACTTCGGATACTTTATTCCTTGGAATGACCAACTGTCTGTCTGCTCTCGGAACCATCATCATTTTCAAGTACTCGCTTCAATAAGCCGTCTTCCAGGATAAAGGAGTCCCACTGAGCCAAATACGACTTAAGTACTGGAGAGAGATTAGATACTTCTTGCCAAGTGGGTCGACTATTTTCCTCTTTCCATTGTCGCTCTTCTTTAAAACGGTATCGTTCTCGTGTTCTTTCCTAAGTTTGACAGAGGCCCACTCATCGCTGACAACCGACGTTGCTTTCATGACAATACGTACATGGTTAGCGAAATTCTATGCCTCGGCTCTTTATAAGAAAAGGAAAAACGATAGAAAAAATCTGAGAAGAGGTTAGGTTAGGTTAGGCTAAAATTGGAAAGTGAGGTATTGACGTCATCAAATTTTTTATTGGATACATATCTATTTAAAGGTACCTATTTCGTTCCGTTAAAAATATTTATGAGTAAATTTGTAAAAAAGATATTAAAAATTCGCAATCGACAATAATTTAACTAATGCTTGTTAAATATTGTTTTGTTATCATTTGACTTTGAATAAAGTCGATATGATATTAATTTATGCGGAATCTCAAAAGAACCCAAAAAAAGCAGTTCCGTAACGTGTTATTCCAAGCTTTAAAATATTCACATGCAGAATATTCCAATTCTCCAATGTATTCCACTCAATAAAGAAGGCAAAGGATTGCAGGAGTAGGGACCTAAGCAATTCTTCAGAAACTTGTTCAACGTGCTTAGAGAATGAACATATTAAATGTCTAAGAGATAAGATACATATTTTGGGGTTTTCGGTTTTATCTCACAACAAGGGTGGGAAAAATTTTGAAGTAACAAAAGATTAATAAATTCTCTACAACTTTTGTTTTACGCCTTTTTTCGAAATCGCAAGTGGTTTCTATCTGCATGCTCCGGAAAAGTGAAAATTTTCGAAAAATAGTTTAACCTACCATTTTTAACCTTCAAACAGGAGGAGGATCTCAGTAAAGGTACTATGTTCATTCTAAAACAAGCCCCATGTTAAATCCCATAAGAAATCGCTAAGGTTCATTCTAGCAATTTTTGTCTAAATCAAGGTCACGCGTCGAAGTTCGAAGTCTGGGTTATCAGTAAACATGATAACGTCGAAAATCCAAGATGGCGGTAATAGTTGACGTAAACAACGAAAAATAAGCAAAAAATTCAACCTACCCTCCTTCACCCCCACGACCCCCTCATGCTTATAAAATATGGTCGGTACATGCGATACCTCGTTGGAAAGGCCTTAACGTACAGAGTAAGGGAAAAATAATGAAAAAATGTCAACTGCTCCCTTTCATCCCCGCGAACCACCCCCTCATTGAAAATCGATCAATCATAGTGTGTGATACCTCGTTGGAAAGGTCTTAACGTACAGAGTAAGGGAAAAATAAGCAAAAAATTACACCTACCCTCCTTCACCCCCACGACCCCCCTCATGCTTATAAAATATAAAACATGTGATACGTCGGTCTTAACGTACAGAGTAAGGGAAAAATAATGAAAAAATTAATCTCCTTTGACAGAAAAATCATGCGCAATGCCACAAGGGCCTTAGTACGTATCTTCACTGCTATTGGTCCAATTCAAACGGGAAAAACGACATTAAGTAGAGATCGTGGTATAGATTAACGTTGAAGAGAATTTTTGCGTAGAACGAAAAGCCACAAGGGCCTTAGCGAATATCTCAGCTATCGTTGGTCCGATTCAAACGGGAAAAACGGAATTACGTAGAGATCGTAGTATAGATTACCGTCGAATAGAAAAATCATGCGCAGAACGAAAAGCCACAAGGGCCTTAGCAAATATCTCAGCTATCGTTGGTCTGATTTAAACAGGAAAAACGACATTACGTAAAGAATGATGAACATTGAACAGAAAACTCATGTGTAAAGCCAGAAGGGCCTTAGCGTATATCACGTGGTCCGATTTAAGCGGGAAAAACGGCATTACGTAGAGAATGATTAACGTAGAAGAGAATTTTTATGTAAAGCCAGAAAGGCCTTAGCGATTCAAACGGCTACGTGTAGAGAATGACATCTAGTTGTCATTTCGCACATGCGCAGTTCATAATGCCGTTTTCATATCTTTGTTAATATCGATCGGATTTGAACGATGAAAATGGTAGATGACAATGTCATCTAGATGGCATGTGCACATGCGCAGTTCAAGGGTCAGTTCTCGCTTGTCACTTTATATCTTCGTTAATATCCCATCAGATGTCTTGAACGATGATGGCGATCATCGTTCACGTGAACTAACCATATACAAGATGGCGGAGTCAAAAGGACTTGTCAACTGTCAAGTATAACTTCGTTGCTATTGGTCGGAAAGGAATGGGGAAACAAACAGTTGATGTATTCGTTTCGTTTCGTTTCGTTACGTTTCGTTACGTTTCGTTACGTTTCGTTACGTTTCGTTACGTTTCGTTACGTTTCGTTACGTTTCGTTACGTTTCGTTACGTTTCGTTACGTTTCGTTACGTTTCGTTACGTTTCGTTACGTTTCGTTACGTTACGTTTCGTTACGTTTCGTTTCGTTACGTTTCGGTTACGTTTCGTTACGTTACGTTTCGTTACGTTTCGTTACGTTTCGTTACGTTTCGTCACGTTTCGTCACGTTTCGTCACGTTTCGTTACGTTTCGTTACGTTTCGTTACGTTTCGTCACGTTTCGTCACGTTTCGTCACGTTTCGATACATTTCGTTACGTTTCGTTTCGTGGACAAAAGGACCTAAGTCTCGGTGGCATGTCACCAGGTGCAAAATGGTCAAAAGGATCTTAGGCAGACAAACGGAAAGATAGACAGACAAAAATACAGATAAAAGGACAGGCAGACGGAAAGAGGAGACAAATATCTCCTTAAAATTTATTGATACGAGGATCCAAAAAGACCTAAACATTGAATAATACTTAGAAATCATGTAGAGAGCAAAACACGCCTAAGAACAAAAAACTACTGAAGAAGAAGATGAAGAGTGAAACGTTGAAAGGTTGATATCCGTAGAAATTTATAGAAAAAAGAATGGAAAATCGTAGAAATCTTTAAAGAATACACGCTGCTGCATTGTCAAAGGGGCCGTAATAAATGTAATAACCAAGGAGACATTACTTTTATGGATCTCTGAATACGGGAAGGTAGCAGTCAAAAGTTCAGTATTTTAGAATAAGTCTAAGAAGTCGTATTATTATTATAGTCATACATTATCGTCGTTTCCTTATTACTTACAAGTACAATAAAAATACTCTACGTCCATTGTCGATGGTAAAAAGGTAACAAAATACTCTTCGTCCATTATCGTCCATTATCGTATGTAAACCTGCGCAGTACGTTATTGTCGTGTCATCGTCTTAATCTTTATTAAAAATAAATACAATTACAATATACCATCATCGTTTGTACTTGATTTTTTTCACATTTAACATTTTCAATCTTAATAATCATCTGTAAAACATTTATTATTACCATCTCTTTTTTTCAAGCTATCAACCTAAAAAATATCGCAGCTATCCAACCATTGTCATCTCTACAGGTTTTCGTATGCCTATTCAATATTCTTTTTAACCTAAAAATATGGCATCTGTCATCTGTCACTATTAAAAAACGTTTGTACTCACTTTTTTTCGTATATTATTATTTAGTTTCAGTATTTTTGCATCATCTTCTGTCTCGTATAACTCGTTAAATCCAATAAAAAGGCCTCATTCATTTTCATAAAGTAATTATTGATTGCTTTTATATTTAGCATTTCTGTCCTAAAAATATGACATCAGGCATCCGTCATTATTAAAAACGTTTGTACTCACTTTTTCCGTATATTATTGTTTAATTTCGGTTTTACATCTTAAAAATTATGGCATCTGTCATTAAAAACCAATAAAAAGATCCCATTCTTAGACATCATCTCTATACCGAAGGTATTTCTTAATTAGAAAGCAATTATCGATTGCTTTTATATTTAGCATTTCTGCCCTAAAAATATGTAATCTGTCATCCGTCACTATTAAAAACGTTTTGTACTCACTTTTTCATATATTATTGTTTAGTTTCAGTATTTTTGCAGCATCTTGTGTCCCGTATGACACGTTAAATCCAGTAAAAATACCCCATTCATTTTCAGAAAGTAATTATTGATTGCTTTTATATTTAGTATTTCTATACATTTCGACCCTAAAAAATATGACATCTGTCAGCCGTCACTATTAAAAACTTTTGTAACTCACTTTTTTCCTCATTATAGGCATTTTCTTGTTTAATTTCGATTTACATCTTCTGTCTTAAAAATATAACATCTGTTATTAAAAATCCAATAAAAAAGGGCCCATTTTTAGACAGCACCTCTGTGCCGAAGGTATTTCTTAATTAGAAAACTATTATCGATTGCTTTTATATTTAGCATTTGTATATATTTTTCGTTTTTCAACCTGAAAATATGACATCTATCATTTAATCCAATAATAAAAATATGATATCTGTCATTAAATCGAATAAAAAAGCACTACTTACATTTTTGTCCTAAAAATATGACATCTGTCATTCATCACTATTCAGTAAAGTTTTCATTTCATACATACTATTTAATAAATCCTTTTTTATCACCAAAAATTATGTTAGAAATATCCATTTAATTATTTTGTATCGGTATTTGAAGTTTAGCTGTATATTTCGGTGTTACCATAAATTCTCCTCTGTCCTAAAAATATGCCATCCATCATCAATAAATACATTACCATTTAAAAAAAGTACAATCAAAGTTTAATTTCATACATACTCTTTTAATGGAACCAGTTTTAGTTAACAAAAATTATGTTAAAAATACGTAGTCGATCTAGGTATCCGGCTATTTGAGATTTTACACTCAGTTTTTCATTATTCACTAAGTAGTTAGGTGCAAAGAGACGACTAAAATTAAAATTTTCAACTACTTAGTTACAAACAAACTTACTTACATCTGAAAATAAAGGTTCAGTTCAGAATGAATTATAAATTTTCAAGGTGTTCGGTTTGTATAAAGATAAACGATATCATCGGTTATTTCCTGTCTACAAGTATAGATAACTCAAAATATTAAAACAATATTTTAGTGCTTAATGGTAGGCAACCATTAATACAATGTAAGAGCAAAAGGACATTAATCTTATTAATAGCCCATAGTTAAATGGAACAATCTCTACAATAAAAATTTCTAAAACTGTTTAATCAGTAATTTTCATAGAAAATTCATGATGGTTGTATATACCGAGGGAACAAGAAACACCAAACTATCAATATTATTACATCAATTAAATGGACCAAAAGTAATACTGTATATGTTATTTTCACCGGTAAATGTTTAATTGGTAAAAGAACATACTTGTTAATACCTAATAGACCGAAACCGTTAATTCGGTTTCAAAGGAATATTTATATTGTCACATTAGATTAATAACGCATCCACCAATGGTGTGACAGTATGCTCGTAGAGATGTTCACTGTACATTGAACAGATTCCAATTCGAGTACCATTCTCATGAGGCAAATAATATAGATATCTCGTTACAAAGTCTAGATGAGAGACAAGTTAGATATTATTGGACGGCGTTACGAAAAACAAATGGTATTATGTAGAATACGTGACGTAGAATAATATTAAAAAGAAAAATAATACAAAAACCAAAAGAACCTAAGTATTCACTATTATCGAATAGAATTAAACGAGAAAAAATTACATTGTAACGGAAACGAGCCGTAGATTAACGCTGAAGAGAAAAATTAGGCACATTATCTTTGAAGAGAAAAGCCATGTGCAAACCCAGAAGGATCTAAGTAGTGACTATTATCGGATAGAATTAAACGGGAAAAAAATAAAATTTTAACGGAAACGTGATGTATATTAACGCTGAAGAGAAAAATTAGACTCAATAGCCGTAAGGACCTAAGTATTCGGCTATTATCGATGCAATTCATATTAATAGGCATACATCGTCATTAGTCATTGTAAGAAATCTCAGTTTAAAGCATTCTTCCTTCATTGTGGTATGTTATCGTTAGTCATTGTCGTTGGATATTAATAAAAACAAGGTAAATGAATACTCAACCAATTAACTTAACAATTACAAATCTTGAGCTGGCGTAACATATACTAACTACGGTCATCGATTGTACTCGAATTATCTTCTCAGGTCCTCGTTTGTTTATTTTCTTCTATCACTTAAAAAACAATCAATGACTTAGCAAGTTACTAAGCAGAATTTTGCTACAACAGTCATCTGCATGTCATTCGTTGTTGAGCACCGCTTATCTTTATCAGTATCGATCAGATTGTGACTAAATTTAAACGAGCAGAATTTTTTGTTACAACCGTCATCTGTGGGTCATTCGTTGTTAAGCATCACATATCTTTGTTAGTATTGGTCAGATTTTAAGTAAATTTAAACGAGTATTACGTCATTCATTGTTTCTTTTCGGGATTTTTTGAAAATATTTCTCATATTTTCGCGAGTTTTGAAGTCGTAAGACCATATGACATACTAATAATAAATCTGTTACGCTAATAATGTAGGATTTGCTTCAACAAACTAAAACGTATATTTTTCTACGGTCAATGCTAATGTAAGTTTAAAAAAACCTCGTTTCAGGACACCTCTGAAGACATCTGAAGACCTCTGAAGGCCGTTTCAGAAGACACCTGAAGAGCTCTAAAGAACGTTTCTTAAGACCTCTGAAGAACGTTTCAGAAGATATCTGAAGACCTCTGAAGACATCTGAAAACGTCTAAAGAGGAGTTGAACACCGTAAAAGGACACAGTATAAATTAGTGTGTTACCTCAAAATACAATAGATTTTATAAAGATGACTGAAGACATCTGAAGACGACTGAAGAGGAGTCGAAGACCGTAAAACAGCACAGTATAAATTAGTGTGTTACCACAAAAATACAATAGATTTTATAAAGATGTCGTCGGATACAGCACGTAAACGAAAAATTGTAGATCTTAGACTTGTTATACGAAAAAAAGTATAACTCTCTGAAGAAAATGGAAGTTGATAAAAAAGAATTGAACTTTTTAAACTCTGTGATAGAACCATTAAAACAAATAGCTGAAGTATCGTAAAACATAATCCTTCGTAGAAATGCCTGCAGAATAACATTTCAAAACATTCCATTGCCTTAAAAAGATATATTTATTGTAATAAGAAAGACATTAACGTAATGCAGCATCTTCATCGCAAACATCATCCTACATATATTAATGGTGTGATACCATTTATTTAGATTGAAACGGTTATACTGTAACATTAGTATCATTCATATCAAATCCAACGGTATAACAAGATAACTCTTAATATAATTTTTCGAACTTCATATCAAAGATGTACTACGACAGTGAAAAGTCAGCCTACCAAAATCTGTTGAAGAAGCCTCTAGAGAGACTCTATGAACAAAGAAAAGGAGACATAGAAGCAGCGTTTAAAGAATCGATGATGAAAAAGTGAAATCAATCGATAAAGGAGAACATGCGCAATAACTGTCACACCAACAAGGTACACCGAGTACCATTCTCATGATGGAATAATTTTGGTTATTTCGTGAAAACTATCCAATATTTTTTAATATTACTGTCTACTAAATGGTAAATGTTTTAGATTCTTCAATTAATAATAACAGATCCTAGATACGAGAATATTTGTAGTAAAAGTATGATAAAAGTCTTAAGATGTTTATCCACGATTAAAGCTCATGGAATCAATACCAGTATCAATATCGGTGGTAAAAGCTAATGATCTTAAAATTACTTGTAATATTCATCTGACATAGATTTGTCGTCTAGATGAGAGACAAGTTTTTGTAGACATTTCACTTAAAAACGACACTTTGAAATAAAATAAGGCATACTATTTTTTCTATCAACATTGCTAATAAAGTAAATATTCATTCAACAAATCTCTATCAACAGAGATATGAAGAGTATGAAGAACTTCTTAGCGATTACTTGTAACAAAGCATGGTGAGTATATTAAATTATATGAACTACATCATTGTCAAAACGGACAAGTCTATATCTTATTTACTAGTACATTTTTCGCAGGAAGTCATTAGCGTAAAACATAATCCTTCATATCAATACAGACGGTATACCAGCATTTATATTCGAAAGTATATTTATGATGTAATGAAACTGTTAAGTTATATTTCTCGTAATAAGCTAGACAGCATCCTTTACAAATCAGTGGTGTTCTAACGTTCATTTAGAATCAAAGGATAATTTTTAATGTAAGAAATATTAGAGTAAAGGTACATTTACCAATACTGTGACAGTATCCTTCATACCAAAGCCAATGGAAAATTACCATATAAAAATTCAATAATATTCAAACTTGTTGATATATCAGCTAAATACATTTGACGAAACTCTAATAGAATATAATATTTTTCTACGACTAAATTTAAACAGATACACTGGATATTAAGTAAAGTCTTTTGTAAATCAACTATATAATTACAAACGAATTCCAATGGCTAGGTAAAAACGAGGTGATTCAGAGTTCTTAACATTTAATAAATTTTAATAGGATCTTGGACACCAATGCTTTTTAAATGGAAAACGTGTAGTTTACTCTGGACAGTAGAGTGCAGGTGTGGACATTTAAGTAAAGACTGGACAAATATTGCTAATAATTTAAATGGGGGAAAGTTATTTGTAATAGGGTAAAGTCAACATTGGACAATGAAAATAAAATAAAATATATTTTGTTTTAAAATTATATTTTTAAAGAAACAGTATTAAGTATTTACATTAACTCAATGAGTTTTAAAATTGTCTCTCTTTGAAGCTCAGCTTTTTTATTTAGCCCCATTTTTAGTAAACTTGTAATAAGTTTCTTTTTCTTAATTTGTTTTTCTTTGTAATTATTCCTAATTTCAATACCCCGTTCTGTTTTGTAAAATTGTCTCCGTTTCTCGTTAGCTTCTTCCCTCCGCCTTATTCCTTCGGCACCTCCATCACATCTACATGTGGATTTATCATGAAGTTCGTGTTCGGATGTGTAGTTTTCTAAGTCTTTTACACTTTCAGATGCTAATTCTGAAATTTCTGTGCGTACTAAACCACACTGTTTTCCTCGAGAATGTAACCAATCTTGTTTAAATACTCTTCTATCGTAATGAGAATGAGGTGTACCCCTAAGACCATCTCCATCCCTTCTAAGTAGCTTTTGTCCATCGGCACAGGTGATGTATCTGAGGACACCAACAGCATGGTCCAAGCAAATTATTTTCCTGAAAGTTGTTTTTGAATGGAGCCGTGTACCAGTGCGCTGTAGTTTTTTCTTGTAGGCCAACATTGTAAATCCATTAGTAAAATGTATTAAAGCGTGAAGATGTTCATGTGCTGTACTACCATCGTCTGCTATTAGATGACATCGACAAATAGAATACCATTTAATATTTGGAGCACAAGCAAGTAAATTAAAGTCCTTTTCATTTAATATTAAATGACACCATTCTTTGGACAATTCTTCGTAATCTTGTGCCATTTCCTGTGGCGACAAAGCGTTAATTTCATTTAGATTCAAGAGAGTCAAATAATCAGTTTTTGACAGTGAAGACATTTTTTTGTTATTTTTAGAGAAACTACTCGTAGAAAATGTCTCAATAGACTGGAAGAGTCTTTAATGTCTCAATACCTTAAACAAATAATTCATTACCCCCACCACCAAGATTTTTGCGCACGCGCAGTAGTACAAACGAACGTGATGTAAGCGTCGTTACGACATGCGTTCACGTGAACGAAGGTTAGGTTAGGAGGGCATACGAGAAGTTCTCCATGTTTCATCGTTTTCTTATTTTTCATCTTTTCTCGGTAAATTGCTTTAGAACTTCGTTCACGTGAACGCATGTCGCAACGACGCTTACATCACGTTCGTTTGTACTACTGCGCGTGCGCAAAAATCTTGGTGGTGGGGGTAATGAATTATTTGTTTAAGGTATTGAGACATTAAAGACTCTTCCAGTCTATTGAGACATTTTCTACGAGTAGTTTCTCTAAAAATAACAAAAAAATGTCTTCACTGTCAAAAACTGATTATTTGACTCTCTTGAATCTAAATGAAATTAACGCTTTGTCGCCACAGGAAATGGCACAAGATTACGAAGAATTGTCCAAAGAATGGTGTCATTTAATATTAAATGAAAAGGACTTTAATTTACTTGCTTGTGCTCCAAATATTAAATGGTATTCTATTTGTCGATGTCATCTAATAGCAGACGATGGTAGTACAGCACATGAACATCTTCACGCTTTAATACATTTTACTAATGGATTTACAATGTTGGCCTACAAGAAAAAACTACAGCGCACTGGTACACGGCTCCATTCAAAAACAACTTTCAGGAAAATAATTTGCTTGGACCATGCTGTTGGTGTCCTCAGATACATCACCTGTGCCGATGGACAAAAGCTACTTAGAAGGGATGGAGATGGTCTTAGGGGTACACCTCATTCTCATTACGATAGAAGAGTATTTAAACAAGATTGGTTACATTCTCGAGGAAAACAGTGTGGTTTAGTACGCACAGAAATTTCAGAATTAGCATCTGAAAGTGTAAAAGACTTAGAAAACTACACATCCGAACACGAACTTCATGATAAATCCACATGTAGATGTGATAGAGGTGCCGAAGGAATAAGGCGGAGGGAAGAAGCTAACGAGAAACGGAGACAATTTTACAAAACAGAACGGGGTATTGAAATTAGGAATAATTACAAAGAAAAACAAATTAATAAAAAGAAACTTATTACAAGTTTACTAAAAATGGGGCTAAATAAAAAAGCTGAGCTTCAAAGAGAGACAATTTTAAAACTCGTTGAGTTAATGTAAATACTTAATACTGTTTCTTTAAAAATATAATTTTAAAACAAAATATATTTTATTTTATTTTCATTGTCCAATGTTGACTTTACCCTATTACAAATAACTTTCCCCCATTTAAATTATTAGCAATATTTGTCCAGTCTTTACTTAAATGTCCACACCTGCACTCTACTGTCCAGAGTAAACTACACGTTTTCCATTTAAAAAGCATTGGTGTCCAAGATCCTATGGCGTCGTTCTCAAATTTCGTCTTCGTGCGATATGGCCATCAAATGCGTATCGTTCGTATGTCTTCTAACCTAACCTTGGTTCGCGGCGATAATAATACCTTCAAAGCTAATAGCTATTGCAAATGTCTGACAGCTACAATGCCATGCTATCAACGACTATATTATTATTATTTTTTTTTTAATACGCTGAACACTATATTGAAAATTCCGAAACTAACCTATAATTAACCTGCTTTGATATATTTAGACTTTTCTTAGAGAACGTACCTTTCTGGTAAAATGAATCATATCTACTTAACGTTGTTTTAATTGTTAAAAAAATATAGGTTCTGCCATTTAAAATGCCAAAGACATCCTTCATACTATTGTATCAAATCTTCATACTTGTTAATGTTATTTTATTTATTTTGTATTTTATATAGTCTTTGGATCTCGTTTATCATTATTTGATTACTAAAACTTTGCTTAATGACGTACTCTATCGAATTATCACTTAGCCTATTATCAGCCAGTTTTACTATTTAGACTTTTCTTAGATTTCTTTAATAAAATCAATGTACATTCCTAAATTTATCATACTAGCTCTATTAACCTACTCTGCTATAACACAGCCTACGCAGAAAAATTATAATATCCTAATTCACTGTTTGGTTATAAAAATCCTAATTCATCATTGCATTTTGATATGAAAGATACCGTCACAACATTGGTGGTTGCAATTTTACTCTAATATTTCTTACAATATAATATAAGTATTCCTTTAAATTTAAATTATTTATTCTTTTGTATCAAATTTTGACACCTTTTTAACGTTATTTTTTAATAAATGCTGAGTACTCTGACGTATCTTCCATTTTATATAAATTAAGAAATTCATCCTAATTTTGCTACAAAATCATCTTTTGTAGCTATTTAATATTAAAATTTATTAAATGTTAAGAACTCTGAATCACCTCGTTTTTACCTAGCCATTGGAATTCGTTTGTAATTATATAGTTGATTTACAAAAGACTTTACTTAATATCCAGTGTATCTGTTTAAATTTAGTCGTAGAAAAATATTATATTCTATTAGAGTTTCGTCAAATGTATTTAGCTGATATGTCAACAAGTTTGAATATTATTGAATTTTTATATGGTAATTTTCCATTGGCTTTGGTATGAAGGATACTGTCACAGTATTGGTAAATGTACCTTTACTCTAATATTTCTTACATTAAAAATTATCCTTTGATTCTAAATGAACGTTAGAACACCACTGATTTGTAAAGGATGCTGTCTAGCTTATTACGAGAAATATAACTTAACAGTTTCATTACATCATAAATATACTTTCGAATATAAATGCTGGTATACCGTCTGTATTGATATGAAGGATTATGTTTTACGCTAATGACTTCCTGCGAAAAATGTACTAGTAAATAAGATATAGACTTGTCCGTTTTGACAATGATGTAGTTCATATAATTTAATATACTCACCATGCTTTGTTACAAGTAATCGCTAAGAAGTTCTTCATACTCTTCATATCTCTGTTGATAGAGATTTGTTGAATGAATATTTACTTTATTAGCAATGTTGATAGAAAAAATAGTATGCCTTATTTTATTTCAAAGTGTCGTTTTTAAGTGAAATGTCTACAAAAACTTGTCTCTCATCTAGACGACAAATCTATGTCAGATGAATATTACAAGTAATTTTAAGATCATTAGCTTTTACCACCGATATTGATACTGGTATTGATTCCATGAGCTTTAATCGTGGATAAACATCTTAAGACTTTTATCATACTTTTACTACAAATATTCTCGTATCTAGGATCTGTTATTATTAATTGAAGAATCTAAAACATTTACCATTTAGTAGACAGTAATATTAAAAAATATTGGATAGTTTTCACGAAATAACCAAAATTATTCCATCATGAGAATGGTACTCGGTGTACCTTGTTGGTGTGACAGTTATTGCGCATGTTCTCCTTTATCGATTGATTTCACTTTTTCATCATCGATTCTTTAAACGCTGCTTCTATGTCTCCTTTTCTTTGTTCATAGAGTCTCTCTAGAGGCTTCTTCAACAGATTTTGGTAGGCTGACTTTTCACTGTCGTAGTACATCTTTGATATGAAGTTCGAAAAATTATATTAAGAGTTATCTTGTTATACCGTTGGATTTGATATGAATGATACTAATGTTACAGTATAACCGTTTCAATCTAAATAAATGGTATCACACCATTAATATATGTAGGATGATGTTTGCGATGAAGATGCTGCATTACGTTAATGTCTTTCTTATTACAATAAATATATCTTTTTAAGGCAATGGAATGTTTTGAAATGTTATTCTGCAGGCATTTCTACGAAGGATTATGTTTTACGATACTTCAGCTATTTGTTTTAATGGTTCTATCACAGAGTTTAAAAAGTTCAATTCTTTTTTATCAACTTCCATTTTCTTCAGAGAGTTATACTTTTTTTCGTATAACAAGTCTAAGATCTACAATTTTTCGTTTACGTGCTGTATCCGACGACATCTTTATAAAATCTATTGTATTTTTGTGGTAACACACTAATTTATACTGTGCTGTTTTACGGTCTTCGACTCCTCTTCAGTCGTCTTCAGATGTCTTCAGTCATCTTTATAAAATCTATTGTATTTTGAGGTAACACACTAATTTATACTGTGTCCTTTTACGGTGTTCAACTCCTCTTTAGACGTTTTCAGATGTCTTCAGAGGTCTTCAGATATCTTCTGAAACGTTCTTCAGAGGTCTTAAGAAACGTTCTTTAGAGCTCTTCAGGTGTCTTCTGAAACGGCCTTCAGAGGTCTTCAGAGGTCTTCAGATGTCTTCAGAGGTGTCTATTAGGTATTAACAAGTATGTTCTTTTACCAATTAAACATTTACCGGTGAAAATAACATATACAGTATTACTTTTGGTCCATTTAATTGATGTAATAATATTGATAGTTTGGTGTTTCTTGTTCCCTCGGTATATACAACCATCATGAATTTTCTATGAAAATTACTGATTAAACAGTTTTAGAAATTTTTATTGTAGAGATTGTTCCATTTAACTATGGGCTATTAATAAGATTAATGTCCTTTTGCTCTTACATTGTATTAATGGTTGCCTACCATTAAGCACTAAAATATTGTTTTAATATTTTGAGTTATCTATACTTGTAGACAGGAAATAACCGATGATATCGTTTATCTTTATACAAACCGAACACCTTGAAAATTTATAATTCATTCTGAACTGAACCTTTATTTTCAGATGTAAGTAAGTTTGTTTGTAACTAAGTAGTTGAAAATTTTAATTTTAGTCGTCTCTTTGCACCTAACTACTTAGTGAATAATGAAAAACTGAGTGTAAAATCTCAAATAGCCGGATACCTAGATCGACTACGTATTTTTAACATAATTTTTGTTAACTAAAACTGGTTCCATTAAAAGAGTATGTATGAAATTAAACTTTGATTGTACTTTTTTTAAATGGTAATGTATTTATTGATGATGGATGGCATATTTTTAGGACAGAGGAGAATTTATGGTAACACCGAAATATACAGCTAAACTTCAAATACCGATACAAAATAATTAAATGGATATTTCTAACATAATTTTTGGTGATAAAAAAGGATTTATTAAATAGTATGTATGAAATGAAAACTTTACTGAATAGTGATGAATGACAGATGTCATATTTTTAGGACAAAAATGTAAGTAGTACTTTTTTATTCGATTTAATGACAGATATCATATTTTTATTATTGGATTAAATGATAGATGTCATATTTTCAGGTTGAAAAACGAAAAATATATACAAATGCTAAATATAAAAGCAATCGATAATAGTTTTCTAATTAAGAAATACCTTCGGCACAGAGGTGCTGTCTAAAAATGGGCCCTTTTTTATTGGATTTTTAATAACAGATGTTATATTTTTAAGACAGAAGATGTAAATCGAAATTAAACAAGAAAATGCCTATAATGAGGGAAAAAGTGAGTTACAAAAGTTTTTAATAGTGACGGCTGACAGATGTCATATTTTTTAGGGTCGAAATGTATAGAAATACTAAATATAAAAGCAATCAATAATTACTTTCTGAAAATGAATGGGGTATTTTTACTGGATTTAACGTGTCATACGGGACACAAGATGCTGCAAAAATACTGAAACTAAACAATAATATATGAAAAAGTGAGTACAAAACGTTTTTAATAGTGACGGATGACAGATTACATATTTTTAGGGCAGAAATGCTAAATATAAAAGCAATCGATAATTGCTTTCTAATTAAGAAATACCTTCGGTATAGAGATGATGTCTAAGAATGGGATCTTTTTATTGGTTTTTAATGACAGATGCCATAATTTTTAAGATGTAAAACCGAAATTAAACAATAATATACGGAAAAAGTGAGTACAAACGTTTTTAATAATGACGGATGCCTGATGTCATATTTTTAGGACAGAAATGCTAAATATAAAAGCAATCAATAATTACTTTATGAAAATGAATGAGGCCTTTTTATTGGATTTAACGAGTTATACGAGACAGAAGATGATGCAAAAATACTGAAACTAAATAATAATATACGAAAAAAAGTGAGTACAAACGTTTTTTAATAGTGACAGATGACAGATGCCATATTTTTAGGTTAAAAAGAATATTGAATAGGCATACGAAAACCTGTAGAGATGACAATGGTTGGATAGCTGCGATATTTTTTAGGTTGATAGCTTGAAAAAAAGAGATGGTAATAATAAATGTTTTACAGATGATTATTAAGATTGAAAATGTTAAATGTGAAGATAATCAAGTACAAACGATGATGGTATATTGTAATTGTATTTATTTTTAATAAAGATTAAGACGATGACACGACAATAACGTACTGCGCAGGTTTACATACGATAATGGACGATAATGGACGAAGAGTATTTTGTTACCTTTTTACCATCGACAATGGACGTAGAGTATTTTTATTGTACTTGTAAGTAATAAGGAAACGACGATAATGTATGACTATAATAATAATACGACTTCTTAGACTTATTCTAAAATACTGAACTTTTGACTGCTACCTTCCCGTATTCAGAGATCCATAAAAGTAATGTCTCCTTGGTTATTACATTTATTACGGCCCCTTTGACAATGCAGCAGCGTGTATTCTTTAAAGATTTCTACGATTTTCCATTCTTTTTTCTATAAATTTCTACGGATATCAACCTTTCAACGTTTCACTCTTCATCTTCTTCTTCAGTAGTTTTTTGTTCTTAGGCGTGTTTTGCTCTCTACATGATTTCTAAGTATTATTCAATGTTTAGGTCTTTTTGGATCCTCGTATCAATAAATTTTAAGGAGATATTTGTCTCCTCTTTCCGTCTGCCTGTCCTTTTATCTGTATTTTTGTCTGTCTATCTTTCCGTTTGTCTGCCTAAGATCCTTTTGACCATTTTGCACCTGGTGACATGCCACCGAGACTTAGGTCCTTTTGTCCACGAAACGAAACGTAACGAAATGTATCGAAACGTGACGAAACGTGACGAAACGTGACGAAACGTAACGAAACGTAACGAAACGTAACGAAACGTAACGTAACGAAACGTAACCGAAACGTAACGAAACGAAACGTAACGAAACGTAACGTAACGAAACGTAACGAAACGTAACGAAACGTAACGAAACGTAACGAAACGTAACGAAACGTAACGAAACGTAACGAAACGTAACGAAACGTAACGAAACGTAACGAAACGTAACGAAACGTAACGAAACGTAACGAAACGTAACGAAACGTAACGAAACGAAACGAAACGAATACATCAACTGTTTGTTTCCCCATTCCTTTCCGACCAATAGCAACGAAGTTATACTTGACAGTTGACAAGTCCTTTTGACTCCGCCATCTTGTATATGGTTAGTTCACGTGAACGATGATCGCCATCATCGTTCAAGACATCTGATGGGATATTAACGAAGATATAAAGTGACAAGCGAGAACTGACCCTTGAACTGCGCATGTGCACATGCCATCTAGATGACATTGTCATCTACCATTTTCATCGTTCAAATCCGATCGATATTAACAAAGATATGAAAACGGCATTATGAACTGCGCATGTGCGAAATGACAACTAGATGTCATTCTCTACACGTAGCCGTTTGAATCGCTAAGGCCTTTCTGGCTTTACATAAAAATTCTCTTCTACGTTAATCATTCTCTACGTAATGCCGTTTTTCCCGCTTAAATCGGACCACGTGATATACGCTAAGGCCCTTCTGGCTTTACACATGAGTTTTCTGTTCAATGTTCATCATTCTTTACGTAATGTCGTTTTTCCTGTTTAAATCAGACCAACGATAGCTGAGATATTTGCTAAGGCCCTTGTGGCTTTTCGTTCTGCGCATGATTTTTCTATTCGACGGTAATCTATACTACGATCTCTACGTAATTCCGTTTTTCCCGTTTGAATCGGACCAACGATAGCTGAGATATTCGCTAAGGCCCTTGTGGCTTTTCGTTCTACGCAAAAATTCTCTTCAACGTTAATCTATACCACGATCTCTACTTAATGTCGTTTTTCCCGTTTGAATTGGACCAATAGCAGTGAAGATACGTACTAAGGCCCTTGTGGCATTGCGCATGATTTTTCTGTCAAAGGAGATTAATTTTTTCATTATTTTTCCCTTACTCTGTACGTTAAGACCGACGTATCACATGTTTTATATTTTATGAGCATGAGGGGGGTCGTGGGGGTGAAGGAGGGCAGGTGTAATTTTTTGCTTATTTTTCCCTTACTCTGTACGTTAAGACCTTTCCAACGAGGTATCACACACTATGATTGATCGATTTTCAATGAGGGGGTGGTTCGCGGGGATGAAAGGGAGCAGTTGACATTTTTTCATTATTTTTCCCTTACTCTGTACGTTAAGGCCTTTCCAACGAGGTATCGCATGTACCGACCATATTTTATAAGCATGAGGGGGTCGTGGGGGTGAAGGAGGGTAGGTTGAATTTTTTGCTTATTTTTCGTTGTTTACGTCAACTATTACCGCCATCTTGGATTTTCGACGTTATCATGTTTACTGATAACCCAGACTTCGAACTTCGACGCGTGACCTTGATTTAGACAAAAATTGCTAGAATGAACCTTAGCGATTTCTTATGGGATTTAACATGGGGCTTGTTTTAGAATGAACATAGTACCTTTACTGATCTCAATTCGTCGTATTTTTTATGCATGTTCAACAAAAATTCTTTTTTTGTTAAAAAGAGGGCACCTCAGGGGTGGTCCCATATTAATTTGATCAAGATCTAATAATGGTCCATAAGAAAACCATCACTCTTTATTTTTTTGTATTTTCAGCGATAATTATGTACCACGTTGTGCGATTTCTAAGATTTTTTTTTTGTTAGAATAGGGATCCCTCAGAGGTAGTTCCATATACAATTGGTCAGGAGCAGATGATCTTTGAGAAAATAAAAAAATCTCAATTTTTAAGGGCATCTGCACGATTTTGAAGTCGGTTTTTCAAAGTTACTTTTATAACTTGTTCATGATACATTCTGTAACGTTTGTTTAATTAATTTATAGTTTATTTATTTAAAACACACTATTTATTTATATTGTACTATTCGATCTCCCGTCCGTCGACAACTCGCGTTATTTATATAAAGTCAACTCTGTCCTAGTAGTTTCTAGACGATCTTGAATGTCTGAAAATTCCAAGCGGTGCGTTTGTCCCTATATTGCCAGCGCTGGACTTCATACCGCGGGCAAGACGTAAACAAAGCACAGAGTTGGCTTTTGCGCTACAGTTCCTTTATATCGTCTAAACTATTTATCTGCCAAAAACTTCCATCAGAAGAAGTTGTAAAGATTTGAATTCCGTTCAAGAATATATGTAAATATGTCAATTTTCTCTAACTGTTACACTAATTTTATGAGTTTTCGTAAAATTTCGTGTTGTTTAGAAAAAGTTGTTTTATCATTCCTGAGACACAACTAACGTTTGGTACATTTAATATAACCGTTGCCTTTAAGAAACAAGATGAAGGTTCGAGGCAGTGTACATGCGAATTTTTCAGAAAGTTGTCGAAGGGTGGATATGTGTACGCGTTAAATGTCTTGCCTTTAAAATTTCCATAGCTTTAGCAACAATCCTCAACATCTTCTCTTCTTTACTTTTGGCCATGTTTTCGTATAACGTTTCATTGATATTTGTGGACCCAGTTGCTCTAAAACATTCAAGCGCACACTGAATACGTTAACCCATATTTTCTTTCCAACTCAGCCTTGATGGTTTGCCACTGGGGTTTGTCCCCTATTACGGCATCCGACATCCGGCATCCTATCACATGGAAGAACCGACAATCGGTGCTTTCCCTTATATAGGTAAAAATATATTCTTTAGCTTGTGTGACATGTCTGATGCCTGTCTCTGTGGATCTTAGATTTCGGAGTTAGGAAACTGATGGACTTCACAAAAATATGGTAGCAGTCTTTGTGGTATACTGCCTCTTTAGCAAAAAAATCGTTAATGTATGATAGACGACCAAGAAATCCGGCACATCAGGAATCCTTCCTCATAGAACACGCCTTCCTGATACGATTTTGATCAGTTAAAATCTCAACTTGACGTAAAATTCTTCTGGTATTCAAAGGCTTTTTGATGTTTGCCTTTACAAAATGTGAACACAGAACAATTGTTAAAGTCGAATTTTGGAGCTGAAGACTTGAACTTAGAAGTATTTTTTTCTATTACAATTCATTGTCAAATGTGAATACAAGACTCATTGTGAATATAAAACTAAGACAAACTAGAATAAAAGATAAAATTAAACAAAAAATTATTACATTGCGACCTGAATCCACAAGACTTCTGCACAGCACAGCACAACTTTTGGGGTTAAAATTCAATCGTAAGGGGATGAATTAGGGAGAGTATTTTTATTAAATTCACCAAACGTTTAATAGCCCCCTAATTAAATATTCTGCACCCACACAGATAATATACATATATTCTAAGCACAGCCTACAGAACCCAAAAGTAGGCCATTACATTCTACTGAATAAATGTAATTTCATATTCATTCTAGAAAGAATACTGTACGGATATGAAATCCACCAATTACAGTGACAATTTTGCCAAACCAATTATTACCATATTTTTTATTAAGAATAAAAATAATTTAAAATGTACGTTTTTGTGAAGAATCGATAAACAAATAATAGCATTCCACAAGATATACGTCTATATTTACAAATAGATCGTAAATTTTATTAACACTAAAACTAATCTAATTATCAGTATGAGGACTAATTAAAATATTTTTAAAATATCTATTTTATCTTAATCTTTAAATTAATTTTAAAATTTTGTATGTTTTCGTTTGTGGGTCGTAGAAAAACTAAACTACACAATTGAGTTCCTACAGCGTCGTGCTTAAACTTTGTCTTCATACGTTCTTGTTACACAAATTATTGTTTTTTTTTTTTAGTTGTTTTAAATTAGTGACAATTTTGTCAAACTAATTACCTTATTTTTTTTATTAGGAAAAAAATATAATTGAAAATGAGTGATCCTTATAATGAATCGATAAATAATAACAATAAATTAGATATTCATCGCTATCGAAAATTTTGGTAAAATTATAACAAAATGACCTAAACCAATTATTTAAGTGTAAATGTTAAAGAGAAATAAATGATAAGTTTCCGCGAAAGTTTAAGGCATGAGTTTCCGTACGAAAGGTCCACGAGGTTCAAAACCATTTTTTTCTCAAGTTTATTTTATAAATTTGAATCTTTGTGTTATTTAATTATTTTTAAAATAGTAATTTTATGTTAATAACATCTAAATTAATTTTTCTAATTGTGAAATATAAGGTGACATCTTTTGTAATCGCAGCAAGTGTCAAAACGATCTACTTTATGCAACCAGTTGCATAAAGTAGAATATTTAAATAAGGATAATTTCCTGACCGTAGTAGAATTTTATATAAATAAAAATTTCCTTGGATTAATCGGTCATTCTTTTTATTTTCAATCGTTTAGCACTTCAGAGGTCTTCGAACTAAAACTAATGAATTATTAAGAGCTTATTACTCAATTGACTATGATGTCATCATGCTTAACAAACTATGCAATGCTAGATTTTCAACGTGGTGGAGAAGTTTTAATTGCCGTATCCAATAATATTAATGCATCAGTTCTGTCAACTCCAACCAATGACCTATATAATGATGTATAGATTCGGACCAAAATATTCAATGATGATATCATCTTAGGGTGCGTTTATTTTCCTCCAAACTCAACCTTTGAAAGTTACGATCTTTTCTGTAGTACTTGTGAATCTTTAAGTAACAAATATGACAACTGTAGATTAATTATATATGGCGATTACAACCTACCGCAAATTATTTGGTCCTTTGATGAGGATATCGCCTCCGTATTCCCTGTAAGAACCCCCTCTGCTAATGCGAAAACTCTTATTACGTCTATGTATTTCTTGAACTTGAACAACTAATTTCTATTAGAAATAATCTTGGTCGTATTCTCGATTTGATCTTCGTATCTGACTTCCTAGCGAAAGTCCATTGCTTAATGTTGACAAATTTCACCCTCCTGTCGAGTTGTCCATCGATCTTTCAAAATATGTTCCATTAAAATCCAATTCTCGCAATAGTACTGTGTATATATTCAAAGACGCTAATTTTAAAAAACTTAATAACTTTTAAAACCAAGTGGACTGGACGTCAGACAATAAAGCATCAAACATTGAAGACAGAGTTGAAACATTTTATGACATTTTGTTTAAAGGCATCAATCAATTTGTCCCAAAAAGTCTATAAAAAACATTAAATATCCAAAATGGTTTGACAGTGAACTTCGAAAATGTATTGCCTCCAAAAATAGACTATATAAAAAATATAGGCACTCTGGTCTGAGTAGTGACTACCAGTTATATTCTAATGCACGCACGGCGCGAAGTAAAGTACCGCACTGATTTATGTTATCTTACCTTTGCTTCTAACATGTAACATTTTATTCCTAATAATATCAAGCACTTCTGGTCATATATAAGAAGAACACAGCGTAAAGACTCATCAAACATTCCAAAACAAATGAAATCTAATGGCAAATTAATTTATGACCTTGAAGAAATAGTTGAGGCATTTGCCTCTCATTTTCAGTCCTGTTACATTAAGCACAATGTTGTTACCTCTTCTAACCTCATTACTGATTTCTCTAGTAATCTTTCCTCTCGCGTTTTCACTGAAGAAGAGATCAACACTCACTTGCTTCAGTTAGATGTTTCTAAAGCCCTGGTACGGATGGAATTCCTCCCATTTTCTTAAAAAATTGTCAATCTGCACTTTCTACTCCTCTATGTCAATTATTCCAAAAATGTTTTGATGGTTTCTTTCCCCAACGTTGGAAATATTCTAAGTGCCAATATTTAAATCCGGCGACAATTCTAATGATTCAAACTATCGAGGAATATCGATTATATTCAGAAGTCATGGAGGCTATAATAACAGATGAGATATTTATGTCTTTTCGGCGTTACATTGCATGGCTTTTTCAAAGGGCGATCGGCAACTACTAATCTTGCTAAATATCAGCAGTTTCTTTTATCTGCAATAGAGGGTGGCAAACAAGTGGACTCTATCTACACTGATCTGTCTAAAGCTTTTGACAGCGTTTGTCATTCCTTGCTGTTAGATAAACTGAAAAGGATGGGTATTATCGGCAACTACTTTGAGTTTATTCGTTCCTATTTAACTGAACGTCGTCAGAGTGAATTTATGTGGTTTCACATTTAGCGAAATTTTGGTACATTCAGGTGTGCCACAAGGCTCGCATATAGGACTTATATTGTTCATACTTTTTATTAACGATATAACAACTTGTTTTAATAACTCCAGTTGCCTCCTATATGCAGATGACCTAAAATTTTTTTCAATCATCAATGACGTTTCAAACAATCACTTACAATCAGATCTCAGTAATTTGGTTCAATGGTGCAACGATAACTTGCTTAAACTGAATATAGATAAATGTAAAGTCGTAAGGTTCAATAAAACAGCTAATATCATTGCAGGTTCTGAGCTAAGTATTGAGCAAACTATAAATGATCTTGGTGTTATTTTTGACACGGACCTATCGTTTATTCCTTAATTGGAAGAAATTGTAAATAGAGCTTTTCGACTGCTGGGCTTTGTCAAAAATAACACCAAGCACACTTTTGACACGGCAGCTCTGAAGAGTCTCTTCAACTGCTTAGTTAGAAGCATTTTAGAATACTGCTCAGTGATTTGGGCACATAACTGCAATTGTCATATTAATAAATTAGAAAGTGCAAAATAAATTTTCGAAGTATCTACTATATACATAGGCTTCCATCGCAAAATATAGATCACCTAACCATATTTATGTTGTGCGGACTTAAGAGTTTGGAATGTAGACGTCGAGAAGTATTGCTTGTTTTCCTGTATAAGTTATTGAAAGGTTTGATTGATAGTGACAGCCTGGTACATTTTATTAGATTCCTTGTTTCTGCCAGACTTACTAGGCAGATTAAACTATTTTATGTAAATACTCATAGGACTAACTATGGACAGAATTTATTTGTAGACCGACTGATGTCCAATTACAATAAGTATTTTTCAAATTATGACATTTTTAATACAGGTTTGTTTTCTTTAAAGCGTCAACTTTCATTAAGCTATTGATTTAATTTTTGTACTATGGTAATTTTATTAATTTCTTTCTTATTTTTATTTTAATTGATATTTTAAATGTACCATTTAGAACTTTATCTATAGTGTACTGTAAATAAATAAATAAAATATGTTTCAGAAATTTATTTGTTTCCCATTATTTTTTTCATCGATGAAATAAAAAGATGGGGTTCTGCTATTTTAAAAATGTTTAAACTGTTGTAATCGTCGCCTTGTGTTTTTTTTTTAATTTTAACTTTTGACTGCACCCGAAGATGGAGAAAAATAAATTTCTGAAAAATATGTAGTGCTAAACGATTGAAAATAAAAAGAATGACCGATTAAACCAAGAAAATTTTTGTTTATATAAAGTAGAACATTATGCAATTGATTACGAAAAGTTGATTATGTCACCAGTTACGAAATGAAAATATATAAAAATGCCTTTTTTGGTTTTTAAATCAAAATTAACATAGCTTCTAAAAGGTTATATCGAAGAAAAAAAGGTTGGCAATATATAAAAATAGATTTTGTCCGGAAACTTACGATTTGTAATTGTGGATCCGTCGCTAATCCATTTTAAATTTGAACAATAGTAATTTACGTTACAAGACCGGAAAGTAGTGTTTTGCAGGCCGAGACAAGCAGATTCCAAGGCGAGCCATAGGCGAGACCTGGAAGCTTGGAGAGACCTGCTTAACAATAATTTTCGGTCGCGTGACGTACAAATTTGCGAAAACAAGTCAGTCTTTATATACAAAAACAAATGTAGTATTCTCTTTATTATTTATTATTGTTTTTCAAAATGTAGGTGTTCGGTTTTGGAACTATTTACCCTTATTTCTGAAATAATATTTGCAATATTTTTAAAATTTTCTTTCAATCATATCTATTTCTATTTATACAAAAAATACAGACATAATATCGGACGTTTAATACAACTTGGCATCAATGGTTTATATCCATTCAACGCTTTGAGCTGGTAGCATTTAGAAAAAATAATTTTTAGTAAAATACTTTAATAAACTGTAATTGAACGTGGTTGGCTTTCAAAATATGTAACGGTTCCCAGTTGTAATTTGGTCAGTTTTCAACTCCCGCAGTGACCCTGGTCTCATTGTCACCCAGTATATATCTACATATTTTTACAAATACCTATTTAATAAAAATACCATCGTTGAACTTCAAACCACCTATAATTGTTCTATATGAAAATACCTAAACTAAGCCTAATTGGCTCAATTCATAATTATTATCCTGTAATAAATCTTAATTAGATTATAAACAGATTCATTAATAAAAGATAAGTTTTACACAATTTATATACAAGGTTAGAAACAATTTCACTTAAAACTTGAACAATAGACGTTTTATTAACTAAATATGCAAATTAAATCCTAAACACCTCGTCGCGGATAAATCTACAAGTTATTTCACTATCAAATAAACCAAAGGGAGTAGAGTAACGAGCTATTTGGGGCAACATTAGATTCGCCTTAAGAGTCCATTACGAAATTTCCACGTTCCCGAAGAGGTACCGAAATTGGGATTCAGAATGTGTAGAAAACCAGGTATATAGTTAAGCCCATAAGGATTTTGGAATAATAAGCTGTGAATTCCGAATCTTACCCACGAACGGTAATCAATTCAGATTTAGTAAGGAAGATTACTTTCTTTTTTTTATATCGCAACTGAAAAAGATATCAAGCTCAACATCTATAAAAAGTAGGCATAATACAAGAGATTTTATACCAAATCAGCTCTAAGATAGTCTGGAAATGCCTAGAGGAACTGAATCAGATAGGCTAAAAAAATACAAGTGCCCATAGATGAGTCCCAAGATTTTTTTTTTATTTAGAGACAATAAGAGACAATAAGATAGAAAAAGAAACTAGCCAAAGAAAATGTCTATTTTGTGAAAAAAACAAACCGAAATCTTAATCCACAACTTGGAACCAATTCATATTCTAAATTTCCTTAGTGAAATAGGATTATACATTACAAATGTGTTGATACTTTTTAGCCTTTTAGACGAAACGGGATTAAAAGAATAAAAGAGTAAGCGACAATTAGCTATATCTCGTGGGACTAAGTCACGCAAGAGATTTCTGTGTGACTATACCCAGACAATATCAAATGTCTGTAACTGGCTGAGCAAGAAAAAGTTAAGCACTTTAACGGGAATCTTATAGAAAAAGAAACTAATCAAAGAAAATGTATATTTTGTGAAGAAAAAAAAGCGAAACTTCCATCCACAACTTGGAACCTATTCAATGTACAAAGTTTTTGATCAGATTCTACAGAGACAGAAAAGTAAATACAATGTAATTATTATCAATATCATAATTATCATCGATCAACCAATCTTGGCTATTGCATGAAACATGTATGTCTTCCTAACATCTTCCATGCTGTTGAGCGACTTACTTTAGTCCGCCTTGGAGAACGCCTTTTACTGCTATAGGCTTCGTCTCGAGCTCGCCATTCCAATATGCGTTTGCTCCACCTCTCCCATCTGTTGCTTTAGTCAGATGACCTACCCAATTCTACCTCATATCTACTTTACAGCAGCAACTTGTTTGACTGCATCATTGTTGCCGTATGATCCGTTTGTCAAGATGTTGTTATAAAGACTTCAAAGATATCTACTGGTTTTATCTGATTTGAACACATTATTAAGCTTCCCATGCAAATAAAGAACATACCGATGATACTAACATAGACATATAAAATATAAAAGAAGTTCAATACAAGAATAAAATTATAGATATTAGATCATATACATATTATTGCTTTTCAAATACAGCCCCATAAAAGTTTTATCTATTTGGACAACCTGATTATAATTGCACTTAAATATTTAGTATTTAATATTTATGTAACTTGTAACATATACCACTATTTTAAACAAGAGTATTTCTGTTGAAAAACACTGAATCGTCCAATTTTATTACGAACGGCCAATAACCTGATAAACAAATATTATTGTTATTAAAAGATATTTTACAGCAAAAGTACATTCAAATACGCCGTGACAATGGATTTTAAGAATATATTTTTGACATGATTAGTTAGCAATGCAGAATAACTAGGTAATCTGCATACGCTATTGTGTAGTGACTGTCAATATTCAGATGGCTGATGAGGGTATCGAGTACCATGTTCCATAGGTTTTAGCACCCCTTCCTGTGGACATCCTCTCGCTATCAAGTCTCTTATAATCACATATTCTACACTTACGTTTACTGCTCGTTTTGAGAGTTTGTTATGTATCCACCCACTAACCATCTGTAACATTACTATTGGTTAGTGTATTATCTTGGGGAAGGTGGATTTATTAAGCATCTTTTATGTCTATGAAAACACCCAAGGCGGACTTCTTATTGTGCAGGGATCTGAGTGTAGTGGTGTAATCACCACATCCCTTATGGACCTCTTGCATAGCCTTTCTAATGTCTTTATGGTATGTTTTTGGGACAGTGTAATCCATAATTCTACGTTTGGGTATGAAGACCACTTTTTCTACTCACCATATTTTAGGGATATGCCTCAGATCCAACGAGAATCTGACTTTATCTAGAAGGGGCGGTGCGAGTTCTTCCAGACGTCATCACTGAAGTGAGGCTGGATAGATACCGTTAAGTCCTGGCGATTTAAATGGAGAGAAGCTATATATTGCCCATCTAATTTTGTCATCATCTACAATGTGTTTAGCAGTTTGTCAAACATACACAGATGGATTGTATTCTTTTTCTGTCCAGTCGGCCACGTCTGTAACGACCGAGCCAGGGAAGTGTGTTGACAGCAGAAATTTGTTGCTATCTTCGAGGTTAGCAGTTTTCATGCCATCCTCTTTGATTAGCTCACCAAAGATACGTAGTAGATATCTTGAGAGAGCTTTTTGAAGCCTCGTTGTCTGCGGGAAATGTTTGATTTTTTCGCAGTAGGATCTCCATGCATCTTTCTCTGATAATTTTTTTGTGAGATTTGTAAGTATCTCAGTCCTATTTGAGTTTTGTGGTTCTTACCTTTCCTAGCCATCTTCCTGATGTGACTCATCTCCAGACGCCACCATGCGGTAGTTGTCTGATCGTATCGGACCATCCTGAGGGGATATGATTTATTTATTGTGCTTTGGATAGTGTTGAGTACTTTTCCAAAGGGTTGTTATTGTTTGGTGTTTTGGCCTCTACCTCTCTCAGAGCTTCTTGGAGAAGGTGAGCATAGATTGCCCTGTCCGTCTTCCTAGGGTTACGAGATAGCGAGGAAATTTTATTAGACACTTAACAGTTTATAATTGATTTATAGATACTAGTTGCAGATAGAGCGATATCTATTAGGTTTAACTACAGGAATTTGTAAAACTGTTGGTGTAGTACCTTTATAGTACTTTATGGTAACTATAAAAATGAAGATTGCACTGAGGTTAAGCAAATTAATTTATTAGAAATGTAGAAGATCTTGTCGTGTACAGGATGCTCCCATTTATGTTTAAAGTACGGGGAATCAGACTGCATTTCTTACATTGCAAACAGAGCGAAGTCCTTTGATGTGCCCAAAACAATCAAAAAATTGAGAAGCGACCGTCAGTAATTCTATAATAAAAGAAAATGTAAAATCCCTGTCAAATAATACTAAGAGATGAATTATAGACACTGGTTCCCATCGTTCATATATCAGTAAATTTGTTGCTTTTCAAATTAAACTACGGTCACTTGTAAAAGAGACACTAATACACGCATGCATTTTTTGGTGGTCAGTCTGAAGTCGTCACTCATACTGTATATAAGATTAGATAAGAAATATGCAGTTAACTTCCAAGTATTAGATCCGCCAATAAAGGCTCTTGGATGTCTGAGTTATCAGATTTGGGAATAAAAATAATTGATATTAAAATATGCTCCAATTGATGTATTAATAGGTGCCGATATTTCTGGTAAACTTTTTATTGGTAAAAAATACAATTTTTTTATGTACAAATTACCAGATAACGCATTTATGGAGTCTTGATATTCTAGAAATATCCGATCCTGGTGATAATAAGTCCAAGAAAAAAATTGAAATGGCTATAATCCAACATTTCTATGCCACAGTTCATGTCGCCGATTGAAGATACGAGGTTGTTTTACCTTGGATAGAAGACCATCTCCCAATTCTAAGTAATTTTTATTTGACTATAAACGAAGTCTAGACAACTTTATGGTGAAGTTGAAAAACAAAGTAAAGAGGGGCATCAAAGGCTGTACTACATAACCGGGGGTCCATCAAGCAAAGCAGCCGGTTCAAGGAAGAGGTTTACGGTTGTACAGCGGTCCAGAACTTTTTAATATTTTCATGTCCAGGATGCACTGGTATTTAGTCAAAGAAATAAAAGGATGAAGAATCTACCAAGGAGGAATTAATCAGGTTGTTTATAAAACTTGAACCCATTACTGAATAACTGAATCGTATTATCGATAGGCAGTAAGTAGGTGAAAAAATACGACATCCGGTCAGACGTAAAATATTTCAGAAGGACAGAATAAATAAGAAAATCAGTTTGTTCAGGAGGAAACGTGAAGAGCTTCCAAAATACTGGTACGTTTTCGCTCGAAATCACCAAAATGATTGAAATCATCGAAATCACCGAAATCACTACACATTCTGTCAAAATCATACCGAAATCACTTCGAAAATCAACTTGTTGCTCAAAATCATAAAATGCAGGAGCTTGTGGATAAAAAAGGGGAAAAGTCGAACAAAAAAATGTCAACCAAATAATAAAAAGGTAATTTGAATATTCAAGAAGACAATCTCTAGAGAAATCACAGAAAATGCTATACAATAAATTCGCCAAAATCACCGAAATCACAGTAATCGTATAAAAATAAGGGCAATTTTGGCGAAATCACTGAAATCATAAAAGTAATGGGGGATTTCGGCGAAATCACCAAAATCATGTAAAATTGGGGGGAATTTCGATGAAATTATAAGAATTTTAGACGATTTTTGAAATACGTGTACGTTTTGACCTTAGTGGTTTACTCCTCGTTTCAGGATTAGTTTTTCAACGCAATATTCTAGGCTTCATTTAACGAATAAATGTATAAAATCAATGAATAATAAAAATAATAAACGGCCCTAGCCCCGAATAAGGTAATAGATGAGAGGAATAATACTAAGAATAATAAAATCCAAATCCCCATCATCAAGATATTCAAAATTCAATATAAAAGATAGATTGAAAGCTATACAGCTACGAATCTTGGATTAAAAAAAAAACAAAATTCATATGGGATTTTAAGATTTCTAGAGAGGAAAACAAAATTGAGATAAAATGAATTTGTATAGGCATGAGCACAGATAAGACGCGGTAGCATAGAAAACATTTTAGTGGAAAACAAATGAAACCAATGATAAACATATTGTGATTTAAATATAGGCACTATTATTAATTTTTTTTTTAAACCTGTAATATAAAGACATGAATAACATATTTAATTTAAAAAAAAACTACCTCTTTATTCTTTTTTTGGAAAGAAACGTATTTATTTTTCAAATCAATACTTTACTTCCCTCTATCAGGGATTTCAACACGTGACGATACTTTTCGTTTCAATCTCCTCTAAAGTCCCATATTCCTTTGAGATCTCAATTTTCAATCTATGCAAAATAGCTAAGGTAACCACACCGACTCTCTAAACTAATTTGGGTTTTTCTTCAATAAATGATGCAATTTTCCACATATTGCCCCACACTATTACCAAAATATTTGCGCGCAGATCCGTGTAGAAAGAAAGCAAGCACCAATGTCGTTCTAACGTAACGTTCGAGGTAGAAAAAGAATTACCTCTGATAAGGACTTTGTTTTCTTCCTTTTGTTTTTACGAAAAGCGTCTAGAAAACGCCGCTTCGCGAATAACGTTTATTAGATCTATAGGTGGACCAAATTGTAATGTTTAAAAATTTAAACTTACTGAAATTTAGGTAAATTCAGTTGAAATTAAAAATATGGCTTAAAAACATTTACTAAAATAATTCAATTCTACATGTTTTTCACCGTATAAAGCTTAAAAAAGAAAGAATTCACCATTTTAGGTTCTGTTCGTTCGATTTTATATACTTAACATGTAAAGCTATTTATATAATCAGTTACTAAATGACTTACTTTGTGTAACGAGTGGCACTGGCGTAACTACAGTGGAGCCAGTGGTGCAGTGGCTACAGGGCTTGCGAGCCATTGGGGGGTCCGGTTAAAACTTAAAAGAAAGCGTTTGAAATAATTTGTAGTACCTAATTTTAAAAACTCTATAGAAACGAACTGTCGAGTGTTGATACTAAAGTAAAGAAATATAGGTTGGGATTCGGCTCTTTGGGCTGGGCCAGCTCGGGTCGAGTTATTGGGACCGAACTTGGAATATAGTTGTATTATTCCAAAAATATTAAAATAGCATACAAAAATGTCTCCCACCCCAGCCTATGGAGAGGGTGTCATTCTCAAAGAATAAAGTTACAGTGTTTTTTTCAATAAAACTGTTGGAAATTCGTAGGAACGAAATATTTTATTTGGAATCTTGCATGCTTTGTGCTGTTTTGATAAAAAAATTATCCGTGGAAACGCGAACATTTAATCAAATTAAAAAAAAACTATATTTAGAATCGTAGTTTCCTCAAGATTTTTTTGTATAATGAAATAACAATAACTTTTTGACCTACCTAAGTATTAAAATCAAAAGTTTTGCCGAATAACATTACCGAAACTTTAAAGCAACGCTCAATTAAAACAGAATCATTTTAAAAACCTGTTTTAAAGTGTTTTAATAAAAATGCAGATTTTTGCATAAATTCGATTTTTACATAAGAGTAACTAAGTAACTTTGAGATTTTTAGAAATATTCCCAGGACCAATTTTAATATTTCGCATCTTCTCCTGATTTGTTAAGGCTGATATGGATAACCATGGTTAATTCAAAACAATAATACTAATTATTTAAAAATAATAAGATATTTTTCGTAATTGGTACGTCTATGATAAGTAAATTTGGTAAATTTTAACAACTAAAAAACTTGATGAAATAATGAATGAATATTTTGTAAGCTTTGTATTAGCTCATAATAAACAACGTAATATGCTCCGCCTACAAAACTATTGACACATTTCATACATCACCCCCACCATAAAAATGTCAAATTTTTATTTTGAGGTTGCTCTTGAGGCCTCTAAAAAGGGGGGGGTGAGTGTGTGTAACCTCCATCACTCTACTATATCTGACCTCAGCTTGAACCCTATCATGAAACGTATCGAACATAAAATCATTAACAGTCCAGAACAGGTATAAAAAAAGGAATTTGTCTTATTTTTTAATTATCTCATAATACCTGAATTATGAAAAAACGTTTCACCACCCTCCTACACTTCGGGGGACCATAATGGTTCCTCCCAAATAGCGTCCAGACAATATAATACTGTTCCAATCATGCATTAATATCAGTTATAAAACTGTTTTTTGGGGGGAGGTAATAACGAAAATCGTATTACCTCTTGCATTTTAGTCATCTATACAACAGTGTGTGGCTTAGAGAAGGGGGTGGATCAAAAATCTCCAAAACCGGAAAGTGTGTGACTTTCGGGTCTAATTTTGAAGAAAAAAAAAATTGAACATTTCTTTTCATATAGAAGGAAGGGGGTAGAGGGTGAGTGGGATTAAATATTGTTTCACTTTAAAATCCAATCCATCGTACCCGAAGTTCATTTTCCTAAGTCTAGCGATTCTGTATATGTTTATGACTCTTGGTGAGTCAATTTTTTGGTCATTCTTGGTATTTAATGGTTTCTAGTTTTCATATAGAGTAATTATTTGTATAGTTTGGGGAACTTGAGTCAATTTTTTTTAAATATAATTTACATAATTAAAATAAAATAAACATGCACGTTAAATTATGAACTGGAAATAAATGTTGTAGCAAATATTTTTTAAATTAAGGTAGAATGGTACTTGTTTAAATAATTGTAATTTTTCTGGTGGGAATCCATTACGGACACCAGGCATATAGTTCTGCCCTTACCTGGTAGTGTGGGACTCTCGGCTGAAGGGTGCAAGGCCGATATTCCCACTAAAACCACCCCATTCGTCGATATTGGACCTCCTCGGATCGGCCGGCTGGTATTACTACACGGTAGGTCGGACGTTGTTTGTTGTTTTCTATATTTTAGCCTTGTATCCTTGCTGCTTCTTTTTTCTTGGCAGAGACAATCATCATGGCCATCTTGTCAATTTTTTTCCAGAATTCTTCTTTGGCTAGCATTTTGTCGACTAGGATGTCTGGTGTAAGTTTTCATGTAATCCTCTCCGTATCTGTTCTAATATCTACCCATCTAATACATTCAAAAAATGTGTGTTCAGCTGTATCTTCCAGGCCGCAGTATGTGCATTCGTCGGTGTCAACGATATTAAAGCGTTTTAAGTACGCTTGGAAGTTGCCATGTCCAGTTAGTATCTGTGTGATAAAGAAATTTACTTGTCCCCATTTTCTGTTTATCTATGGTTTAATGCGTTTAATTAGCTGTTTTGTCCATTTTGCCTTATCAGTTTCCAGCTCCCATTCTTCCTGCCTTTGTACTATAATCTGATCTCTTGCTTCCTTCTTTGTACCCCCGTTTTGTATTAGTTTCCTGTCTTCCACTAACAGGTGTATTGGCGGAATCCTTGCCATAACGAGAAGTGCCTCAGTGGACGTTGTTCTATAGGCGCTAGCGATTCTAATCTCTGGGCACTTAGGAGCATTTTTCGGTAGATTTCTTTCTTGATGGCCCTTTCCTATACGCTAGTTCCATAAAGCATTACGGATTGCACGACTGTACATAGGATTCTCCTACTGTCCTCTCGTGGTCCACCTACATTTGGCATTAGTCTACAAATATTTCCTAAGGCTTTGCTGGCCTTCTCGGCCGTTTTCCTTATGTGTTGTCCCATTCTCAAGTTTCTGTCCAGGTGGACGTCAAGGTATTTGACACTCTCTTGGCTTTCAATCACTGCGTCTTGTACTTTGATTTTAATAGATTTTACCGTTCTACCACCTGTCATTATAACTACCTCCGTCTTTGGAGGTGCAATACATAGTTTTTTCTCTTTTAGTCTGTCTACAATTCTTTCGATTGCTTGGTGGGCCTTGTCTTTAAGCTCATCTTCGTTCTTCGCCACTACACCTATTCCTAAGTCGTCTGCATAGCCAACTAGGGTAACTCCTCGTGGGACAGGTAATTTCAGGATATCGTCGTAATACGTGTTTAATGAATGAACTAAATACATACACATCTTACTGGAAAATTTTTTTTGTATATATTCATTACCGACGAAAATATAAAAAAAATTTTAATTTTACGCTTTTTCTCAAATTTTTCCATTACGATCCATTTTAGAGAAATCATGTATCAAACAAAAATTATAGATAATGATATAGCAAACAACTTTTATTAAAAGAATTTTATTAAAAATTAAAATTTTGGCCATTTTGACAAATTTTTCAAATACGGGCCATTTTATAAAAATTATATATAATACAAATATTATAGAGAATAACTTTGCAAGCAACTTTTATTTGAAGAATTTGCTTATCCTATCGTAAATAACAGATATATTACATTAGGTAGAAAAATGATCACTATAAAATATCCTCCTATAATTTCAAAATAAATTAAACTATTTATAAATGAACAACCGTACCTATAACGAAATTATATGGCTGATTCAAGATATTTTTTAAATATGGCTGCTTCAAATAAATTTCCAATCGAAAATCATCCATATAAAATTTGGTACCTACCTTTTTTTTATTACCTATACAGGTATTTTTTTTTAATTATATTAAATTGTCCAGCTAACTCTCCATTTTAATCAAAGTGCATCTTAACCGTGCAAAGGAAGAACACAGCTGTTCAACCCCTTCGTTTAGAATGTTCAGCCTGATATATTGGCCGATAGGAATGCAGCTCACGTTCTAACTCAAATGAGAATTTGAAATTTTAGTTCTTTGTGTTTTCTAAGAGCGTAGCAAAAATATGACTCGAGTATTACCATCAAAAATGCTGCGTCGTAAAATTTTCCGCAATTTTTATGCAACTCTTTTTAAGTCAAATCTTTTAATAGAGAATTTGTTGGGTTGTGTGTCAATCTTATCTGTAATTAACGTCAAATAAATAGAAATAACAGTTTGTAAACTAAAAATGTTAAAATGGGAAATCAGACTAAAAATGGTTAATGAATTTGAAAATTGCAAATGTATTTTGTTATGGTGACTACGATTCAAATTATCATGATAATTGCAAGTATGTGGGTAACTTAGAAATAATAAACTATAGTTTTTGTTATTCCCTTTGATAATGGAACAAAAAAATGTCCATTAGGTATGTTTGTTCACAGGTTGAGGTAAAATAAAAACTTGGCATAGGTCTATTAAAAATTATTAGATCTAAATCAAAACACTTAGACAAACATCTTTTATAAAATTATGTCTGTATTTTTACTTTTACATAAACAAGCTTTTTAAGATATACCTACGTTTTTGAATGATGTTTGAGCATAGGCAACCCATAATACCTACCTATAGTTAGATATTTCCAAAATCTCAAAACTATTCAAATTGTATCAGAATTTGTAAAATAGATTATAATATTATCAAAATACATTAAAATCGTTGTTTAATATATTATAGCTATTTATTCAAAATGTATAATAAAAAGACTTCAATTTATTTCATTTCATTGGTGGTTTAGGCTAAAATGTCTTTAAATAAATTTAAAATAATAAAAATGGAAATTATATATTTTTTAAATCTACGAATTAAAATTATTGGTAGATATCTATACCCATATCCATGATTTACTTATATAGGTACAATTTACTCTTGTATTACCTACTAATTTTAAAAATATATTTTTCTAATTTTGACATATAAAGTGACATTTTTTGTAATCGCAGCAAGTGTCAAAATGATCTACTTTATGCAACCAGTTGCATAATGTTCAATATTATGAAACTGATTACTAAAAATTCATTATGACACCAGTTGGGGAAAGAAAATAAATAAAAATAAACCTTTTTTGATTTTAAAATCAATAATATACATTATTATTAAAAGTTTATATCAAAGAAGGGCAGGTTGACTTATAAAAATAAAATTTGGTTAAACTTACAGCCTAGTAATAATGTTGTTTTGGTCCTTATTTTCCATTCGTAATCAGCACAAATTAATTAAAACAGAATACACGACAAAATAACCCTTTTTTGAAAACTAAATGGTAACTTTACAATCTGCAAATTAGACATACCCTTTTACAAAAAATTTAAACGTGCCATGAAAGTATGACTACCTACATGTATATATCGGACGAAATTTTTATTTAAAATATTTTTAAATTGTGTTTCCGCCATTCCTCGTTTGGCAATTATCAATTTTCCACCAGATGCCCCTATAGGATGTAATTATTTTTTGTAATTTTCCATTTAAAGTAAGTAACCCTTTACCACCCAATTTTGTTTCATTCTACGAGTGGCTCACCCTCCTATAGTATCTATTTCAAGTGCGATTCGCCAAAACTTTGTCAATTCGCGAATGAACACAAATTCAGTCACATTAGGGCCATCTGTCGAAAGACCCTGGGACTATTAAATAAACTGGAACAACTTCCTTACCTGTTGATTTCTTATACTAGCCTATACAAAAACATTCGTTGGGTCCCTGGGACCCCAGCACCGTTTATGTAGCAGTGGTATTAGTATTGGCGGTATACAGTAAAAATGATTAGGTATCTAGTTTTAGATTGAATGCATTTCAATTATTACAAAGTGAATGATATAAATTATGTAGTATTGATTTTTAGGACCTAAACTATGAAGTTTGTAAGCTAAGTGTAGGCTACATATGTAGATAGAGTGCTAGAGTTATTGAAATCATAAAATGTGTTTTAAATAATAATAGTCATTTACATAGATATAAGCTTATATAGTAAAAAGTTAAATATTCCCAAGTAAATAAATCCATATAGCACAAAAACATTTCGGAAATATTTCAAAAATTTAACATGTCATGTCGTATAAATATTACGCAACATCCCAGAAACATTTTTGGAATGTTCCTGAAATGTAAAAAGGTCCTGTAAATGTAATATTTCAGAAATAATAATTTGAAACCTTTTAGAAATATAATAGTAATATTTCAGAAAAGAATTCTAGTTTTGTTTAATAAATATTATGAAACGTTGTAGAAACACCTAACCTAACTTACAAGCTTTATTTCTGTAAAAAACTTCTCAATTTCTAAAGACATATTCTATTGTGGGAATCACAACCCACAAACAACAAATAAAGCAAATGACAAGACCGACAACACACGCAAGCTTCCAATTATTTAGAATATGGGGTTGTCTGTAAATATTGGATGAAATAAAATTATATTATATAAAATAAAATTACTATAAAACCCATATTCTTCGTCAAATTTTGACCTTTTACAGCATAAGCCATTTTGTAACCTTTTGTGTAATATTTATGAAACATTTTCAGTGAAATATTTATATAACTAAAATATGTTAGAAATGTTCCAGAAACTTACGCATGAAATGTTATATGTTTGAAATATTTCTGAAATAATGTGTGCTGTATGGGAATATATAAAATCAATTCAAATAAAAACTACTTAGCGTAAATAATTTCAACCAAAAACCAAAATTAAACTGTTACTTGTATACACCGTTTACTCGATAATATGATTTCTTTACAGAGATTGGGACAAAGTGAATGCATAATAAGCATTAAACTCTAGAGTTCACTGCCTACAAGTAACAATACATTTGTTGAGATATCGAAACAAAAGAATAATATTTATGCTAACTTACCTAATTGTGCCATCATTTCATTTCATATAAGAAGCAATCCATGTCCAATTTTCATTAAATCTGTAAAAAAAGAAAATCATAACCAATTTAAAAACTGAGCTAAATTAAGCACAAAATCTAGTAAAATCTAGTAAAATCTAGTAAAATCTAGTAAAATCTAGTAAAATCTAGTAAAATCTAGTAAAATCTAGTAAAATCTAGTAAAATCTAGTAAAATCTAGTAAAATCTAGTAAAATCTAGTAAAATCTAGTAAAATCTAGTAAAATCTAGTAAAATCTAGTAAAATCTAGTAAAATCTAGTAAAATCTAGTAAAATCTAGTAAAATCTAGTAAAATCTAGTAAAATCTAGTAAAATCTAGTAAAATCTAGTAAAATCTAGTAAAATCTAGTAAAATCTAGTAAAATCTAGTAAAATCTAGTAAAATCTAGTAAAATCTAGTAAAATCTAGTAAAATCTAGTAAAATCTAGTAAAATCTAGTAAAATCTAGTAAAATCTAGTAAAATCTAGTAAAATCTAGTAAAATCTAGTAAAATCTAGTAAAATCTAGTAAAATCTAGTAAAATCTAGTAAAATCTAGTAAAATCTAGTAAAATCTAGTAAAATCTAGTAAAATCTAGTAAAATCTAGTAAAATCTAGTAAAATCTAGTAAAATCTAGTAAAATCTAGTAAAATCTAGTAAAATCTAGTAAAATCTAGTAAAATCTAGTAAAATCTAGTAAAATCTAGTAAAATCTAGTAAAATCTAGTAAAATCTAGTAAAATCTAGTAAAATCTAGTAAAATCTAGTAAAATCTAGTAAAATCTAGTAAAATCTAGTAAAATCTAGTAAAATCTAGTAAAATCTAGTAAAATCTAGTAAAATCTAGTAAAATCTAGTAAAATCTAGTAAAATCTAGTAAAATCTAGTAAAATCTAGTAAAATCTAGTAAAATCTAGTAAAATCTAGTAAAATCTAGTAAAATCTAGTAAAATCTAGTAAAATCTAGTAAAATCTAGTAAAATCTAGTAAAATCTAGTAAAATCTAGTAAAATCTAGTAAAATCTAGTAAAATCTAGTAAAATCTAGTAAAATCTAGTAAAATCTAGTAAAATCTAGTAAAATCTAGTAAAATCTAGTAAAATCTAGTAAAATCTAGTAAAATCTAGTAAAATCTAGTAAAATCTAGTAAAATCTAGTAAAATCTAGTAAAATCTAGTAAAATCTAGTAAAATCTAGTAAAATCTAGTAAAATCTAGTAAAATCTAGTAAAATCTAGCAAAATCTAGTAAAATCTAGTAAAATTTAGTAAAATCTAGTAATATATTTGAATTAAATTTTTGGCTGCCGGTTTTGGCTAATCAGCCATTCTCAAGTCTAGAAGAGAAACAACTTGACAGATCTTTTGAGTTAGAAAACAAGCATTTTACAAATCACGAATGGTGAAAGATTGCCTAAGCTAAGCAGCGAAAACAAATTCAATCTAGCCTGGGTACCAGGCAATGAAAAGGCCGACGATTTAGCCCGAGAAGGCTCCTAACCCTTCTGTGAAGTTGCTAAAGTATTGTACAAGAAGACATCCATACAACAATGGATGCAAAAAGACTCTCAGGACAAGCCAAATAGTTCATTAAAAGGACCGTTAGCCACGTTTACGAAAGATCTGCTGGATAAAAACGACAAACCGTTAGGATAACAGTAGATTTTTTAACCGGACACTGTTGAAGTCATTCTGTGCAGGCTCTGTCCGGTCCGGTGCCAGTGCCAGTGTGAAAGCCTTGTTAGGTTGATATTTATAACACTAGTCGAAGAAAAGCTAGAATTAGATAAGGGAGCCACTATCAAAGCTACTGAGTCTAATAAAAAAGAACCAGGCTAGACGATATCGTCTAAATAACGGAGTTTCACACTAGTCCATGAGATTTAGCCGTTGTCAGTTTTTAAATTTCACCCTGTAGGTATGTTATAGAAAGGCTTCAATTATCTTTTATCAATTTTTTGTTCAAAAGAAGTCATATTATTTAAAAGTTCATCAGCATTTGTAAAAGAACTTTTTTATTCGTTCTAATTAAAAAGATTTATTAATATTAATAATTTCGATGAGAATGATAAGTAAATTTTTTTAATAATAAAAACTGTGTTAATATCTCGATGGCTCAATCAAATACTGCCACAACTCAAAAACTATTGTCTCTATTATCATTATTTTGTTTTTGACATAAAATCTTTATATTTTATTTAAAATCTTTGATATTTTGATGTTAAAATTAACGATTAAGATTATAAAAGTGGGTTATTGCATAGTTTTTATAAAATTTGGATGTTTTTGCAGAAAATAACTCGAATTGAGGTAGTTTTAGACACAGTCTGTGACTAGATTTTAAATGATTTTTGGGCATATTTAAGGATATTTTTATTTGTGGCGGTATTTAAAGTAAAACCTTAATGATATTTTGCATCCATTGGACCAAAAATGTAATTTTTTGTTTTTTGACTTGTGGCGGTTTTTGATTGAGCCATCGATCTGGTTATATCTTCTAGTAATATCTTCTTGTTGTCTATCAAGTGATGGATCCACAGTGACTTCCTTGTCGCTCCGTAAATAATTTATAAGTTTTGTAAATTTTGAGACTATCTTTAAGACTATATATCATAAAAAATCGTCTGAGAAGAGTGGAGACATCACAGTGCGCCGTGGCTGTGTGCCAATAATGCCGTTTACTATACGGACTAACAGAGCCAGACAAGAACATGGAATTTTAAACAGATAAACGGTGGGGGCATTGCAGTATCTGGATATTATCGAATTTTTTTTGATTCAAATAAGTTGATAGAAAGTTGAAGAAACTTAACTTATAAATAATGTCATTTTATGTTTTTTACTAGCTTCCATATAAAACGTCTGGATGATGAAAATTGCGCCAGAGCCGTTTAAATTGAGCCAGAGCCGTAGTTACGATTAGGGCTTCACCCTCTATACAATAGGATCCTCATTAGAATAGAACAAATCTTAAACATCAGGCATTTAGCTTAAATTGTTGTGACCTCATAAATATTTACGCTCAAGGCTTCTAAAAGTTTAAAACGCCCCTAATTGCCATTAATAATAATCATAAGTAGTTATATTGGTTAATAGTCTTTTTATTCATTTTCCTATATTTTTATTGGGTGTTGTACCCGAAAAGTAATCAACAGGACCCTATTACTAAGCCTCGGCTGTCCGTCCGTCTATCTGTCAGAGGGCTATATCTCATGATCCGTTAATAGGTAGACAGTTAAAATTTTTACAGAATGTGTATTTCTGTTGCCGCTATAACAACAAATAAATTAAAAATTAAAGGGGCTTCTCTACTAGAAACGTGTTTTTTGTGCTTTTTTGCTCGATCCTAATATAGTAGTTTGTGCAACAAGAGTGGATATGATGGCCATATCGCACGATGTGGACAATCCACTCGAGTTGAACAGTATATTTTTTCTACGACTCAATAACAAGAATTTACAAATAAAAAAAATATTTTAGGTTATTAAGACAAAATAACTAATTTTAAAATAATTTATAACTTTTAATAATTTTTAAAATAAAATAGACCAAAAAAAAAGAAGAAAGAACAAAGTTCATTTTATTTTTAGCCTATCTGGGAATCAAACTCCAGTATTCTGTGTGGAAGGCTAGAACGCTGACCACAGGACCATCTACTCTTTTACTTTTATTGTCTTATTACTCGTTATTAAATTGACTTCATATAGTTTTATTTAAATTGAATTATTTATTATAGACGAAATAAAAACAGAAATGCTATTATTTATCGATTCTACATAAGAATAACCCATTTTAATGTATGTTTAATCTCAATAACTAAAAAATATACTGACAATTAGTTTGACAGAATTGTCACTTATTTAAAATTTTTAAAATATTAGAGTCGGTTGATCAAAATATGAACGTGAATTGGTGGATTTCATTTTTTTGCAGTGTTCTCACTACCTAGAATGGATATGAAATATATTCATTCAGTTGAAGGCAATAGCATACTTTTTCGTTTTATAATCTGTGCGTAGATAAGTTTATATCCATGTGGGTGTAGAAAAAAGTATTTTAAAAGTACCTACATTGTTTTAAATTTTGTACGAGTCCGACTGGTACTTAGATTAGATTAACAAGGAATTGGATGTTGTCTGTCCTTGTCCATCGCGACCTTTTCAGATCTAGTGTGGGACTCCGTAATTTTTAGAGTATATCGTCTAACTTTTTTATTACACTTAAGTAGTAGCTTTGACAGTGGCTACCGCATGTAATTTGAGGGGGGTTGAGGGAATTGAAATATTTAAAAAAATTATCAACTTGAAATAAAAAACTGATTTTTAGATGGGATAAGGGGGAGGTTGAAATTAGAGCTGAGCAATTATCAAAATAAATAATCGATTAATCGAAAATAAGCGATTAACCGAAAATAATCGATTAATCAAAAATAGATAATCGAAAATAATCGATTAATCGATTAATCGAAAATAATCGAAAATAATCGAAAATAATCGAAAACAATCGAAAATAATCAAAAATAATCGAAAATAATCGAAAATAATCGAAAATAATCGAAAATAATCGAAAATAATCGAAAATAATCGAAAATAATCGAAAATAATCGAAAATAATCAAAAATAATCGAAAATATTCGAAAATAATCGAAAAAAATCGAAAATAATCGAAAATAATCGAAAATAATCGAAAATAATCGAAAATAATCGAAAATAATCGAAAATAATCGAAAATAATCGAAAATAATCGAAAATAATCGAAAATAATCGAAAATAATCGAAAATAATCGAAAATAATCGAAAATAATCGAAAATAATCGAAAATAATCGAAAATAATCGAAAATAATCGAAAATAATCAAAAATAATCGAAAATAATCGAAAATAATCGAAAATAATCGAAAATAATCGAAAATAATCGAAAATAATCGAAAATAATCGAAAATAATCGAAAATAATCGAAAATAATCGAAAATAATCGAAAATAATCGAAAATAATCGAAAATAATCGAAAATAATCGAAAATAATCGAAAATAATCGAAAATAATCGAAAATAATCGAAAATAATCGAAAATAATCGAAAATAATCGAAAATAATCGAAAATAATCGAAAATAATCGAAAATAATCGAAAATAATCGAAAATAATCGAAAATAATCGAAAATAATCTAAAATAATCTAAAATAATCGAAAATAATCGAAAATAATCGAAAATAATCGAAAATAATCGAAAATAATCGAAAATAATCGAAAATAATCGAAAATAATCAAAAATAATCGAAAATAATCGAAAATAATCGAAAATAATCGAAAATAATCGAAAATAATCGAAAATAATCGAAAATAATCGAAAATAATCGAAAATAATCGAAAATAATCGAAAATAATCGAAAATAATCGAAAATAATCGAAAATAATCGAAAATAATCGAAAATAATCGAAAATAATCGAAAATAATCGAAAATAATCGAAAATAATCGAAAATAATCGAAAATAATCGAAAATAATCGAAAATAATCGAAAATAATCGAAAATAATCGAAAATAATCGAAAATAATCGAAAATAATCGAAAATAATCGAAAATAATCGAAAATAATCGAAAATAATCGAAAATAATCGAAAATAATCGAAAATAATCGAAAATAATCGAAAATAATCGAAAATAATCGAAAATAATCGAAAATAACCGAAAATAATGGAAAATAATCGAAATTAATCGAAATTAATCGAAATTAATCGAAAATAATCGAAAATAATGGAAAATAATCGAAATTAATCGAAATTAATCGAAAATAATCGAAAATAATCGAAAATAATCGAAAATAATCGAAAATAATCGAAAATAATCGAAAATAATCGAAAATAATCGAAAATAATCGAAAATAATCTAAAATAATCTAAAATAATCTAAAATAATCGAAAATAATCGAAAATAATCGAAAATAATCGAAAATATTCGAAAATAATCGATTAATCGAATATAATTGATTAATCGAAAATAATCTATTAATCGATAATAATCAATTAATCGAAAATAATAGATTAATAGAAAATAATCGAATAATCGACTAATTAAAAATAATCGATTGACTGAAAAGAATAGATTATTTGAAAATAATCGATTAATCGAAAATAATCCATTCATCGAAAATAATTAAATAATCGAAAGTATTTGAATAATCGAAAATAATATATTAATAGAAAATAATAGATTAATCGATTAATAATCGATTGCTTTTTTTTAAATCGTTTAAGACATTTTGTAGTTACGAAAAGAGATATCAACATGAAATGTATTAGCAAAAATCAAGTTCTACAAGGCAAGAGCGCCTATTGATTTTGAAAAAAATCTAAATAATGAGGGGTTAAGGGGAGTTGAAATTAAAAAAAAAAACAAAAATCAAAGACGAAAAGCGATACCTATAGAAATTTTTGGTAAAAATCAAATTCTACAAGGCAATAGCGCCTATTGATTCAGAAAAAAATCTAAATAAAAATGGGGGTTAAGAAGGATTTTAATTAAAAAAAAATCATAAATCAAAGACCAAACGCGATATAACATGAAATTTTTGGTAAAAGTCATGCTCTATAAGAAGATGAAGCCTATTGATTCGAAAATAATCGATTAATCGAAAATAATCGATCAGTGGAAAATAATCAAATAATCGACTAATTAAAAATAATCGATTAACTGAAAAGAATAGATATTTGATAATAATCGATTAATTGTAAATGAAAAAATCGATTAAACTATAATAATCGATTAATCGAAAATAATCTATTAATAGAAAATAATAGATTAATCGATTGGAGATAAAAAAATTGATTAATAATCGATTAATCGATTATGTTGACCACCCCTAGCTGAAATATTGAGAAAAAAATTCTAATATAATTCAGACACCAAAAACGATAATAAATTTAAATCTTCAGATAAAATCAAGCTTTTTAAGGGGATGAAGTCTGTTGAATCTGAAAAAATATGAATTAAAATGAGGGGTTAAGAGGGGCGGGGTTTGTTAAACTGTGAAGCATTATATATCTTCATTCTAGTTTAAAGATATATTTTGTAAATTAATTATTGCCCCACCACGTATAAATAAAAATGTAATCAAAAAAATAGTGTAGATACCAAATAGCGATTTGTGAACACATAAAGCAAAATACGAAAAAACAGGTGCAATTTTTTTATAAAATTATAGCAAAAAATTAAAAATTGGAAGTAATAAATATCAATAAAAAATTTTTTATCTAAGAATCTTTAATTTCCTATACAGTGTTTTGCAAAACATCACATTACAGACTTTTTTGGACAAGCAAAAAATAGTACATTATATACCTAGGGTGAGAAGTGAGCTATTATTTACCGAGCACTTTTATATCCTGAGGCGCGTAGCGCCGAGGGATATAATGTGCGAGGTAAATAATAGCTTTCTCAGCCGAGGTATATATAGAATTTTTTTTACTACTAACATTAATGTATTAGCAATTTTAATTTTGACATAAGTAATTTCCTAACAATTTTTTAAATATTTCGAAATATCAAGCAGACTGGAGCGTGTTTCTAATCAGACTGGCTTTATTTATGTAAAAATTTGGCATGTGTCAAATTTTGGTATGATTCTAGGAAATATCCCATTGCATTTTTGATATTTTAATGACATGAATTTATTGTTATTAATTAATAATTTTTAAAGCCGGTGTTGAATTTCCTAGTTAATATATATTTTTAGTGTTTACACTGATATATATTATCATATTTGATTTGATTAGATTTGATAAACCCAGCTTTAGTTATTTCCTACTTATTTTTCAAATATTTCAAAATATCAAGTAGTCTGGGAGTTTAGTTGTCAAATTAACAAAATGAAACTAATGAAATTTAGTTTCATTATTTACCTAGGTTTTTTTTTATTATCATTATTTACCTAGGGAGAGAAATATTACTTCTCATTAGAGGAATGGAGTAAATAATGGTGATTTCTCATGTTAGTAGTAAAAAAAATAACTTTATTTAACATTATCAATGACAAAAATAGTTTATATCTCAAAAATATTATTACGTAAGAAATCTCGAATAGTGATATCGTCATAACAAATTATACAGTATGTTAAGTGTCGCACAATGAAGCCAAAAGAACGCTATTATACAGAGGGTAGAACACTACGCGCCAGCTCACGAGTGGTAAACTTGTATCTATCTGTCCGATCACGGTAGACAGTCAGCTCATTTTCTAGAGTATCTCTTTATTTTTGTTTCGATCCATGGGTTAACATATTGTACATCAAAAAATGCATATCTAAAAAAGCAACCGAACATTTTTTGTTATCTCTCCAATAATCTGGTCTAAAAAATTATTCTCGTAAAGTCTGCCTAATTTCCTATATGAAAAATTCGCTTGTGCTTTTAGGAGGCTCGAACTTGGAAAAAAACTTGTTTATAAAGTTTATTAATATTTTTGCCATAACATTGCTAGTGTCGATACCTACACAATTCCAAGGTATTCAGTAGGCTATGTTTTTCATGTTTCTTTATATTTAAGTAAAATATCATTTGACAGACACCGTATGTTATTTATTTTTATAATTGCAACGTACTTACATATTTTTTTACTTTTTCAACGATTTTTACGTATTGTCATGTAAAATATTGTATCATATACCTCTACCTAACCAAGCAATATGTAAGTAGAAATTAAATTCAAATTAACTTCTTTATAAACTTGGGTCATAACTAAATTTACTCTAAAATCGGACCGAGATGTTTCTCTGTCGACGGACAAGAGATGGCGCCCAATGTCCCGCTCCTTCTATTTATCAGTGTTCGGTTGGATCAATACCCACTTCCACTACCTAAATAGTATTTTCGGTTGAATTGCACGAAGGATGTGATGCACCAGGCGAACAGAACGATTGCAACTCGAAACTTGCCGAACCCGAATGTAAATAATATCTGCTGGACTGGATATAAATTATTTGCGAATATTTTTACTTTTGGGTATCTATTTTTGTAGATAACATCACCAATTTGCGATTTAATATAAAATTTTATTAAATAGAATTTTAAAAATTTATCTTTATCTTCTTATTAGATATGTACCTATAATCATTCTCAAGCAAAAAAAGCCAAGCGAATTGTTTAACACAATGTAAGAAAATTTATTTAAAGTTTTTTAAAGTGCAATGCGATTACGATACTCATATATTTTATAATTCTAATTTATTTCTGGTTTATTTAAAGAAATTTGAGTTAGGTAAAACATCACTTTTATTATGTCATAGCCAGATTGAAATATGGGCCCCTTCACGGGTTTTAAATATTAGGGTAACGTTACTTTAATTTATTTTTTACTGGTAAAAATGCCTCAATCATTCAAAAAAAGAAAATATATGTCCAAAAACGTAAGAAAAAATCTGAAGCAAATGAAGCAGAAATGCAGCCATACAACAGATAAAACGGATTCAACAGAAGATTCTAGTTGTGAACTGGAATTAGAACCCCAATAAATGTTTATTTTTTGCTTAAATTTGATTTTGGTATATGGCTTATATTCCACAAGCCGTCTGGTCCCGTTTACCAAAAATACAATTTTTCTATTTTGTCTAGCAAAAATAGTAAAAGATATTTGTTTTAGATAAAAGCAAAAATGTTCTTAAAAATCTCTTACTTAATGTTGCTGCAAGATTTTTCACTACATTACATTCTTATTTTAGTCAAACCACGTCAGAAAGTTTAGAAACTAAAAAAGGAGCCCATATACCAGATAGCACAAATACGTCTTATGGGCGTTCTAAAAACGTTCTGCTTGGACATTCAGGACATCCTTAACGTTCATTTCACGGACGTGGACGTCTTATGGACATCTTTGGAACGTCCATTGTTACTAATCAGGATGTCTTAAGAACGTCTATTTAATAACATTCCATGGACATTTTCAAAAGCTCAAATGGGGAAGACAGGATGTTTAAGAAAATTATTGAAAATAATGAATTATTTCGAAGCAAATAACCTATGAATAATAAAATTATTCAAACTTTTTCTACAAATTCATCCCGTCTCTCCTCTGCTTTGCTCTTTTCAACCATGCATGGATTGACAGCAGTCAGTTTTTTTTCTTAATTTGGCCATATTTGCCTTCTCAGCTGAATCTGAAAATAATTTAATCGCTTATACAAATTAAGAGGCAGATATCAATATTAAAATCCAATCTTTTTGCTTAATTTTGCCTTGCTAGACATTATAAATTCACTAACCTTTCAGCTTTGTAGTATTCATTGGAAAACTTCCATCTTTCTGACATAAAAGTGGTACAAACTGCAAAAAATTAATATTAATCCACCACAAACACACAGAATCGAATCACAGTCAAATGGCAGAATGATAGAATTTGTACTCGTATAATATGTATACAGGGTGTGCCACTTAAAAGTTCCACCCCCCCTTATCTTCGTTATTCATTGAGATATCGAAATAATTTTTTTCTTGTTTGAAAGACTAGAACAAATACTTTTTTACAATGAATTCAATTATTCTGTGACGTCATGGCTTACTTCCTGTTTTTCCGGAAATAACAGAAAATCGTAATTTATTTTTTATTTTTAAATTGAAACCTACTTTTTTTATTGTAAATTTGGATTTCTGGGACGGTTTTGTATAATAATCGTGTATTGAAAATTTTCTGACAGCTTTCAAAATGGCCGCCATATTGGATAATATTTGTTCTAAACGTGTTACTATTAATTCGTTTATGAAAAAAAAATATAGGAATGTATGATCTTTATAAATTCTTTGTGAGCTTCAAAAATCCCATTGAGACCCATTAACCGTATACCAGTGGCGTATCTAAGCATTTTTATTATTAACAAACCGTTTAATAATTCCATCCGCTTTTATCTTCGTTGTAAATTGAAATATTCAAACGAAAACTTTTTTGTTTAAAAGCTTGAAACAAATACTATCATATACTGGATTCAACTGGTCTGTGACCTGTGTTGAAAATTCAGCTGTCAAAATGACCGTCATATTGGATAATATATATTTTAATATATTACTGTTAATTCGTTTATGGAAAACATTATGGGCATGTATAACATTTTTGTTAGCTTCAAATTTCCCATTAAGACCCATTTACATTGTACCAGTGGCGTATCTAAGATTTTTGTTATTGCAAACCGTTTAATAATTTCACCTGCTTTTATATTCCTTATTAATTGAGAAATTGGAATGACAACTTTTTTTGTTTGAAAACTTGGAATAAATAATGTCGAATACTGCTTCAACTGATCTGTGACATCATGGCTTACTTCCGCTTTTTCGAAAATAACAGTAAATCGCAATTTATTTTTAATTTTTAAAAGGAAACCTACTTTTTTATTGAAAATTTAAATTTCTTGAACTTATTAATGTTTATTATTGTATGGTGGGTATTGTTTTATTATTTTATTATATTGATTTCCTAAATCTTTCTGATGAAATTAAGTTACTTTAAAATAAAAATAAACATTTTTTTAAATTTAAAGATCTGTTGCGTGTCGTATTAATTTATTTTTCCGCTACTAAGCGTTAAAGTATGTAGATTATGCGCACTACGGAGTGCATAAAAATTTACCTTTTTCACTAGTGCGTATAGTAAAACTATTTACGCACTAGTGCGTCAACAATACACAATTTTTAGTATTTTGACATGACAAATGACATTTTATTTCAAACTTTCTTTACGCGTTAGTGCGTAAAACCTTTGTATTTTGAATCTTAGTGGGCAATATGTACGGTAGTAGAAATATCGTATGCTATTCGTATGTAAAGGCCTTTTTTGAAGGCCGCTTTATACACTTATTATAAGCATAAATAACTATTTTTTATTTTATTTATCAGTAGGTAGTTGACTGATGTAGTGGTTACAAGCGCTGAAATCGTATGAATTCAGTTCGATGACAGAAATGCTCAAGAAATATAAATTTTCAATAAAAAAGTGGGTTTCCATTTAAAAATTAAAAATTAATTGCAATTTTCTGTTATTTTCGAAAAACCGGAAATAAGCCATGACATCACAGACCAGTTAAATCAATTATTTGACAATATTTATTTCAAGCTTTCAAACAAAAAAATTTTCATTCCGATATTTCAATTAACTAGGAAGATCAGAGCGGGTTGAATTATTAAACGGTTTGTTAATAACAAAAATCTTAGCTCACAAACATTTTATTCATTCCCATATTTTTTCCATAAACGAATTTACAATAACATTTTAAAAAATATATTAACCATTATGACGGTCATTTTGACAGCTGACAGAAAAATTTCAACATACACTTCTTGTCGGAAAACGTCCCAGAAATTCAAATTTTCAATTAAAAAGGGGTTTTCATTTTAAAATTAAAAATAAATTGCGATTTTTAGTTATAGCCGGGAAAATCGGAAGTGAGCCATGACGTCATAGAAAAGTAAATGAAATCATCTGTTATAAGCTTTTAAACAAAAAAGTTTTCATTCCAATATCTCAATTAACAACGAAGATAAAAGCGGATGGAATTATTAAACGGTTGGCTGATAATAAAAATGCTTAGATACGCCACTGGTATACAGTAAATGGGTCTCAATGATCATTTTAAAGCTTACAAAGATTTTATAAAGATCATACATTTCTATATTTTTTTCCATAAACGAATTAATAGTAACATGCTTAGAAACAATATTATCCAATATGGCGGCTATTTTGACAGCTGCCAGAAATTTTTTAAGATTATTATACGATTATTATACAAAAATGTCCCAGAAATTTAAATTTAGAATAAAAAAGTGGGTTTTAATTTAAAAATAAATTGCGATTTTATGTTATTTCCGGAAAAACCGGAAGTAAACTGTGACGTCACAGAACAATTGAATTAATCATAAGAAAGTATTTGTTTCAGTCTTTCCAACAAAAAAAAAATTATTTCGATATCTCAATAAATAACGAAGATAAGGGGGGTGGAACTTTTAAGTGTACCATCGAATCATGAGCATTGAACACTATGTTTTTTCTTTTTTTTTAATAAAACCTGAGCCCTGAGAATATTTCACTGCTTGAATCTAAATAAATTAAAAAATACGTGTTGCATTCGGGGACTGCCGCGGTAAAGCTATTGCATAGCATTTTTTATCAACTTATGCAATTATAATTATTTATTTATTTTATTTATGCAGTATTTTTTTCTTTGATATTAATTTAAGTTTTTTCTTTGATACTAATTCAAGTTACACTTTTTGAGCGTGGTGACCGATAAAAAAACAATTTTTTTTCTTTTATTGAATAAATGAGAAGTTAATATTGTTTAAAATATTTTCATTATCTTATAACACATGTAGGTTATTCAGGAATTTTTATCATTGAAACTATAGGTTTATGGTAACTGAAATAAGAAACATAAGTTTGAGACTTGATATCCTCTAAATATCTGGAAAATACCGCGTCAATGGTGGTCCCATATTTTGTTGTGGATTCTTGTGGATCATTATTCATTTTCAAATTCAATTTTTCGAAATTGTGTCTAAAAGAGATAGAATCAGTTATGAGCAGTTAGTAGCTAGTTTACACGCATACGTCTAGTCGCACGCACACAAACACTGTGCCGAAGTCTGCCGAACTGAAACGACGTTAGACGATGCACGGCTTTCAACGCTGCACCGCTGTGCTGGTCGGAGTGGAGGGGGGGGTGTTAGATTTATTTTCATTACGGAATATATTTTTTGATTTTTCGATTTTTCGATTTTTCTATTATTCGATTTTTTGATTTTTCGATTTTTAGATTTTTCGATTTTTCGATTTTTCGATTTTTCGATTTTTCGATTTTTCGATTTTTCGATTTTTCGATTTTTCGATTTAACGATTTTTCGATTTTTCGATTTTTCGATTTTTCGATTTTTCGATTTATCGATTTATCGATTTATCGATTTATCGATTTATCGATTTATCGATTTATCGATTTATCGATTTATCGATTTATCGATTTATCGATTTTTCGATTTTTCGATTTTTCGATTTTTCGATTTTTCGATTTTTCGATTTTTCGATTTTTCGATTTTTCGATTTTTCGATTTTTCGATTTTTCGATTTTTCGATTTTTCGATTTTTCGATTTTTCGATTTTTCGATTTTTCGATTTTTCGATTTTTCGATTTTTCGATTTTTCGATTTTTCGATTTTTCGATTTTTCGATTTTTCGATTTTTCGATTTTTCGATTTTTCGATTTTTCGATTTTTCGATTTTTCGATTTTTCGATTTTTCGATTTTTCGATTTTTCGATTTTTCGATTTTTCGATTTTTCGATTTTTCGATTTTTCGATTATTCGATTTTTCGACTTTTCGATTTTTCGATTTTTCGATTTTTCGATTTTTCGATTTTTCGATTTTTCGATTTTTCGATTTTTCGATTTTTCGATTTTTCGATTTTTCGATTTTTCGATTTTTCGATTTTTCGATTTTTCGATTTTTCGATTTTTCGATTTTTCGATTTTTCGATTTTTCGATTTTTCGATTTTTCGATTTTTCGATTTTTCGATTTTTCGATTTTTCGATTTTTCGATTTTTCGATTTTTCGATTTTTCGATTTTTCGATTTTTCGATTTTTCGATTTTTCGATTTTTCGATTTTTCGATTTTTCGATTTTTCGATTTTTCGATTTTTCGATTTTTCTTCGATTTTTCGATTTTTCGATTTTTCGATTTTTCGATTTTTCGATTTTTCGATTTTTCGATTTTTCGATTTTTCGATTTTTCGATTTTTCGATTTTTCGATTTTTCGATTTTTCGATTTTTCGATTTTTCGATTTTTCGATTTTTCGATTTTTCGATTTTTCGATTTTTCGATTTTTCGATTTTTCGATTTTTCGATTTTTCGATTTTTCGTTTTTTCGATTTTTCGATTTTTCGATTTTTCGATTTTTCGATTTTTCGATTTTTCGATTTTTCGATTTTTCGATTTTTCGATTTTTCGATTTTTCGATTTTTCGATTTTTCGATTTTTCGATTTTTCGATTTTTCGATTTTTCGATTTTTCGATTTTTCGATTTTTCGATTTTTCGATTTTTCGATTTTTCGATTTTTCGATTTTTCGATTTTTCGATTTTTCGATTTTTCGATTTTTCGATTTTTCGATTTTTCGATTTTTCGATTTTTCGATTTTTCGATTTTTCGATTTTTCGATTTTTCGATTTTTCGATTTTTCGATTTTTCGATTTTTCGATTTTTCGATTTTTCGATTTTTCGATTTTTCGATTTTTCGATTTTTCGATTTTTCGATTTTTCGATTTTTCGATTTTTCGATTTTTCGATTTTTCGATTTTTCGATTTTTCGATTTTTCGATTTTTCGATTTTTGATTTTTCGAGGGTGTTTCGGAATTTCTTGATTCGGTCGCCGCGCTCAAAGCCCGCGATAAAAGCTATGCAAGAGCTTAAAAACTTTCACTGTCATGCATAGATTCAAGCTGCAATGTTTTAATGAGATTTTTCTAGTGGATTATCAAGACGAGTGGACTTTTGATAATAGTTCCAAAATAATCTAAACAGTGAATATATCCTTAACACAATTTTTCTGATATAAGAGAACCTTTCTGGATATGTTAATTCACAGAGTATGAGGTGGTGGTCAACCGAACATTCTCATTTTTTGATGAAAAACCATTGTATCCCCAATAATATGGTTTTTGTGTATGGAATGTGTCGAAAAATATTGGTGGGTCCCATTTTTTTGAAGGCTCACTTACTGCTACACGACATCGCAATGAGACTCGGCTTCCATTCACCAAACTACTGAATAATAAGTAATTCGAGAATTTTTTGATAACAGAATAATGAGCAGAAACACCGAAAACTCCATATCCAACTAGACCTTGCGATTTAAACATACGCAATTTTTGTATGGCTATAAATTAAAAATATAATTTTTTCAACGTCAGTTCATAATCTGGAAGTACTGAGAAATTGCAAAACAGAAAAGTGTAAAGAGATCAACAACTCACGGCCAATGTTGCATAACGTTTTTGCTGTATTGCGCAGAGATGAGTTGGTTTGTATTTAGACGTGGACAACATTTTCAATAATTGTTCTAGATTCACGTAAATTTTGGTTATGACTTTGATATTAAATGAATTGTTTCTTGTTGTTACAAAATTACTTAGAGGTATTAAACTTTGTTTACAATAGTGGAAGTGGATACAGTACAAAAACGAAACATTTAAATTTCACCGCCAACTCCAATTATTATTTTCCTCGATTGCTCGTTACTATAAGTAGGTATCTAATCTCTAAACATACTTATTATTAAGACATGTTTGAGAGCTTCCTTGCGAAAAGAAACTATAATCCTGCTAACCGTTTGCTTTTATCTAATCTACAAAACATTATTATTCAACGTTTACCTTCTCTATGGATTATTTTTGCCTTTTAGTGACTAATAATTTGACTGTTCATTTGTGTATGTCTGTATATATATTTTAATTGGGCTTCACTTCTCATTAATACTGCTTCATTTCCGACTGAAAATGAAGAATCGTTAGAATTATATCTAATTTGGGTTAGAAGTACCTTATTTAAAAGACTGAAAATGGTGTACGCATTGATTTCTTAAGTAGGTATATATAATAATGTGCTAAGTGCCATAAAATCGGTTTTTCATTTTATACCTACTTGTAAAATGTTCTAGGTGCTATTAAGTAATTTAATAGCCATGGAACTTAGCGCTTCATATATGTTGTTTTGTTCATTATGGCACCTAGAACATTTTACAAGTACCTATAAAATGAAAAACCGATTTTTTGGCTTAGCACATTATTTAATTCAAGACTTCAATTATTATAGATATATATTATAGAGATTATTTATTATCCCAAAATACAGGTATAATTAAGGCCTACCTTTCACTAATTTGTCTTAGTTTACAATACAAAAATATTTTGGTTAAATATTTCACTAAAAATGTTTCTGAAACATGGTATACATGTTACACAAAAGGCAACTAAACGGGTTATGTTGTAAACGGCCAACACCTAATGAAGAATTTTTGATTTGTAAGAAGTAGATGGGTTAGGTATATTTACTTTATCTCTAGACGAGTGAGGCCATTTTGTTCATCAAATTTACAGGCAGTATATTTCTACGTTTCATAATATTTATAAAAAAGAACTAGAATTACATTTCTGAAATATTACTGTTTAATATTTTTAAAAGATTTAAAATTTTCATTTCAGAAATATTACTGTGAAATATTATATTTACAGGATATTTTTATGTTTCAGGCACATTTCAGAAATGTTCCTGGGACGTTTCGTAATATTTACACAACATTACAAATGTTTCAATGTAACTTGTTCGACATATTTCCGAAATGTTTTTGATTGTTTGTGTTGTATGGGAAAGTACCTTCATTTTTTACAATACAGAAGAATGTCATAAAGTAATGTTATTTTAAATTAAAAATTATATTTAAATGTGCAATTACAGTCATTTAGCACTACAATTCAGATTAGGAATTATTTACGTTTTACATTATAAAGTAATTGTAGTTATAAATTAAATAATCACCAAATCTAACTTTTAATGGTAAATGGCTGTAATTGCATATTTGAATATAACTTTTAATTTAAAATAACTTTACTTTATAACCTTTTGTACTGTAAAAAATAAAGGTACTTTAATATTAAGAAAAATATATATTTTTTGACAAACCTCGTAGACATCTTAAAAAAATTAATATCTGATGGTTGCATTTTAAGTTCTGGGCCATGCAGAACTTTTTATCAAGAATAGATTTTTTCACAAAAGCAATAATAAAAATTTTTTTTCCAACTTAAGTAGACGCACTGTAAAAAAAATATTTGGTGGAATTAAGAAAAGTAATTTAAACGTATTTGTTAGAAATATCAATAATTTTATTCCACAAATTCATAACCGAAACCAAAAATGTATTATTTCAACAATTAATTGGAAATTGTGGTAAATATACCTATTTATAATTATGCGGGGTCAGTGCCACTAACAGATTAATACGATAAGTCGTATTTATCCCACATAAACAAGAAAAACCTTGCTAAATAATTGGTAGATTGCCTATCGATAGATATCTACAAATACGCGGTGTTGACAAATATTTTCCAGAAGACCAACTTAATTGAGAACATTAAATAAAAGTATGATTGCAAATATTATTTTGCTGAACGACTTTTGCGATATAATGGACGAAATATGGAGATTAAAGAGTGTAGCTACTTCTAAGTTGGAAAGGATTAACTAAAATTCAAATATAAATCATGTTATCAGAAACCGGAAGTGATGTGGCATTCTAAAGAGCGTTTTACAAATGGTGCATATGAAAACTAGCATTTATCAGTCTACTAGGAACTTAATCAGGGTCACCAAGAGCCATGGTGGGGTCTTAGGGCAAAACACTGGCAAGGGCCCTCCCCTCACATATTGCAATCAATTTTTTTAAAGCTGGCGTGCCCCCATGTCCCTCCCTCTCGCCGGGCTTGGACTTGAACCTCTGATAATGGTAAAATAAGGAATAGTACATATTATGGCTGTTAGATATATTTAAGTCGCCCCGGAGCGCCACGGCAAATAATAATAATAATAGTGGTCCCTTCCCCTACACAAGTCGTTCAGTCGACTTCAGGGGTTGAAATTCACTCGTAAGGGGGTGAATTAGGGAGAGTAATATTATTATTTATTTATCTTTTAGGTATTTGCTTATTTTCATAAAAACTTCCGACTTGCATTAGATGTAGTTTTAAAAATATAAATCTAATTTTCACATTGACTTTTTAAAATGTTAATGTAGATAAAAATTGAATTTGTGTTTAAGTTATTAGGTAAACGACATCCGAATTTTTTTTAAATTATTTTAATTAAAGATTAAACCAGATTTTGATTGGTTAATTGGTGCAAAATATGTCTTTTGTGAAGATAAATTAAATATCAAAAGTATTAATTAATCCGAAAAAAATCAAATATCAACAATATTTATTCAATACCTACCTTAATCTTCTTATAAAACGTCACTGTTCAACCATAATTTTTTTTCCAAGAATTCAGAAAGTACATACCTAGTTTTCAGACATTTTATTTTTTGTTAACGCCTCTTCTTATATGGCAGCGGGACCCCTCTTGTTATATAGTACGAGTCACTTTCTATTGCTAATTCCAGTTAAGCAGGTAATATCAAAAAGGGTCTTAGGTATGAATCTCTGTCTCCCCTACTTTGTAGAAAATGATCCGGAATGCGATGAAAAGGAGCGAAAGTTAAAAGACCGCAAAAAATATTTTTTGAGATAATACTTTTACAGTTAGGTTGGAGTAACGGTACATCTATTTGTCGGGTCACATTCTGTAGGTATGACGTAAGTACGATTTTAAAAGATTCTATAATGCAGTTTTTATTGTTGCTTATTTCTTGTAACCAGTCCAGTGACACCCTAAATACTTTCATATATATGTCAAATAAATTCAAATTAAGATTTTTTAGTAAAAAACATACAGTATGGAACAGCCAAATTGAGTAAATTCGGTAATAAATATATGGGAGCGTGTTCGGAAAAACGCTCGGACAATTCGATTGATATTTTTAGTTGCGCATTTTTTTAACAGAACCTTTTTATACAGGGTGTGTCATATATCAGTGGCCAATATCAACTTTGTTATTTTTAATGCAATACTCTGTATAATTTTCAATTTTTGGATTCTTCAGAATATTCTAGACATATTTTATGTAAAGTCAGTTGGGGCAAGCGCGCCCCTTAAATTGAAGGGTTCATAATTGACTGTTGTTTAGTATTTAACTATATCAGTTTTGGCGTTGTGTATTTTTATATATCAACTGGGTAATATATTCAAGCAAAGTCTGATATGAACTATCATATAATTAGGTTTTATAACGGAGGACATTTTTTTTATTTTCATTGTCATAGGGGGCAAGTGCGTTTCCTAGAGCTAAAACTAACCTGAAAACAAACTGCGGAATGTGATTATCTTTATTAGCTCCAGGGGTAGTATTCTCGAGTCACGGATATAGATTCGCATGCGAGATTTATGATTTGTCTCACTTGGTTTTCGTTAGAAACAATCCAAATAAATATGAATCAATTCTTCCATTAGTGATAGAATCGTGTATTACAGATCACTCATCGACATTACTACAAATTGTGTTACAAAAAAATGAGAAATCTAATAAAAAACGAATCCGTATAAAAAAATACATAGATGAAAAAAAAATTGGTACAAAATATACAAAAAGTAAAATGGGTAGATATAGTAAATTGCGAATGATGTAGCAATCTCTATGAAAAAATTTGTACAAAAGATACAGGACGTCATAGACGAATCTGCAACAATAAAAAAACTTAAAATTAAACAATTTAAATGCAAAACATGGATAACCAATTCATTAGTAAAATCTGTAAATAAAAAAATTAAATGATTCATAAATTAAAAAATAATTCAGATAATGTAGTATTAAAACGCCAATATACAGTCTATAAAAATATGTTACATAAATTAATACAACAAACTAAAATAAAATATGAAGATAAAATCGGAACCAGTAAAGATTCAAAACAAATGTGGCAGATGAAATAAACAAAGTATTAGAGTCATTCCATACAAAATCGTCTGAAAATGAAAAAAATTGTTGCCGATCCATTTTAGATTTTGGTGTAACTTTGAGGAACTATTCCTTAGGGTCCCAAAGAAGAACATTTACACGAGTAATCTGTAAGATATTTCGCCTCTTCTTTCAATCACGGGAGTAGGCAGGAGCATTGTGATGTCACGGTCATCGACCTCGGAAGTGTCATCTATATATCTGGAAATTTGAACACAAATTTTTTGTTCAAGAGCTTCTTTTCTCTGGCAAATTTTACTATGTTATTTTCATCCAGGACTTGACCGACATAGTATTTAATGGACTTATTTCCAGCAAATTTTACGAGAATCCAATCAACCACAGCTTTTTCTGAAACTTGTCTGTCGGAATGAAGTTTTTCTCTTTGTAATTGCTCCTCATTATCTGCAAATTGTTCAAATTTTTCATATTCATCACTTTCATCATTAGTAATATTATTATAGACTTCACTATCTGAGGAAAAGACAGGTTGTTGTGTATTTTTCTTCTTTTTCTTTTAAACGCTGTAGAACGTCTTCTCTCGTAATAATTTCGACTCCTCCAGCTACTCTTTTTTTGGATTCTTTTCCAGCTCTTGTGGTGATGCCTTTGGTTTCAAAGTAGCCAGTAGAATTTCCTCAAATAGAACTTTAGCCTTCTCTTGAACTACGCTTGTAGATGGTTGAGATAAAGCCTCCTCCTGAGCGGTGCTCGTAGATGGCTGAGTATATCTGGCTCTTCTGCGAATGTGGAAGGATCAGTAATGGTATTGCTACCAGTTACATGGGTGGCAATGCCTTTATGCTCTTCCCGTCTTCTAAGGGCTAACTGATCAAAACTGTAAAGCTGAATAACATTTTTATTATAAAGGTCTATTCTCACTATAGGTCAAGCCACGGTCAAGTCACGGTCCGATCAAAAATGATTTGTCATAATTTTAATGCTTTTAAATGAGATTTCTTTCAAACCATTCACACATGCCAGTCATCGAACAAGCAAGCCACGGTCAAGTCACGTGCCGGTCATTTCCAACATTAATTGACCGGACCGTGACTGTCCGTTGACGCGCAGACCGTCTAGTGTGGATGCTCATTGCTCAACGACCAACCAGTCAGACCAAAAAGCTGGCTGTCGGCTGTAGGTATCGAAAAGGATAAGAGTAATTACTGTATATGTTTAGATTTTCTTCAAAAGGTTTGAACATTTAAAATTAATATATTTTGAGATTGGGTGTTTATTGGTTTTATTTGGAAAAGTTAAAGATAATTTTTTAGAAATTTTGTGTTTAATATTATATTTAAGAGAAATAATATGTGAACACTAAATTTGGGGGATTTGATAAGGGAAATTCCCAGATAACGAAATTTAAAATAAATATGTCAAAATTGAAGTTAGCAAAGCTGGACGATTTAGAGTCTAGAAAAATATTATTGTGAAATTATCAAGGATGTTGTTGTTTGATGGGTGTTTCCATATCAAAATATTAAGTTTAAAAAATTTGACTCGGTTGACTAATGAGTTTGCCGACCACTGGTCTAGGGAAAATTCTCACTGTATGAGATAAGAACATACGCAATACCATGAAAAGTTTAAAGTTTGGACAGGAATTGTTGGCGATAATAAGTCCTTTTTTTATTGATGGCAATTTAAATGGCGATATTTATTTAGCACTGCTCCAAAATAATGTCGTGCTAACTTTAACAAACTTATATCCCGATCCAGTAAACCCACAAGTTCCAGCAAATATGATATGGTTTCGGCAATGGAGCACCGCCCCATTACATTACCAAATCTATGTCCGGCAGTACCTCAATCGAGTATTTCCAAATCGGTGGAAAGGGAGGCGAGGATCGATGGAATAAGCAGCACGATCTCCTAATCTGATATCATTAGACATTTTCTCATAGGGATATGTCAAGAGTATTGTAAACAAAACTAAACCTCTCGACCTAGCTGACTTAAGAAGACGAATAATTCTTCCGATTAGATCGGTAGAAAACATTTTTATTTCAGATTAGGATGTTGCCAAGAGGTTCAAGGCGAGCATTTTGAACATTGAACATCTCGTACATTAAAATGTGTTTTTTTTTGTTACATTTTCAAGAAATAAACAGTATTACTTATTAGTTTTTGAGTGTGTTATAACGAATTTCCGTAATCAAATAATTTTATTTTATTAATGTAAATTTTTGCAATAAATTGGAAAACATTTAATATTTTCAAAACAGTTAGATAGGACATAGTACATAAAATATATCTAGAATTTTCTGAAGAGTCCAAAAATTGAAAAATATACAGGTTGTTGCATTTAAAATAACAAAGTTGGTATTGACCACTGTTACATGACGCACCCTGTATAAAAAGTTTTTTTTTTAAATGCGCAGTTAAAAATACCAATCGACGTGTCCGAGCGTTTTTCCGAACACACTTATTTATTACCAAATTTATTCCAAAATTACTCAAAATAAAAACGGAAGCAATTAATTTTTTTGTTAATTCTTATTATTTCTGCCACTTATAAATATTATTTTTTTAAAAGGAAAAACTTCATTTCGTGCAAAACTTTTTTATTAATCAATGCAAAGCGCTTTCGGCTTATTTGCCATCATCAGTGCTCATTGTCCACAACGTATCCAACAAGTTCCTGGTCATCCTCACTCCCAAAATTATATATTTCGGGATATTTACAACTTGCTAAATCATAATTTTATTAATATTAATATTTTCAAATTTAAATTTCTCTCTTCATTTTGGTTCAAGTTGTTTAACCGTTTCCACATGTGGAGAAATTTAAATTTGAAAATATTAATATTAATAAAATTATGATTTAGCAAGTTGTAAATATCCCGAAATATATAATTTTGGGAGTGAGGATGACCAGGAACTTGTTGGATACGTTGTGGACAATGAGCACTGATGATGGCAAATAAGCCGAAAGCGCTTTGCATTGACTAATAAAAAAGTTTTGCACGAAATACAAGTTTTTCCTTTTGAATCTACACTACGTGCACACAGCTGTCAACCTTTTTTGGTTATTTTAATTATTCTTTTAGACATTCATAAATATTTTTTTCAAAATTATCTCTACCAAATAATTAAAATTATGTTTGACCTTTCAAAGTCAAAACAAAAGTGTTTGATTGAAAACTTGAAATGATTCTGTCGCGGTTTGAGATTTGAATCAAATATTCAAATCAACAATTCTAACACCTAACACCTAACATTTAGGGGGTTATGATTGACAACCTGTGTTATTTTTAACAGATCTGTTATTTTATAAACACACAGAAATTACAACCTGTTCACAAATAACGTGTCTGTTAAAAATAACATTTCTTGTCCATCATAACCCCGTTAATGTCATGATATCCGAACTGATAAGACAACGTGCGTTAAATGCTAGTATAGACGGTTCGAATCCTACTCCGGGACAGATTCTTTTTAATTTTCAATTAATTTGCTTTTCTATAGAGAAAATAATTTTCATTAAAGGGATCCGAAGAAATTGTTCTATGCGATGACTAGGCTAGCTCGCATTATTTGACAAAGCTGGTTTCTTTTTATGGGTTTAAAAAAATTAAATAATTAGCCAAAAAATATGTAATTATGTTAAATGATAAATAGCGCGACAGCAGCGCCAACTTATTTTAACCTATCGGACGATTTTTTCGTATACTGACATTACAATAATATGACATTAATAATGACATTAATATTAGAATTTGTAATTAAAAAATATATATGTCGGTTTTAATAAAAGTATATGAATTTGTAAAACAAGTGAAAAATAATTTTATTATTATTATATATTTTTATTGCTTCGGCTAAGAAAAGTAATTAAAATCAATAAAAACAGTATTTACGAGAAAATGAATAAAAAGTTGCCTAAGCCTAATAAATTGTTAAAAAAAAAACAAAATAAAAAATTACCATTAAATATAACGTAGATTCAAAATGTATTAACAAAAGGAAAATAATTGGTATATTTGCGATTTTAACAAATATTTTCTTCATTTTTAGTTTGAAACAAAACAAAATTATTAATTAAAACTGGTTTCCCATCAATAAGTCACAAAATTTCATTCCAGCCACATCCAAGAATCAAACGCAGAAATCTTGTCCTTGCTAACATTTAACATTTAGGGATGTTGAAGGACATCGTAAAATTGTTTATTTAAAACCTTCTACTTTCTGATATCTATTATTTCCAGTATTACTGGTATTATTACAAAAGACACAGTAGATATTGTACAGCTATCCATTCATTTCTTTGATTTAATTTCCATTTCGCTAATGAAAATTTATATAATTTGCTAGCTTTTTTACAATTTACAACACAGCCTTTGTATTGTGTTTACGTATTTTTTGAAAAAATATAAAATGAAGTTTTTAATTTTAATAAAATAAACGACGAAACATTTAAGTTATATCATAGCATAGGCATAAGCTTTTTAACAATATAATGTGTGAAATAACATATTAATTACAACTATTTTGTTGTAATATTTGTCAGTATAACAAAATTTAAATGTCCAAAAAAATTAATAAATTGTTTTTCATTATGTATAACAATGGTCTACTAACCAAATTAATTTTTATGTAGTGAACGATTGCAAAAAAAAGTTAAATGTAGATATGCATATGTAATATGAATAAAACTTAATTTGCATTTTATTAAACCTTATTCATTTAATTCCTTGATTTCGGTTAGTTACAATATTATTATACTCTTCACACAGTTTGTTAAGAGTGTTAAGTATAGGTTTACTTTTGAAGAACCAAAATTTTTAATATTGATCCAAAATTAAATATATTTGTCCCAAACTCAATTTCATCAAATTTTAAACGTCCGTTCGTCCGTCCGATATCACATTTTTGTCCGCACGATAAGTCAAAACCGAAAAATTATATAGGGTGTTCTGCTTTAAAAAAGTCTAGGTCTGGTCAGCCTCTCATTTATGCACCACCCAGTATATTTAAGAACAATTCTTAAATATGGTCATACAACTTTTATATTATTTTTTTCATATTTCCAATAATAAAACAGCTCTTATTGGTCAATATGTTGGTATCGTTGGATAGGAAAATGTATAAGGAACTTTATGTATTTGAAAAATTGAGTAAATTGAACTTTAAAATAGGTTATTTTTGAGACATGTTTCAGAACACTGTATAATAACAATACATAAAGTAATAAAAATATTAAATAAAAGTTTAGAGATAAGTGTAGGTACGTTTGATTTATTATCTATTTGTTTCTGTAATATATTAACTAAATTTATATAGGTATTTTAAATTAGGCTACCTTTACCTAGGTACTTAAAAATTGAGAGTTTTCATATCAAGTAAAAATTATTTAACATTTTTAAGAATGAAAGTAAATATGTTCATCTTGTATAGGTATTTATCACATTTAATTTTTAATATCGCTATTGTAATAACCAACATGTTTTAGACTTCTATTTTGAGGGTTTATAGGACATCGAAAACTAAGTAAATAGGTATCTACCGGGTGTTTAAATTAAAGTGTTACAGCTAAACACCGCCTTTTATAAAAAAAAAACGTTTCAGACGAAAGTTTTATAGTTTTGTGGTGAAAAAATTTTAGCTAACCTTAATATGGCCAACTTTTTTTTCGCGCTGCAAAATTTTCAAGTAGCTGTTACTTAAAAAGTAAAAGTCCAATAATAAAAATATTTCCTTCAAAAGTTTCTTATTTTTTTATGTACTATAAGAATATTTTAAAAAAATGGGGTTCCAATTTAAAACAAAAAGTCTACCTCGATATGGCCATATTATGGTCAGCTATAAAAAAATGAATTTAGCCAAACTTTTTTTCTAAAATGCATATTTTCAGCGGTATTTAACTGTAACACTTTAATTTGAACACCCGGTATATAGGTACAATTTGCTTAAAGAACCCAAACTTCCTTTCATTATTTAATAATAAAAATAATAACTATTAAAAAATTTTATTTGTACTGATCAAGGATAGATTAATGTCTTTTGCTTTTTGCTATACATTGAAGGCACATAATGTTGAAAATTTTAGTAAAAAATCCCAATATTATTTTAAAAAAGGAGGAAATCACACACAAATTCTTTACCACAATAAAATAATAACATTTATTTAAAAGAGCAATTAGTTTAAGCCAATGGCTATCATCAAGTCGAGAAGAAAAACAAAACAATGGTAGTAAATTGAAAACTCCAACGCACTACATATTAATTAACATAATATGACGAAAGACAAAACAGTAGTATAAATAGGTGGTATCAAAATTAATTCAAAATTGATTTTAAAATATAAGTATATGTATATACGATTAAAAATTAATTAGAGTATTATAAAATTTTTGAAACTTATCCAACAAATAAATCTTAATGAAAGAGAATCAACCATATTTTCGCAATTCCTGAGTAAAACGTTCAAATCAATGTAAGTTTATTAGTGGCTTCCAGCTAAAAAACAGTGGTATCTATTATTGAATGATTAAATGTCAGTAGTATTGAAAGGATCCACATTGAAAAATTCGAGAATTTTCTGAAATAAGTTGTTAAATAATTTGAAAATTTGGGAACAAATCTCAAAAATCCCCCTATGAATTATTATGACCATCCTCGAACCCCGTGAAAAGTACTTGGAGATTTGAAAAAAAGTCTGTCGCCTCTGAGATTCGAACCCAAGGCACAAATGCCCTTATAGCTAGACCATGCCGACATTGACTGTCCAGATTCCTAGATGACAATTACATGTACTAATTCGGACAAAGCGCCGTTTCAGACTCTTTCTCAAATCTTCAAATACAGCATCGGTATATATGAGAAATGCATTGACGCATACCGAGTCCATTATTTTCGTCTGCGACATAAACCTGTGTATGAAAATTAACGTACATAAAGAACTTAACTCACGCAGACGAAAATATGGGCTTAGTATGCATTAATGCATTTGTCATAAATGCTGATACTGTATAGAGGTATTTGAATATTTGAGAACGAGTCTGAAATATCGCTTGGCCCGAATAAGCACATCAAATTGCCGTCTAGGAATCTCGACAGTCAATGTCGTCATGGTTTAGCGGTAAGGGCATTTGTGTACAGGCATTTTATCAAATTTCCAAGTATGTGTTTTCACCTTTGGGGTTCGAATATGATCTTAATAATTTATAGGGGTTTTTGATATTTGTTTTTGAATTTTCAAATTATTTTATTAATATTTAGTAATTTATTATTTGTATACGTCAAACTGTAGGCGATACGTATGAGAAACTCCATATGTTTGTCAGGAATATGTGAACCAACCAAGCAGCAACTGATCTTCCAATGTATAAGGTAAGGTTGAGAGAAAGCAATTAAAAACTGTATGAAGATCATAAGTCCATTGATACTCCCACGAATAAAACAACAGCACTTTTAAAAAAACAACACAAAGTATAATTCTTACTGATAAAAATTATGCCTAAATTATCGGATTATCTATATAATATTTTTGGAGATAATGATTAACTAGCTTGACTATATATGATGCATTCTATATTATAGGTACTCTTCAAAGTTTAACAGATCCCCTTAACCCCATTTTCAATCAGATTTATTTTTAGAATCAATAGGTTTTATAAAGCTTGATGTTTCCTGAAGATATCACTTTAATATCGTCTTTTGAATCTAAGTTAGAATTTTTTTTTAAATTTCAACCCCCTCCCCATTTTTATTTATTAATTAATTCCCTGAAAGAGCTTGATTTTTCCTAAATTTTTTAGTCGATATTATTTTTTGATTTTTTTTAATGTTTCAATCCCCTTTTAACCTTCATTTTTATTTAGATATTTTTTCAGAATCCATAGGCTAAGTTGTCTTATAGAGCTTGATTTTTAATAAGAATTTCATGTTGATATCGTTTTTTTTTATTTATGATTTCAACCCCCTTAAAACCTAATTTTTAATATTTTTTTTTTTAAATCAAAGGTATTTTTTCCCTTATAGGGTTTGAATTTTGCTAAAAATTTAATGATATCTTTTTTTGTTTTTGAGTTAGGATTTTTTTTATATTTTAGCCCCCTTCAACTCCCCATTTTAATTAAGATTTTTTCAAAATCACATAACAAACAAATACATAACCTTACAAATTCAAAAATTTCTAAATTCCTCAACTATTCTGACGATTAGACAACACTGCAAGGCCGTGACGTCATAAATGATCTCTGACATGCATCGGGATTTGTATTCAAAATATACTATAAGAAGGTACCTATCAATATTTACTTTTTTCTGCTTTGAACAATCCTGTATATAGTCTTTTGCTATAAAAACTGTGCTATCATGAATTTTCAAATAAGGTGCCCAAAGGCTTACTCCGGCCCTGATTCATTAAACTTACTGCTTCTTAAACTTAAAGCACTTTTTAGAATGAGACTTTCTAATTAAACCCTGTTCGGAGTCAAGTTAAACAATGTTTGTTTGCTTTAGTTAGAAATTCATCCTCATAAATAGAACAAGGAGTTGAATCGAGTTATTCTTGCGAAACTCATTTGTCCAAGGAGACGACAGGAAGCTTGTTTTCGTGAAAGGCATCATGGATCTTAATGCACTCTGATTGCGAGATGTTTTCTTTGCTTTTCTTGGTCGCAGGCAGGGAGAAATAGGGATAGATCGGGATTATTCCAAGGCATAGCTCGAGAACTCATATAAAATCCTACCGGAGTAAATAGAAAATAAAACAAAAACATGGTAGCTCAATAGGTCCCTCGAGTTCCCGGAAGCAAATAATATCATCGTGCGCTGCAGATACCGACTCGGTATACCTATAACGTTTTCCGGGGGACGTGAACAACACTGGTGGGTATTTAAGATCAAATTACTCCAAAAAGAGTAAGTATTTGACTAATTTAAGCTTCTTAAAATGTTTTTTTTTCTAATTTTAACATATAAAGTGACTTTTTTTTGTCAAAATGATCTAATTTACGCAACTAGTTGTATATTGTTGAACATTATGAAACTGATTTCGATCAATTGCAAAAAGAAAACAAAATAAACCTTTTTTGGTTTTATAATCAATAATCTCCATTATTATTTATTAAAAGTTTATATCAAAGGAGGACAGGTTGATTTATAAAAATAGAATTTGGTTAAATTTACAATTTAGTAATAATGTTGTCTTGATCCTTATTTTTCATTCTAGATCGGCACAAAATAAAACAAATACACGACAAAATAACCTAAACATTTTTGAAAACTAGTTAACTTTAATAAGCGATACAAATCATTGAGAATACATAATCAATATAATTTTCTATTTATCAATTAACAGAGGCATTTGCAACTAACAATACAAGAAGGTAATATTGGTTGCCTATATGTCAGTAATGTCTTACCCAAACATAATTTTATAAATAATCTAGTCAAAATCAGAAAAAATATTGTATGTAACACGTTACGAAATGCCGTTTTATGTAACTCGCTTTGCTCGTTCTGCAAATATTTGCCCTTTACACAAAATAAGCCATTTCATAACTAACCTTTTTTATAAATAGCTATTAATTTTATTTAATAATAATATGCCTATAATAATAATTAAATCAAGATTGCGCTATAGATAAATATTTAGTACTTCCACCTCTATCAAAAGAAAAATAAAAAATATGAGGATACATATTCGCCACCTCGTGAGAGTGCTCGTCCACGACTGCTCCATCACTAGTGTTGCAGGTGACCAAAATCAAATTGTTATACACTGCTGTAGAAATTATCGTATTTTTCATGATTTTATCGTACAAAACTGACCTTACTAGTGTAATGCTATCGGAGACTGGTTAATTTTATAGTTTATTGGAATAGGGTTAGGGTAATTTGATAATAATTTTATTGAATAAACATATAGAAAAAAAAAACAAAAGAAAAAGTAACACTTTACCTATTCTTGTTTAACTAAAGTTTGAAAAATAATTCATTCTTCTTGTTATCCTTTCTGATTTTGATTTTCCAATTGTTTTTGTCCATACATTTTTAAATATATCATTAATTTTATCATTTCATATGTAGGTTTGAAACTTACACATCCATTATCCACAGTGGCGTACCCAAATATGGATCTTGGGGGATAACAAAATTGAACATTTTTATTGTAAATTTGAATATTCTATTTTATATAATAAAATCTAGTCGCCTAGTCCAGGAGCTGATACCATATTATACAGGGTGTTTCAAAAAGGTATGTCATAAATTCTTTCTCAGATAGATTACCAAAAAATAAGTGGATTTGGCTATATTTATCTATATCAAAAATTTGCTCCTAACAAAGTTACAGGGCGTTAAACTAACATTAAAAAAAAGGTTTTTTATTTATAAAAATTTTGCTGTTGCGATTTTTTCTTTGAATTTTTTGCCAGTGCTATAGATTTGAGTGCCCAATATTCTAAAAAAAAATTAAAGCGACCTCCTTAAAAAAGTTGGGGGTTGGGTACCTTTTAACCCCCTCGTATTTTTTTGTCATAAAGAAACTTGCTTTATCAATCTTAATATCAAAAAGAACTATGAAGTTTAATTTTTTTTTTTTATATAGCAAAATGAACTTTGTATCTTTCTTAGTTAACGAGCTATTTACAATTTTTTAACTGAATTTATAGAGCAAATTGTCCGTCCTGGACTTAACATAACAACAAAACTAAGAGTAGGTCAGGAGTTATTGTACAAAAAACGCATATAAAAATCAGTGGTGTGCCTAGGGGTGTGCTTGAGCCGTCTCTGCAAAAACTACCTCTTTTATTTATATTTTGATATTCAAGAAGGAGGAGGACATGTTGAAAATTTACTAAATTAAATAGTTTATAAAATATGTATAATAATTATTGTCAAGTGTTTATTTTTAATTGTTAATTTTTTGTTAATTGTTTAATTAAAAAAATATTTTTTAATTAGTATTAAATTTAATAAATACATTTCCAAACTAACGTGTATTTTTATCAGTGACATGGTGAACCCATAAGGACGGGTGGCACACCATTTGTATGGCGCCAATCCAATATTATAAATACCTTTCCTACAAAAATATAAATAAAAGATTTGCAGGGGCGGCTCAAGCACAGCCCTAGACACACCACTGATTTTTATATGCATTTTTTGTACAATAACTCCTGACCTATTCTTTAGTTTTGTTGATATGTTAAGTCCAGGACGGAGGAATTGCTCTAGACATTCAGTTAAAAAATTGTAAATAGCCCGTTAACTAAGAAAGATACAAAGTTCATTTAGCTATAAAAAAAATTCAAAAATTCATAGTTCTTTTCGATTTTAAGATCGATAAAGCAAGTTTCTTTGTGTTAAAAATAAATACGAAGAAGTTTTTTTAAGGGGGTCGCTTTAAATTTTTTTGCTTCTTAGAATATTGGGCCTTCAAATCTACAGCACTGGCAAAAATTTAAAAGAAAAAACCTCAACAGCAAAATTTTTTCAAAAAAAAAAAAAAGTTTTTCTGAATGTTAGTTTAACGCCCTGTAACTTTGTTGGGAGCCAGTTTTTGATATAAGTAAACATAGCCAAATCCACTTATTTGTTTGGTAATCTATATGTGGAAGAATTTATGACATACCTTTTTGAAGCACCCTGTATAACTGATCGATGAATTATATCATCGACGATGATACAAGCAGAAAACTTGTTCTTAAAGTGCTGCGAAAACTCCTGACAACAATTTTGATACCATTTAAATTTTTATTTATTATACTCCTAACACATGTATGATATATATTTGATTTAGTAATTATTATAAAGCAATTTAGAGGTCTCTTAATCTTATTTTTTCTTATGATCATTTATCACTTTGATGATGTGTTTGAGTTTGCGGACGTGCTTGGACTTCCTGGGGAGGGATATATCCCCATTATCCCCCCCCCCCCCGTCGGTATGCCACTGATTATCCAAATTTATACGCTAAGATGAGTGCATTTTTCAACATTTAGAAATTATCGTATATTTATTAAATATGAATCGTACCTACATCTTACCCTGCTTGTAATTATTTCACTGCTAACATGATGCCTTATAATTTTAGACCAAATTGTGAGAGAATACTCTTACACGACTACCCTCATAGTTAGTTAATAGGAGTCCAGGAAACTCACAACGATTTTTGGATATATGAAAATGAAAATCCCTAATTTCCCCTACGAAATTATGAAAATTACACCCCCATATCACCAAAGTGAAAACAAACCAAAGAAAAATTAAAAAAGCTGAGAATTAAAGAATGAAAAATGAGTGTTTCGGCTAGGAGTCGAACTCGGAACATCGGATTTTAGCCGTCCATACTGTTACCAATTGAACTATCAAAGCACATACCGAATTCGTAGCATTGAAGTCACTCAGATTCCGACTTTCGTCGGAATACACAAATTCTCATGTACAACATAGATAGTAAAAATGAGATATTTGCCAATTTTTTTAAGGTGGGTCAGGGTGGAGCAAAGGGAACAGTCTTTAATGATCAATAGTTATTTGTGTATTAAAAGCAAAAAGTTATACATTGTCGCTCGAAATAGAAAGTTGGCTTCACGACGCGTAGCGTAGGGCGGCAATCTGTTTAAAGCGCCAACTAACTTTTCGTTCAAAATACACACAAAATATTTTCAACAATCACATTGTTTTACGAAATAAACATAAAAACTGAAAATTTGTCGTAAGTAGTGTATAATGTGTTGCCTATATCTACGTTAATCATAAAAATGGAGTTGATATTCAAAATCAATGTTAACTTGGATAATAAAACATCAAACTACTTACAAATAACTTGAAAATCATTTAATAAAAGGAAATATCAATTATATCTAATTGAAATAATTAGGCGAGCAACAAAGCTGTCAAGTTTTCCGCTCGGCGAGCGACAAAGCTGTCACGACAGTTCGCGGAAAACGTCAACTTTGCTGTTGTATTTCGAAGCGCAGAAGCCTACTTTGGATGGTGATTGGAGAAAAAATTTAATAAACACTGAGCTAATAGCATCTATGAAACATGACTAAGTAATTAATAACTCTAAATAAAATGTTATGTTATTCGGATATAAATGTTTACCTAATGAATTATCTACTAATCAGAATTGAAAACGATTCTGTAACAACTACTGAGAAGGCTACGATAAACAATATTTATCGATCACGTACTTTAAGTAGAAAACTCAAAATACTCTCCTTTTAAAATATTCTTGATAATATACTTTGTTAATGTTTTTTGACCAACTTATTTTATAATGTTCTTTTATAATGTTATTTGATAATATTCTTTGATAATGTTCTTTGATAATGTTCTTTGATAATGTTCTTTGATAATGTTTTTTGATAATGTTCTTTGATAATTGTTTTTGATAATGTTATTTGATGATGTTCTTTGATAATGTTCTTTGATAATGTTTTTTGATAATGTTCTTTGATAATGTTCCTAGATACTGTTATTTGATAATGTTCTTTGAAAATGTTCTTTGATGTTCTTTGATATTGTTCTTTGATAATTTTCTTTTACAATGTTCTTGGGCAATGTTCTTGGGCAATGTTCTTAGGCAATGTTCTTTGATAATGTTCTTTGATATTTTTTTAACAGTGTTTTTTAATAGTTTTAGTTTACAATGTTCTTTGATGATGTTCTTTGATATTTTTTTAACAGTGTTTTTTAATAATGTTAGTTTACAATGTTCTTTGATGATGTTCTTTGATAGTGTTCTTTGATAATGTTCTATATTAATAATCTTTGATAATATTCTATGATAATGTTCTTCAATAATGTTCTTTAATAATGTTATTTGATAATATTTTTTGATAATGTTCTTTGATATTGTTGATAATGTTTTTTTATGATATTTTTTTATTATGTTCTTTAATAATGTTCTTTAAACATGTTCTTTAAACATGTTCTTTGATATTGTTCTTTGATATTGTTCTTTGATATTGTTCTTTGATATTGTTCTTTGATATTGTTCTTTGATATTGTTCTTTGATATTGTTCTTTGATATTGTTCTTTGATAATTTTCTTTGATAATGTTCTTGGGTAATGTTCTTGGGTAATGTTCTTGGGCAATGTTCTTGGGCAATGTTCTTGGGAAATGTATTTTGATAATGTTCTTTGATAATTATTTTTGATAATGTTATTTGATGATGTTCTTTGATAATGTTCTTTGATAATTATTTTTGATAATGTTATTTGATGATGTTCTTTGATAATTTTCTTTGATAATGTTATTAGATACTGTTATTTGATAATGTTCTTTGATAATGTTCTTTGATAATGTTCTTTGATATTGTTCTTTGATAATTTTCTTTTATAATGTTCTTGAGCAATGTTCTTGGGTAATGTTTTTGGGCAAAGTTCTTGGGCAATGTTCTTTGATGATGTTCTTTGATATTTTTTTAACAGTGTTGTTTGATAATGTTAGTTTACAATGTTCTTTGATGTTCTTTGATGTTCTTTGATAATGTTCTATATTAATAATCTTTGATAATATTCTATAGTAATGTTCTTTAATAATGTTCTTTAATAATGTTCTTTAATAATGTTCTTTAATAATGTTCTTTAATAATGTTCTTTAATAATGTTATTTGATAATGTTCTTTGATAATGATCTTTGATAATGTTTTTTGATGATGTTCTTTGATAATGTTCTTTGATAATGTTCTTTAAAAATGTTCTTTGATATTGTTCTTTGAAAATTTTCTTTGATAATGTTCTTGGGTAATGTTCTTGGACAATGTTCTTGAGCAATGTTCTTGGAAAATGTTCTTTGGTAAAGTTCTTTGTTAATTATTTTTGATAATGTTATTTGATGATGTTCTTTGATAATGTTCTTTGATAATGTCCTTTGATAATGTTATTTAATAATGTTATTTGATAATGTTCTTGGGTAATATTTTTGGGTAATGTTCTTGGGTAACGTTCTTTGATAATGTTCTTTATTTTTTATATATTTTTTTTTATATTATTCTTGGGTAATGTTCTTGAGTAACGTGCTTTGATAATGTTTTTAATACCTAATATTTTTCGGTAACGTTTTTTGATATTGTTCATGGGTAATGTTCTATGGTGTTTTTGATAAATTTTGCACATCAGGTAATTTAAATGTTGTATTGTTTTGAAAAACATAACCTTTGTGACCAGATGAGACCAATGTGATTTAACTCTGCGTGGTAAGGAGGCAATCTGAGAATTTCAATTCCTTTTTCTCGAGCCATCTCGTCTAAATTTTTTAAATTTGTTTTTATGTTGCCTTGCAATTGCGAGTAATTCTGCCTTCAAGGATTTGGGAGGACTGATAATATTTTTAGAATGAAGCCATTTTAAAATATCTTCTTTCTTCCATTTTGTTGTAGGTAGTGACTCCTTTAATCGATTGTGATAGGATGAATTATCCAAAACAATAACGCAATATTTTTATGTTCTGAAACCAATTTTCAGACATAGGGCTATCCATTTCTTCATGGTATTTTGTTTTTTTTTACTCCAACATTAATAAACCATCTGGCAAAAGTCTAAGTACGATATTTTTTCTTCTAAAGGTATAATGCTTTATGTCTACTAGGTCGTCTACTCCGAATCAAATAAAATACATACGATAGGGCTATGAATAAATAAAGTCTGTTTTTTCTGTCAAAATAAAAGGTTTATTACAGTAAAAGTCATAGAAATATGATTAAAACTTAACGAAAATTTTTATTAGGCCAATCAGATGTATTTAAATTTTCATTTTAACTACAAATAAGCATTGAAGGATGAGGTATAAATAAAATGTCTACCTTTTGAACCTGTACTACGTTCTGAATATTAAATTACTGAAATATTTTTTTCTCTGGACTATATACATACCTAATTTCTTATTAATGAACTGCGATCTATAAGATCTGTTATGTCCCTTACTATCGCTAATTTAGCAAGAGAATAGTTTTAATAGTTTCCAATATTCTCCAAGTTACGTAGATCGCCCTTCACTTTGGCATGCTTCTAACTAGAGTCCCCCTGGAATCTGGAGTGTTACACATTCAGTCAGAATGTAAGTGGAGTTTTCGCCCTCCTCCTTACAGAATCTGCATTCAATATCTTCTACAAGTCTCAATTTATTGAGGTGTATTTTGAGTCGACAATGCCTGGTAAGGATCCCTGTTACATTGCATAGTCTGTTTTTAGTAAGACAGATACAGGACATCCGTCTTTTCTGATTATAGTCTCCCAGAAGTATCGAAGCTTGTCTTAGCTCAGGGAAATCGTTCCAATTTTCGGTATAATCTAAATATTCTTATTAAAATTATGATACATTTTTTTTATAATACCTATAAATTTGAATACATAGAATTTAGAATTTTTAGATGAACCTCATGCGCATACCTAATACTATTTATTGAAAAGTCCCGAGTTGTAATCGTTTTTAATTAAGTAAATCCGGACATGTCTCATATAACGTTTACATTTTTAATAAACGAAAACGTCATTTCCGCCGATAGCATTGGATATCGTCTCTCATTTCCAGAACTCATTTATGTTTTATCTAAAGAGGTTCTACCTGCATACGCGTCTATATCGATACATGTATACATAGAATAAAAAGTAAGTAGAAAATATACGCTTTTGGCATGGCTGCCAGAGGAGACATTTGCCGACCACCGTGAGCATCTTACGTGCAAGGGACGAATAAGAAACAAAATGTTATCGTGACCGTACGGGGTGGCCCCATATTTTCTTATTAATATAAAAAATTGTTCTTAAAAAAGATTTTAACTTTTGATTTTAAAAATAAATTTCCTTTTTAAAATTCAACAGTATATAAAATGTTCTTTATTTTTACCGGATCCATTTATTTGTGGGCAACTTTTAAATTGTTAAATTTTACTGATTTTTTTTTATAATATTGATTCGCTTGAATTTTATAGAGTTGAAAGTAATTAAAAAAAAAAAACTTGAGTTTAGACGAGCTTTCTTTAAATTTATAATTAACTACTGAATATAATAGTTATTACCTAAGTGAATGTGAATATAATAAATTGTTAATAATTTGTGCTTAGGTTATAAAACAAAAGTAACATATATTTAAAGTTCAAAAGCCAATTTTAAATATTTTAGAAGAAAATCTTGACATATTTAAAAGTTCGTCTACTTTGCTGAAGCAGTCTGACTACTTGTTTTAAATTAGCAACCTCTACTAAACAATAATCTTTTATATATTTTCATATTTTTTTGATTTTTTTAGATTTTCGATGTATTATTTAGAATTTAGACAATATCTTTATGTGTCCTCCAAAATATTTTTTAAAACATTAATTATTCAAAAATCATGAAAATATATTTTTAAAGTTACCTACTGCTTAGTTCTGGCATACCTTTTTCTGAATTTTGACACTTTACAGATTTCTTCTTTATGAATTGATTAGCTCTTGGGGAAAAACTTAAATGTTCTGATTCAGTGTCTGTTTCAGAAGTTATTTCGTTAAAATGTTTTCTTTCTATTGAGCACTATTATTTACTTACTTTATAACAGGGGTTCTCAACCAGTAGGTCACGATCCCCAGGGGGATTCACGGGATGGGTCTGAGGGGGTCGTGAGGGAAGGTGATAAATAAAAATAAAAAGCGTTCATACGAGCTGCGGAAAATAAATGAAGCGACCATGTATTTATTTAGGACCTGAGTTGAGTCCACTTTTTTAATATCAATGGTAACCAATACAATGCAACTTTAAAACACAACCATGATTAACAAAAAGGAACAAGTGAAGCTATAAACGACTTAACAACACTGCTAAAAATATAGTGCCCGCCGCGCCGCTTGTATTGTAACGTAGGCCTTATTGTTGTAAGAAAAAAGTTGTTTACTCAGAAAAGACACAATACTTAAAATACATTGCGAAATTGCAAAAAAATACTCCAGCAGAATGATTTGAATGAAAAACTTGAGCTTGCTTGGAATTAACTAATTGTTGAATGTCAAACACAAAATAATATCATTTTCCAGTGCCAAACGATTTCTTAATTTTGTTATTAAATTTACCATTGCGGAAAATCCTTTTTCACAATTGTAAGAAGTAGAGGAAGGTGTAAAAAGTTTCATTGTCCGATCACTTGATATATCTATCAGTTCATCGTGGAGGCCAGCATTTAGTTCAGGTTTTTGAACTTGAACAGCTTTTTCAGAAAAAGGTATTGTTATCCATATAGATCCACTTGTATCTTTAACAGGAATATAATCATTCAATTGCTCTATTAAGCCTTCAAGATGTGATGACAGTGATGAGAGAGATAATGTGTCAATAGATGTATTACCAAAACTTGAGATATACTCCTTGACTTCTTGTGTAAGTTGAAAATTTTGAAAGTCTTCATTCTTTATTCCTATTTTTAAAAGAGTAAGTTTTCTTACAAATGCATTTTCTCAGTCTTCAACATACAGAATAGTTGTGTCTGGTCCTTGTAGTTCAAAATGTCATTTTTCATCGCTGAAAAAACGGGAAAGTTCAGGTTTACTGTCCATTAAAAAAAGCAATAGTTCTGATTTTAATGAAAACAGCCTACTCAAGACGTTTCCCCGGGAAAGTCGTCTTACTTTGATGTGGAATAGCATATATTTGTGCAGAGCTCCTACCTCTTCACACAAGTTTTCAAGTAATCTATACTCGCAATGGGCGACTTTGACAGCCTCATCCAAAACTTGACGCAAGTCATCTAGAATTTCTTTAGCCGCCAAAGCTTGTCTATGTAAACAACCATGCACCAGTTTGCATTTGGCATTAAATTTTTCAACCTGGCAATCAAACCACTGTTTTTTCCCGAAAGGTCCCTTGTTCCACAAATTGAAACACATTTGTTCCAATCAATTTCAAAAGGTTTAGTTGCTTTAATGAACACTTTAAAAAGACTTTCACCTATGGCATGATCTGGCAAAGATTTGCAAAATAGTACATTTTCGTTAATAGAGTGACCGCTAATCATACCTAATGAAACACAAGAACTGAGCACAGTTAGCAACGTCAGTTGATTCGTCGCATTAAATCGAAAAAACGTGCTTTCTTTTATTTGCATCTTTAGCTGGTTCTAAACCTCTTTAACCATGTCTGATATTCGTCGTGAAATAGTGTCATTTGATAGTGGGATTTTTTCAGCTAGTCAGCTCTTGAGAATTAATCATATTTGAAACCATGTCAATTGCGACAGGAAGAATCAATTCCTCAGCAATGGTATGTGGCTTCCACACTTTAGCAGTCTTGACCGCTACCTCGTACGAAGCTTTAAGAGCATTTTTGCAAGACCTTTAATATTTACCTGTTGACATCGAAGGGACAGCAGTTTTCTCTGGAAAAACTCGACTGGTTTGTTTTTCAGCGCCAAATGTTTATTTTCAAGATGGCGCTTCATTTTTGAAGGTTTCATGCTTTCAGCTGATAACACTTCACTACAAATAATGATACTTCGGAATTCTCACTATTATTGCTACATGAAGAATTTCTTTCCAAAAACTTATCCATTATTAACACTAAAACACGAGTGTTCAATCTGAAGATCGAAATACGCACACAGTGTTGCCAACGGTACGATTTAAATTTTAACTCTCTGTACGATCGCATCAGTGAGATGGTACGTACATAAAAATACGATCTTTCCTTTTTTGGTAGGTTCATATAAATATCTGCAAAAACTAAATTAATTTAAAATATAAAACTATAAATATCAAAAACTTGCAAAGATTCATACGCCGTTCGTAATTACCGAAAGCAGTCACTTTCTTTACACTTATTACAATAATAGTAGTATTGTTACTTTATAAAAAGGAGAACCTCCTTTTTTTTAAGTTTTCTTTTTTTTCTTACACCTTTGTTTTTTTTTCTTGTAGTTCTTGGGTTTTAGGTGTTGAGGAAATGAAACTCGTGTTTAAAAGACTAAAGCTTTCGGCCCTGCTCAGGGCCTTCTTCAGTAGTTTTTTAATTTTTTTTTAAAAACATATTTGTACATTTGCAACAGTTTTTTCTGTGGTACATTTTTATGGGGTATGTAATTAATATTAGATGTTGTTAGATCCTTTTTTTTATTATATTATTTTGTGATTGAATTTGTGTCATTTTTGTTCTTTTTTTCGTGTCCGGTATTTGATATTGTATCCGTTATAATTTCTTCGATAGTCAGGGTGTTGTTACCCTCCTTTTTGCGCTTTCGGGCCCTCATAAAGGTCCGGAAAATGAAAAGAATTTTATTTGGTTTTTACTTTTTTTTGGATTATACTTGCTACCATGCGGTGTGATTTATCAAGTGCCATGGCGAAAGCTTTAATCTACTAAACACGAGTTTCATATCCTCAACACCTAAAACCCAAGAACTAAAAAAAAAAAAAAAAAAAAAACTAATAGTAGTCTAAAATACGAAGTAAGGTCTTCCTTTGCTCATCTGCTTACCGGATGAAAGTTTTTTTTTTAATTTAATTAAATATGTTTATAAAAAATTTACCGCATTTGGGTTGCATAAAAAAAAATAATTGAAGGTTGGAACTGTTAATGGCATTTTGCTAGCAGCTCAAAATGTTGCTTATAAAAATAAAGGATCTTGTGCTAATTTTGTAGCAACACCGAATATGCACACTGCACAACAAAAGCATGTATGCAAAATTTAATCACTTTCAAGTGACAATGACGTGAATGATTAGTTCAAATGTGATAATTTAAAATTTCATGTATTTTTTTCGTTTTTTTTTTTTTTCGTTTTAAAAAATGTTATAAATAACAGATGAATAAATCTATCATGCCAAGTTTTTTTTTTTATTTTTTCTTTCCGTTTAAGTTATAATTATGTTATACATGTACTGTACGATTTTTTTGTCGAAAAATTGGCTAATATACATACCATTTTTTTACTCTACTTGTACGATCTCTCAAAGAAAATAAATGACAACAGTGACGCACTATTACTCAAGACGTCAGGCAGTCGACTGGCAGCTGTCTGCTGTTTTGCACTCGCGTATAGGGGACAACACTAATTATCTGTAATTGCTGTGGTGGGAGGTGTTTGTGTGAATGCGTCTTGTTTGTTTTCATTTACGCCGTGACTAGCAGTAGTATTTTATAAACATTAGAAGCAAATTTCACATACATGAATAAATAATAATAATGTCGTGACAACAAGAAGACAAAGTAACGACCTCATGAAGGGTGGCGGAGAAGCTGCCACCAGAAAATTTCAATCCGTACCTGGCTACGCCTACCGGCATAAACACCAACGGCCTGAACACAGTTCATCTAATTTGTCAAAAAGAGACAGATGTACAAATAAAACGCATACGACATGCGCACTACAAATGATTACTGTTGTCCGCGATAAATTAGGTACTTTCATGATACTATTATAACCGGATCGTTTATTAATGAATTAGTGCTTACCAACGTCTTGTTAATAAAGTTTTGAATGGTGGTGGTTATTTTACTATCGTAACATAATTTTGTATGCGGAAGCCTACTTTACAATGTTACTAGAATGGGGTCGCCAAAATTCTCAACCTAAAAAGGAAGTCGCAGCGTTGAAAAGGTTGAGAACCCCTGTTTTACTATTTTTATTTATTCACTAACTTTCTAATGTAAGAATAATTTGTATTAGACTACATAATATTTGAAATATTCTGAAGACGGACCAGATTGAAAATTGGATAAAACAGGAATTGCTTTTACCCTCATATCCTGGTCGGATTTAAAACAAAATCATAATTTTTCAAATGCTTTGAGCATAATCTAGGTGCAAACCACTCTTTATTGGACTGTCCTCAATTTAATATCCATCCCATTACCTATAAAATCTCAAATGAGAGAAGCGTATTGTTAGGAAAAAACTGCCCGTGAAAAGATATTTTTGCATACCTCAAAACCATACAATTATTGTTCCTTATAATCTAGTTTTGCTCTGTTTTTTGTTATTTATTGTTTCGGCCTTTACTTGATGAAAATCCATTTAATTTTGAAAGAGTAAAACCAAATTTGGTAGATTTTCACACTTTTATAAAAGTGTGAAAATCTACCAAATTTGGTTTTACTCTTTCAAAACTGTTTTTTGTTTTATGTAATATGAATCTTTGTACCGTCGCTAATCACCTTTTGATGGATGCGACTTGGGTTGCCAGACGTACCGCTTTAGGCGTAATTTTCACGCTTTTTCACTTGCTTGCACGCGTCACGCCAAAGTACGAAAATGTCACGCTTTTTACTCGAATGCCAACTTTTTTACTCAAGTGCCACGCTTTTTACTTAAATTCGACGATTTTTACTCAAATGCCACGCTTTTTATTATCCAAAGTTATAAATAAGAGTGTTTTGAAGAGGTAAAACCTTTTTTTATAGAAACTCCTTAGAAAAAGGAGGACCTGGTTTATAAAACTATAAGCTGAGGACTTTATTTTTGTTTTATTTTAGAAGCTCGTCAGAGGGAACTGGTTTATTAAAAATATAAGTTGAAGGCCTTTTATGTAGAAATTTCACCTGATTTTATAAAAATAATTGGTTTTTAACCTGATCCCCTGTCGTCACCGTTGTCTTGCTTTTTTCTTTCGTAAAACTGATGACCCTATACGCGACTCATTTGTGAAATACAAAAAAAAAGATAAAGTCGGGTCACCTTGTTTGAAAAAGACAAGCAGAAAACCTAATACTATCATCATACATGTAATGCATCCACCGAGGAACCGACTCCTATATACAACATAAATGTCCAAAAAAGTTCCTTAGCCTGCCTGACCCGGACGCGGAATCACGTACGCCACGGTGACGTGGCCGATGTGCTCGGTTGAAATTTATATGAAGTCGTTCTCTTAGTTCGAGCAGCAGCTGTGCTCGATACATTTGCGAAAAGTATTTTGTTTGTCTTAGGGATATAGACGTCTAGTGGCTCAGAGTCATAAATGACAATGAACACGAGTGGGACGAAACGTTGCCGAAACGTGCACCGTAAAAAAAATTTGAAATGCATCGTGCATAAACGTAGCAAGCACGATATACCTACATACATATAAAATATCTATTGCTGTAGTGGGATGTACGCTTTTTTGGCTTAAATAAGAAAATTATTTTTGTAACAGTTGACATTTATATTGACCATCTCGTAAAGCTATATGAGTATAATACATGTTACATACATAATTCGGTTTTACTGATATTTTTAAAGAAAGTGGGAATAGATATGCCAGAAAACTATACGGGCTCAAGCTAATAATAATAATAATAATAATAATAATAATAATAATAATAATAATAATAATAATTTATTTCCCAAATAACAATATACATACAATCTTAAAATTAATTAAATACATGATATAAAAAAAAAGAAATCACAATAAAGATGAACTTTATTTCACACATATTTATATTGTGGAAAATAAATTGAGGGCAGTCCCATGAAGACGAACTTGTTATGGGACATCAATTAATCATCGGCACATTAATGTAAATATTATGTAAGATAAAAGTGATAGTAATAGTAATAATAATAGTAATAGTAATATAATTATAATTCAAGATAATAATAATAACAATACCAATAATAACATCAATAATAACATTGATAATAAAAATAATAGAATTATAATTGAACATAATAATAATAATAACAATCATAACATGAATAATAAGAGTAATAGAATTACAATTGAACATAATAACATTAACAATAATAATAAAAAATAATTATAAAAAAAAATTTATCATAAAATCATAACAAACAATAAAAATATATTTGAAATAGTTTTTTTTTTAGTTAGTAGCATAAATTATAAAAAAAATAATATATAGAGTATAAATTAGACCAATTATAAGAGCAGATAAAAATAAATAAAAAAAAGAATGGGTGTGGAAATGTGGAGACTAATGCAAAAAACCTAAACATATTTGTAAATCGATAATAGATAAATTTGCAAGCCATGTTTTAATTTTCTTTTTATATAAAGATACATTATTCGTTTTTTTTATTGATTGAGGAACTAGGGAATATAATCTGGGAGTAATGTAATAATTAGAGCGTTGACCGATTGATTTATTTGCCTTTTCCGTTTTAATTTCTGCGTTTTGTTTGTGTCTAGTATTAGCTATACCTACATATTTCATGCCAGATACAGTTAAAGTGTACTATCCAAACTGTAGAGGGCTAAATTATAAGTATAATAATTTTTTAGGAATTCTTTAAAAGATTTTATAATTGCTGTTGAAACATGGTTACATGATGCGGAGATGCCTAATTGAGTCCCAGAATTTATAAATTGTCTTAATGATAGCCGAGTCCCCGGAGATGGGTAAATTGAGTCCCGGGCCTACCTGAGCTTGCACAGTTAGTAGGGGTTTGTTCGTAATCTGTTTTTGGAATATGAAAACTAAAATATAATATTATGCACACATATAATTTTATGCAATATACAATTATTTACAATATAAAATATTTTCAATAATATAACTATCTATAATAACATGCTAAATATTCGTTTATTTATTTATTTTTAATTTCTCGCCTACAAATTTGAAAAATTCAAATTTTAACAATGAGAGATTTACGTGTCTCAACAGCTATGGTTATTGACCGATACGATACAATAATAATTATCTATAGAGTAGGAGAAGCATAATTTCAAATAAAAAAACTAAATTAAATTATACAGGTTGGTGTGCTGCAGAAAGTTTATCAGTCTTGGGTACTGTTCGGGGGCTTCAAGGATATCTTTTAAAGAGTTTCCCAATCTATGGCTTTTGCGGGCTTCTACATATTGTGTTAAGGCAATATTGGTAGAACGGTGGATTATCAGATGCCATTAAGTAGCCATGGGTGAGTCTTGTATGACCTATCCGTAATCTTCGTATTACAATTTTATTTTTTCTATTAATAGCTGGAAATTTAAAGGAGATGACATCGAGTTTAATTGCATATAATTTGGTATTGGATCCTGTCCAGTATTCTGATCACCTATTCCAAATTGATTTTTTAAAACAGTGTATTACAACTTTAAAAAATTGAATGTTTCCTAAAGGTACATTACTTCTAAGAGCTTTTTTGGCATAATGGTCATTGCCTTCAATACCTTCGTGTAAAGGGACCCAAATAATTGAAACACAAATTTAATTTTTATACAACGTTTGGAGAGATTCATAAATATCTTGAATTAGCCGATGTTGAGAAAAAAGTCCTGGATAGATTGAATTGATGATAGGGAATCAGTGCAGATGGCCACCTTCTGACGTTCTTCAATTGGTAACTTCAGAGCTTTTGAGATACTAAAAAGTTCGCTTGAGTGAATGCTGCAGTTGATTGGGAGTCTAAATTTTCCCAGTAATGTTTCAGCGGTTGTTACTGAGCCACCTACTTCATTTTCATTTTTGGAAGTATCCGTAATTGAAATCATTTGTATTGATAATTTGTCCAAAATATTGTTTATAAAGTACACTGGGAGTATTTTCTTTACTGTATTTGGATAATTAAAGTGTCTAGATAATTTTTTAGTCCAATGAGTACTAGAAAAAGAGATAGGAGTGTAGTTGGACAAGTTGATATTATCTAAAAGAGGCTTTAGGATGTGTAAAACAGGTTGAGGAATTTTTGAAGACTTTGAATTAGAGTTTAATGAATGATTAAGAAGTTTATATACCTACTGGATTTTTTAAGTTTGAAGATACTCTGGTAAAGTATGAAAGTAAATTAAGTTGATGGCGGAAATGTAAAGGAAGCTCGTGAGATTCACAATAAAGGCTCTTCACTGTACTGGATCTATAAGCTCCAAGACACAGCCACAGGGCCTAGTTATGAATTATGCTTAAGGTGCGTAAACACGTTCGGGATGCAGATATAAAAGCGGGGCTACCATAATCCAATTTGGTTCGGATTAATGCTCTATAAATTCTTAGTAGTGATTCTTCCTCAGCACGCCAATAATAGTGAGATAAAGTTTTTAAAATATTCAAGCGTTTAAGACAGGCACTTTTGGTTTCTTATATGTGCCGCTTGAAAGAGAGCTTACTATCGAAGATTACGCCAAGAAATTGTGTTTAGTACAACACCAATCGGGGTTTATATGAGGGATTGAGATACTATTGTATCTTCTACTGAACTTCATAACTTTTGATTTGGATGTTAAAAAACTAAAACCTATACTTCTATCCTAGTAGCTAAGCTTGTTTACAGCATTTTGAAGTAATGTGGAAGTACTAACTGTATTCTTGCCATGGCAGAGGAGAATAAGATCATCTGCATATTAAGCACATTTAACTGGTTGTTGAATGAAGAAACAAATATCATTAATAGCTAGAAGAAATAAGGTGGGACTTAAAACTGAACCCTGTGGCACTCCATTCTTAATAATGTCTGAGCAAGATCTTATTCCGTTTACCGCTACTTTAAAGGTTCTGTTAGATAGGAAATTACTTATGAAATTAGCCATATTACCAGATATTCCACAATGTTTAAGTTTATTAAGGATAATGAATCTAGATGTGGTATCGTAGGCACTTTTTATATCAAAAATTACTGCAATGACATCTTGTTGGTTATTCATAGCGTTCGCAACTTCAGTTTGAAGAAAGACAAGATTATCCATTGTATTGCTATTTGTTCTAAAACCAGATTGTGCCTCATTAAACAGTTTAAACTTTTCCAAGTACCAAGTTAAACGTTTGTTAATCATTTTTTCAAATAGTTGCACAGAGTAAAAGTTAACGATATGGGCCTAAATGAATTAGGAAGGGTTCAGATGATTTCTGATTTCCTAACTGGGATGACTAACCCAGATTTTGTTATATAATTCCAAAAGTTTAGTTAATAAAGCTTTATGTAAATGTTTTAAAAAGTTGAATGGAATGTCATCTGGTCCAGCAGCGGAATTTTTGGAAGAAACAAGGACAATTTTTAGTTCATCACCTGAAAATGGCAGATTTAGAAATTCAACATCCAAATGTGAAGGTGAAGAAGGATTTAGATTAGATGGTGAGAGTGTTGCGTTGAATTAGGATTTAGATTTAGCTTGAAAGTGTAGACTGAGGACATTTGCTATAATTTGATTATCAGTAACAATTTGATTTTGGAATGTTAGAGCAGGTATTTTTTACTTTTTTTTTTTCCTCCTTTACTGGTATTATGTAAAAAGTATTTCTACCTTGCATTTGTCTAACTTTAGCTCATACTTGTGTTGCAGGCTTTTAACATGTAATAGAACTTATATATTTCTTCCATGATTCTCTTTTGCTATCCTTTACAATTCTTCTAGATTTAGTTCTAAGCCTTTTAAAATTAATAAGATCATAATATAGTTCTGGTTCGTCTATATTTATTTAGAGCTGACTTATATTCTCGAATCACACTGGCATATCGATTGGTTCCACCATGGAACAAATTTGTTCCTTGATTGTAGTGAAAATTTTCCAATATGTGTTTCTGCAGAGGAAATTATGCACTGGGTAAATTGATTTACAGCAGTTATAATATTATTCGAAAAATTTATTATATCAGTTAGTTCTTTAGCATTCATACTGAAATGTTCCCAATAAGCATGTGAAATTCGCCACTTCTTCACATGATCGGTGGTTTATGTCTTATTATCAGAGACTAAAATAGGGAAATGATTACTATCATACAAAGAGTCTACGGTGAGAATAGATGCTAGGCTAGGACTACAGAAACTAAGATCTATTTTTGAAAAATTTCCGGAGGAAATATTGAAATATGTATTTTCACCGGTATTCAAAAGGCATATGTCTGTTAACGAAATCACATTCTCGATGTTGAAAATTATAGGTCTATATTTATAATGTGTACTTCAATTATTTGATCAAATTATTTACTCAAAATTGCATAATTATGTAGAAAAATATATTGTTAGTCAACAACATGTTTTTGTCAATTATGTGTATACAGATTTTCAAAATTCAAAAGGCATTTGACAAAGTTGATCATGATGTTTTATTGTTAAAATTAAAAGGGATCTGATAATTTTCTTATATTGATAAACAATTACTTGGACAACAGATAAATAATTGTAAGACATAACGGAAACAATTTTGGCAAATTTGAAGCTAACTCTGGAGTTCCCCAGGGTTCAAATCTGAGACCAGTATTATTTTTACTATTTATTAATGATCTACCTTCTATTCTTAAATATTCGGAGTGCCTTTTGTTGATAATATTGTAGATTGCGATATTTTAAGATTTGTGGGCCTATACGATGGCAAACTTTTAAAAAGAAATTTGATGTTTTATTAATTTTGTAGCATAACATATTTTTTTGAGTCGACGTAGCTCACATAGACGATTCAAATAACACCAAAATTCCAGTTTCGCAAAAAATGTCGCTTACGATAGTTTGCCTGGACAGAAACGATTTATTAATGGACTATTAAACATAAACTGTTTTTCAATACAAAAAAATGTTTCTGTCTAACAATGGCGCGTATTAGACATCCTATATTTTTCGATTATGTCTTAAATAATAGGTACAATTCTAAAACGTTGTAATGAGGTAAAGGATTGAGGTTGAGGTGTCACTTACAACTCATTATCTTTTAGTAATCACATTAGGAATATAGTATGCAAATAAGGTGTTAAGATATGTAATTAGGCAAACTGCAAATTTTAGTAACATAACTACACTTAAACTTCTTTACTAAAATTTAATAAGGCCTAAGTTAGAATTTGGTATGTATATTTGGTTTCATGAATATCAGTTCATTTTATGGTTATTAGAAAAACTCCAAAACAAATTTTTAAGATACTTGTATTACAAAAAATATCATTTAGGACTAGATTAAAACACTGTTGATCGTGTCAACTTAGATGTAAATTTATAGTACTGTCTCTATAAAACAGGAGAACTTTTTCTGTAATAATTTTTTTATTTAAAATAATTATCAATAAAATAAATTCTCCTGAGATTCTGTCCTTACTTAAATTTAATGTTCAATCTAGAAGAACTCGTCGTTGTACATTATGTCATAAGCCAATTTCACTCATACTCACTCACTCACTCACTCATTCATACTTATTTCTGAAAATATTTTAAATAATCAGTTGACTGAGAGCAACAAAATAATTCAATGCAACTAATATGGTTTTAGAAGAAAGTGAAATAACTGCAGAAGCAATAACAGGTTGTAATAGTTTGTGGGATGGAGGATCTTACGAATTTTATGTGACCTGCCGCAAGCTTTTGACTGTCTCTCACAAATTCCCACCCGACAAAATATTTAAATGTTGCATTCGAGGAGAATTCTAAAATATGTTTAAATCTTATTTAACGAGCAGAAAAAAAGCAGTTTGTATCAATAATAGATATTACTTCAGATCTATCCAATATAGAACATGGAGTTCTACAGGAGTACATATAGGGACCGTGCGTCTTGACTTTAACGCCAACTGGTGACAAAAATGTGCACTTTTTGGGGAGTTTTATTAATGTTTTATACGGCATTTATTGTTTAGTAATTATTAATTAAATAAAGTCGAATTATTTTCGTAATATCATTATCGAAAAAACTTGTTGCATCCGTGGATGTACAAACATATCGCTTTGGAAACCTGGATTTGATTCGGCAGTAAAGAAATTTTATACTTCGTGTCTCACACCCAACGATATTCATAATTACATAGATTGCTTATCCATATGTAAATCAGACGACGAAAAGCGTATTTCACTGAGCAAAGTTTTATTTTTATCTATCTTGTATCAATTTTGAGCACTTAGTTGTAAACAAATCATTTACAGAACCGGTTTATGAAATTAGAATCTTTAGTGTGTTTTGTCATAAAGATTTTTAAATACTTAAATGAACATTTTATATAAATATAATTTTACAGATAATTAATGATTTATTCTGTTAATTAAAATTAATGTAGAATGTTACTGTGAAATTAGAATGTCCAATTTGACAAACATATCATACAATTTGTTAACTGTTTCTCATTTATCACTAAAAAAAAACAAATCATAATTAATACATTGAAATTACTGTCAAAAGAGATTGCAACAAACTTTAAAATTCGGTAATTTTTTAAGAATAATAGATAAGTGTCAAATTACAACTCTTACAAAAGTTGTTTATATCTCATATTAAAGTTGTTTACATTACCTTTACAAAGTTGTATTACATATTGCAATTATGTGTTTTATTTACTGTTATTTCTGAAATGAGAGTGGTCTAAAATTATTTACATCCATCCTTATAAAAATTGTTTAGATCTCTTAATATTATTTAACTACATGGAAACTTAACTCTCAAAATACATAATAACGTGTCTTGAATTAAGTAATTATTTTCTTTTTCTAAAGAATAAAATGCTGAAATTTTATTTAAAAAAACCCATTGGGCCAAGAACGCTCTATTTCGTGGGCACTAGGAAAGGCAATATAGCAGTGCACATTGCAATCCGCTTTTGCTAATCTTTTTTATAGATGGGTGAGCAATCTGCATAATTATGTATAACATTGGGTGTTACATAAACGTCTAAGGTGGATGAATGACATTTCTATTAACATAAAGTTAAAAAGAATTATTATTATTATTCTCAATCTTTTTTGTTAATTTACATTTTTTTAAATGTTATTGTAATACTTTTAAATTCAGTGTCACTAAATACCGATATTTTGACATTGGATACATTTGCTTGAGGTACAACTTTACAATTTATTATCACTTAACCATTTAAATCTTTTTGCTCAAAATGTATATACATGTCCAGATTTTAATAATTTTTCACATTTTATATCATTTTGACCATGTACACGATTGTTTGTTACGGGCCGGTATCTATATTTAACTATATTTAATATTTTAAAAAATATCCTTTATTTTTTACTTGCAATGTTTACCCCATTTTATTCTAAAATTGAACACTAGAGAGGGCTAACTTCGGCAGTAGTGCTGCCTCTATATTTCACGTACGGTCCCTATTATGCCCTACCTTGTTCATGACATATTTCATCCATTCATTGAAATGTGTCTGTTTTGCAGACGATATTGTGCCACGGATTTAAATGAATTAAAAAGAAATATTTCTAATGACATTCACAAAGTTAGTAATTGGTTTTCATCAATTAATTTAAGACAAAACGAAGACAAGGTTCAAAACATTATCTTCACTTCAAATCAAAAATATAGTATGGATTATCATTTGAAATTTTTTGTTTTTATAGATGATGAATTGAACTTGTGTTAGTATTGGTGTACTTATCTATAATAAACCACTTTTTTGTCAACTTTATTTTATAGTAATAATAATAATAATAATAAATTTATTCACTTTAAAAATCGAATTACAATTTTAACTTATATTTAACAGAAAAAAAATTGTCTATGTGAATAAATAGTGGTTCCACTAAAGGCGAACCTTGTGCGTGGGATACTTTGAGAATTATATTCTACATAGCATTTCTTTTTTTTACTATTTTTTCTTTTAGTTATTATAGAGACAAATTAGCTACAGCATTAAATAGTTTATAAATAATTATTGTATACATAAATAATTGGATAATTGCAGGTAAGTTCTTTTTAGATTTTAGTTATATTTAAATTAATAAAGTCATGAAATTTTTGTCGTTGCTTAGTTAATATCCATTGTTGTAATTTAGACCTATAAAGAGCTATAGAATTTAGGTTTTTAAATTCCACCGGAAGTGCGTTAAATATTTTGGGACCGAGATATACAAAACTTCTTTGCCCTAGAGTCTTTTCCATTCTAGGTACGGTGATCACATGATTTTTATAACGCGTTGGGTATAAATGTTGTACCGGAGTGCTAAGGAAAATATGCTTCTTCTGAAATATTTCTACACGTAGGTAAAAAAGTTGTCTCAAATCCAAAACTTCTGCTTCTACAAATAAACGTTCTGTTGGGTAAGTATAGTTTTTATTATAAATAATTTTTAAAATCCATTTTTGTATTATTTGTAAATGTTTATTATGGATATCTGCCGCACCTCCCCAAGCGGTAATACCATAGGTTAGATGAGTCTGTATTAATGCATAATAGAGCATCTTTAAGTGGGGGATATCCAAAAAAACTTTTTAAAAATTTAAATTTTGCTAAATGGAATCTAATTTTCTTTATAACACTACTAATGTGTGCATTCCACTTTAAATTACAATCTATTATAATTCCCAAGTATTTAGTTGTTTTTGACATTTTTATACAAACATTTTCATTGTAATTTATATTAATTGAATCATATTCAGGTAAATTTGAATCGTAACTAGTAAATGGAAGAAATGTTGTTTTATTAAAATTAATTGTTAACAATTTGTTACGAAAAAAATCTAAAACAATAGGTAGGGAGTTAATTATTTTTTTCTTTAGGGTATTCCAATTAGTATCTTGGTAGTAAATGGCCGTGTCGTCGGCGAAACCTATAATTTCTGCGGGTATAGGTAGTTCAAAAAGGGCGTTAATATATATATTAAACATAATAGGACCAAGAACGGTACCTTGGGGAATGCCAAATTGTATTGTTTGCTTATCACTCATAGAGTCGCCAATACTGACATACTGTTCTCGATCAGTTAGGTAGCTCTTTAGTAGTTGATAGGCTACTCCTCTGATGCCTAAGGTATTTAATGTTTCTAATAAATCTGGATGACTCAGCGTGTCAAATGCTTTGGCGAGATCTACAAAGATACAAATTGCAGGCATTTTTGTGTCTATAGATTTGTATATTTTGGATGTTATGTCAGCAATTGCATCTTCGGTAGACCTCCCCTTCACAAACCCATATTGTTTAAAAGATAATAATTTGTATTTGTTGATAAAATTACACAATCTGAATTTAATTAATTTTTCTATTATTTTACTCATACTGGACAGGATCGATATGGGTCTGTAGTTTGACATTTCTATCTTATCCCCAGCTTTATAAAGTGGTTTTATAACTGCATTTTTTAGAGAATTAGGAAATATTCCAGTAGTAAAAATTTTATTTGCTATAAAAGTCAGTGGATTTTTTAAATAATGTACACATCTTTTATAAACCTCAGAAGGAATTAGGTCTAGTCCAGGCGCTTTGTTTGGTCATTCTAAAACATATTTTTATTTGTTTATAATTCGGTCCTATAAATTACCAAAATCTTTATTATTCTGTCCCTAAAATTACCAAGAGTTTGCTGTTGTTATGTCAAAAGCAGTAGTTACCCGTGGTTAAAACCATTAGTTAGTATTTCTACCATATCCATAGTAAGTCAAATTTCTTCAAAAACATGCTATATATTCTATCTGGTATCTAATGTAAAGGGGCTCATTTTTGTTCTTGCACCGGGTCTCTTAGTAACCTAGCTACGCCACTGCATATGCCCTTTAGTTTTTATTTAAATCCACATTAGTGGTATCTATCTAGTTTTAACGTACCTATGCGTATTTCCCTGTATAGTACACTAGACAAAAAGTTTACTGAGTTTTTAAAATTGAAGTAAAATAAAATTTCGTTAATTTTTCGATAAATATTTATCATAAAATGGTATTACTTTTATAATTTTAATGTGTAGAATAGGTATTTACATTATTTTACTATAACTCAAATCCACCTCTGCCTCAAACTCTTTTGGACTGTTTGATCATCGGTCGGTCCTTCCGTATCAGAAGTAATGGGGCGGTTCAACAGTAATGACTGCGACACAGACTGCAACAAAATTTGTCAGCGCACTCTAGAGGCATGCGCACATTCTCCAACCGGTCTGCAATTCTCGGGATCCATATGAAGAGAACGAACTCTGTTTACAACAGCTGCCATTTTGACTGCACATTTCGTTAATTGTTTGACTTCATAACGGGTAACTTGGTAGTATGTAGTGTCTGTTTTATATGGTTTTTGTCTTAAGGAGAACGTCTTTCTTGTTTTTATGATGATTAGGAAGGAACGTTGTATTTTGCATGGTGTTCTTGTCAACATATAATACCTACCTAGTTTAATGACTACACGTTTTCTCGAAATATTTAGTTCCGTTTAAATTTGAATAGATTTTTACTGCAGAAAAAGCTTTAAGAAAAAGGTAAATAGTATTCCATAAAATAATATACCTACCCATAGACACCTAAAAATACAGTCAATGATAATTATTCATGTTAATTTTTACTATATCTAATTATTTTTATTTATTTGGTAACACGATTTAGTAAATAAGTAATTATAATAGTAAGAAAAAATTTAGATACAATAAAATCTAAGAGATTTTTTTTTATTACTTAGAAAATTCATACACCTGTAAATTTTTACGGATACCTATGAACGAGCCCAAGAGCCCACTGCAATTTTTACCGTCATCTGATAATGAAATGAAACATACCCCAAGCTGTAAAAACATTGTACTTTACCAAATTGCACATGGCACGACGGCGCTAATTTTGTTTGCCCTTAAAGTTTTCCAGAAAATAACGTATTCAAATGAAGAGAAATATTTTCTTCGTCTTAACATCGCACAAAAATATCTATCCACGATTAATAGGTAAAAATCTTTAAAAATATAAGTAAATCAATTTTTGCTGAATTAAAAATTTATTTGTATCCCTATTATTGTTGTGACTCATTTTTACAGGTTGCCATAGAAACGACAAAAAAACTTACTATGATTATGATTTAAAAGAATTGTCTAACAAGAGTTTATAAAAATTATTGACTGCAAATGCCATCCTTCTTCCTTTCACACATGCACAACGTTTAAAAGGTAGGTAAAAATATTAAAAAGATAGGTTCACAATGAATTAGGATTGTAATTTTCAGGGCAAACACAATTATCGCTGTCATGTCTTACGTGATTTTTTGAATATAAAATAATTTGTTTTAGTCACTTTGCTCAGGATAGGGATTGGCTCAGGTGCAATTTGGTAAAGTACAATATTGTTAGATGCCTTTGGAGCATATTTCATTTCGTTATCAGATGACGGTTGAAATTTGCAGTGGGCTCTCTTACTATAATAAATTAATTGGAAAATGTTATTTATTAACAAACTTAATATTTAAAATGAAAAGTTATTTAGTGAAAAGAAGTTGAAAATTTTCAATATGTTTTTGTCAAGTTCTAAAAAAGTATTCGTATTCGTCTCTTATATTTTGTAGCATCGTCGAAGTAATTTGTCAAATTTAGGTCTTAATACGTTGTTGGAGGTCTCTCAGTGATATTCGCTTTTGATCCATAAAACTTCATTTTATGGTAACCCCATGAAAACGAATGGACTCGAGTAAAACTAACCACTACAGCCAGTATCTAGTATCGTTAATTGTGGTCTAAGATTCGAAGTAAGGTCGACTGTTTAATGGATGAAAGTTTCTTTTCACTAAATAAAATAGGTTTATAAATATACCGCAAATGGGTTGTCTAAGAAAATACGGTCCATACTATTTATTTTCTAAAAATAAAAAAAACGACACCCTGTAAAGTATTCCCCGGATGCTTCGACTATGCCCTAACTTTAATAAGCTCATCGTACGATGGATTAAAGCTTAAGTTTAAAAATTTGGTGTTTTTCTCTTCATCCGTTTTTGAGTTATCTTCAAAATTCGAAATTTGCACTTTTCCTCAAATATCTCGAATTAGGTCCATTTTAGGGAAATCATGTATAGGAACAAAATAATAGAGTATAACATCACACGGAAAAAAAATTGTAGAACAAATTTCTACAATTATAGATTTTTCTCTACAATAAAGAGTACATATAGGGACAGGGAGAATTTGTAGTAAAAATTTCCAAATATTTGTGAAGAATGTATTGTAGAGTTATTATCTACAATATTTAGTAAAAATATCCAAATGCACCATAAGAATTGTTCTACAAATTGTTATAATTTTTGCTATTCATTGTATGAATTTATATTAAAAATGTATTGCGTTTTATGAAAATAAATACGAAAATTTTACACAATAAATAGTAAAAATTCATACAAATTGTAGTAATTTTTAATAAAATTTGTAGTAGTATTCCATAATTATTATAATTATAACCTAGAAAAAAATGTTCCTTAATAAAATATTCAATTTATTGTTTTAATAAAAAGATACAAAGTCTTAATTACATTATGTAATAAATAACAGTAATAATATTACCCTCAGTCTCAGTTGGCTTTTCTGCACCTGAAAAATATGAAATAAAAATTAATACCAATTGAACTGTTCATACCCTTAAAACGGGGATATTTATCACCTTTACACTGATTTGGATATTAAATAACTAAGTCAGATAACTAACAAAAATGAGAAAGTAGGTATGTCACAATTAAGACAAAAAAACATCATTGAACTTGTCACAAAATTCGATCGTTGGGCACAACATTCGATCGTTGGCCACAACTATTTTTTTAAAATATTCTACTAAGGTTATTTAAATTAGTTATCTAAAGGTAAATTATTCAGAAACAATAATAAATGTACTTACCATCAATAGAATTTATTATTAAAATTTTCTCAAACGCATCGGTGCTTATAATATAATAATGTGTTATAGGTACTCGTATATGTACCATGCTTTTTATGTGAACATGGCGAACGGCTACTGCTGTCTGGCCATTTATGATCGACGCCGACGTCAGAAAACGTTGGCCAATAGCAGAATTCTGTTTTGTTCACATGACTTAGAATTTCTACAATATTATAAAATATTTTTGAACAAAATTGAATTTTTTTCATAAGAAGGGATGTAAAGTATTACTATTTTTTGTAGAGAAAATTACTATTTTTTGTAGAGAAAATTATTAATATTTGTACAAATTTTTACAGAAGTTAGTAGTAGTAATTACGATAATTGTAATAAATTTCTACTTCTACAAACAATAGTAAAATATACTAAACATTGTGGACTTCTTTCCTATTGTAGCATTTTATTCGACAATTCAATTGCTACAATAATGAATAGTTTTTAACTATAAATTGTAGTAAAATTTTCTACAAATTGTTAAGTATTTTTCTACAAGTCTACTACTACAACACTGTAGTAAAATTTTCCAGTCACATTTTTTTCCGAGCATAAGCACAATTTTTATCATGATTCCTATACTGTCCTTATCTGTATATAGAAAGGAAAGTAAAAAGTGGACGTGACCATATTTTCTTAGGCAACCCATTTGCGGTATATTTAAAAATATATTTTATTTAATAAAAAAACTTTTATCCATTAAACAGATGGATGAAGGACGATCTTACTTACGGATCCTAGACTATTGGTTTTTCATAACCAATGTTTCAATTCTAGCAATTTTATATCAATACACGCCAGGATTAGTTAGTAAACATCATATTTATCTAATCTCTATGGTACTATAAGAGAAATAATCTGCTAAAATGAAACTTTTCATTAAATTTTAAGCTTTTCATTTACAATGACAGCCCGGTTGGGGTTCATTATATATAAATTATGTTATTATTCTACAGTGTGTCCCAAATATCTGCGTACATACAGCTACCTTTATTTTTGTAATAATAACATTAATATTACTATGTGTGCTAACTGCGCCTTATTTGAATTTTCTGAATCTCTCGCGGGCCTTATTTAAGTTGCCGGATCCGGCCCGTGTGCCGGGGGTTGCCCATATATGATTTAAACGAACAATACCATAGAAGATGCATTGGTAGATGCTCCTATTCAGTGGCCACCTCGATAACCGGACTGTAATCCTTGTGATTATTTTATGTAGGGTCACTTGAAAACTAAATTTTATGAAGTTCCTATTGACAAAATTATGGGGTGGGATTCAAAATGTTGTGAACTCTATGCGAAATGATTTAGGCATTTTGAGAAGGGTACACGGAAAAAAATGTGACTAGAAAATTTTACTACAATGCTGTAGTAGTAGACTTGTAGAAAAATACTTAACAATTTGTAGAAAATTTTACTACAATTTATAGTTAAAAACTATTAATTATTGTAGCAATTGAATTGTCGAATAAAATGCTACAACAATAGGAAAGAATTCCACAATGTTTAGTATATTTTACTATTGTTTGTAGAAGTAGAAATTTATTACAATTATCGTAATTACTACTACTAACTTCTGTAAAAATTTGTACAAATATTAATAATTATCTCTACAAAAAATAGTAATTTTCTCTACAAAAAATAGTAATACTTTACATCCCTTCTTCAAAAATATTCTATAATATTGTAGAAATTCTAAGTCATGTGAACAAAACAGAATTCTGCTATTGGCCAACGTTTTCTGACGTCGATCATAAACGGCCAGACAGCAGTAGCCGTTCGCCATGTTCACATAACAAAGCATGGTACATATACGAGTACCTATAACACATTATTATATTATAAGCACCGATGCGTTTGAGAAAATTTTAATAATAAATTCTATTGGTGGTAAGTACATTTATTATTGTTTCTGAATAATTTACCTTTAGATAACTAATTTAAATAACCTTAGTAGATTATTTTAAAAAAATAGTTGTGGCCAACGATCGAATTTTGTGCCAAGTTCAATGATGTTTTTTGTCTTAATTGTGACATACCTACTTTCTCATTTTTGTTAGTTATCTGACTTAGTCATTTAATATCCAAATCAGTATAAAGGTGATAAATATCCCCGTTTTAAGGGTATGAACAATTCAATTGGTATTAATTTTTATTTCATATTTTTCAGGTGCAGAAAAGCCAACTGAGACTGAGGGCGCTATTATTACTGTTATTTATTACATAATGTAATTAAGAATTTGTATCTTTCATATTAAAACAATAAATTGAATATTTTATTAAGGAACATTATTTTCTAGGTTATAATTATAATAATTATGGAATACTACTACAAATTTTATTAAAAATTACTACAATTTGTATGAATTTTTACTATTTATTGTGGTAAATTTTCGTATTTATTTTCATAAAACGCAATACATTTTTAATATAAATTCATACAATGAATAGCAAAAATTATAACAATTTGTAGAACATTTCTTATGATGCATTTGAATCTTTTTACTAAATATTGTAGATAATAACTCTACAATACATTCTCCACAAATATTTGGAAATTTTTACTACAAATTGTCCCTGTCCTTATATGTACTATTTATTGTAGAGAAAATATCTACAATTGTAGAAATTTGTTCTACAATTTTTTTTCAGTGTACACTTTAATTTATTGCGCGGAGTTGAAATCTGCATTGAACATTTTATTATAAAAAAAATTATCTTTCCCTTTGAATTGTTATTCTTCAGTAGGTACCTATGCCTATTGATTAATTTTTTATTGTAATAACGTTAAAGTTGGCACTGTTTGGATTGCGGTAATTAAAATTTTAAGTCACCAACCATCAGTCCATACATTTTTTTTACTCAAATATCATGAGATATACATGTTTTTTGTTAGGGACAAAAAATTCTACAAATGAATAGAGCTCTCCATAAAAAAATTGAGGGAACAGGAGCGGACCTCAAAAAAAATACGATGTCGTTTATTTATGGTAGAATTAAGGTGGTTTTTACCCTTCCATGATTTGTTGGTGTAATTTTTACTTTGAACAATGGCTTTCCAATTAAAGTAGCTACTACCTACATACCAAATTTTATAAATTCGAAGAAAGCGTTTTTGAGTTATTAAAAAAAATAATTTTTTTCTTCAACTTTGAAGTTTCTTCACAGGCAAACGAAGCACTTTGTGATCTAGGTATTTTGCACACATAATTTTGGAACACCCTGTATTTAATTCATTTTCTTATGCCAAAGAAACGTTTTAATTTACATACGAGCATGATTTATTTTGGTTTATTAAACAATTATTATAAAATTTTCAAATGAGATTTTTTAAGTCGTATGGCATTTTTTTTAAGGTTTACTCTAGAAAAACATCTTACGTTAAAAAAATATCCGAATATGATTTTTTGTAATTAAATGAACAATTTATTGATTGAGACCCTTAATTTTACTTAGAAAACTAATTATTTACCAATTCTAAAAACTAAATACTAAAATATTAAAAGCGATCTAAAAATAATTTTATAAAAAAAAATGACTAATTTTACGTATCTATTATGTAAATGTAAAAAATTAACAAAATCGACAAAATCGGCAAAATCGACAAAATCGACAAAATCGACAAAATCGACAAAATCGACAAAATCGACAAAATCGACAAAATCGACAAAATCGACAAAATCGACAAAATCGACAAAATCGACAAAATCGACAAAATCGGCAAATTCAGCAAAATAGAAAAAATCGACAAAATCTATAAAATCTATAAAATCGACAAAATCGACAAAATCGACAAAATCGACAAAATCGACAAAATCGACAAAATCGACAAAATCGACAAAATCGACAAAATCGGCAAAATCGACAAAATCGACAAAATCTGAAAAAATCTGTAAAATCGGAAAAATCTGAAAAATCAGAAAAATCGGAAAAATCGGAAAAATCGGAAAAATCGGAAAAATCGGAAAAATCGGAAAAATCGGAAAAATCGGAAAAATCGGAAAAATCGGAAAAATCGGAAAAATCTGAAAAATCGGAAAAATCGAAAAAATCGGAAAAATCGGAAAAATCGGAAAAATCGGAAAAATCGGAAAAATCGGAAAAATCGGAAAAATCGAAAAAATCGAAAAAATCGGAAAAATCGGAAAAATCGGAAAAATCGAAAAAATCGAAAAAATCGAAAAAATCGAAAAAATCGAAAAAATCGAAAAAATCGAAAAAATCGAAAAAATCGAAAAAATCGAAAAAATCGAAAAAATCGAAAAAATCTGAAAAATCTGAAAAATCTGAAAAAATCGGAAAAATCGGAAAAATCGGAAAAATCGGAAAAATCGGAAAAAATTGGCGAATGAACTGAATGTTCGTAGTCATACAATCCTAAGCAAAAAAAAAACGTATCTATTATGTTTTTTTTTTATTAAGGATGAGGGTAGCCATACGTCAGTATTAGGGATCAAGTATGAAGGTGGAAAGGAAAATAGAGGTTCTTTATTTCTTACAGTCATGTATTAAGTTATGGGTTTCGAAATAGGTTACTTAAATGGATAGATATGGAGTTAATGCATTATAAAAGGAAGATATTTAATAAAAAACTAAAAAATAAACAAAAAACGAAACAATTAAGGGAGAAAACAAGGTTGCCACAACAAATCCATTACGGATTAACTACACAGGTTAACATAAAAAGAAGTAAAAATCTATTATTCACTGTCAGGTTGATTTACATTTCTCAGTGGAACTGATAAATTGATAGTTTCTTCTAGCTGTGATCTCATAATCTTATTTAATAGTCTAGGCGGTAGTTCTTTTTGAATCTGAGAGTGAGAGTGGTCAGAGTTCATATTTCAAAATTCTTCAAAATACATGTAACTACAAGAAACATTTAAATATGAAAATATCCTTTTTGCTTATTTGAAATATTCAATTACTTATCCTAACTTAAAATTTAAACACATCAGATTTCTAGATAGTCAAAAAGTTAATGGTAACAAATAATACGCGTGTAATTGGGATTTTATAGTGATTTATAAGAAAAAATATTTCTTATGTCATTTATTTAAAATTAATTTTAATTGAAAGCTGCAAGAAGTTTTGTTTATTGACTTAAAATTAAAATTTCTAGCGCAAGGAAAATGCACTTTAAATATAAAACTGTAGTTTATTTTTTTAATATAACAAACACTATAGTTTATTACTAAAATGGAACTACATTTGGATTAAACAAAAAAAAAATTTAGATTTATTAATTTGTAAATATAAAACTATAATGTAAATTAAAAAACAGATTTGAGGGGTAACTTAAACTACTTTTATTTTAAAAAATATGATAAAAAGCGTCTATAAAAATTTAATTTTTAAAAATAATAAAAATTAATATTTGTAGAACCGTTACAGGGTGTTCCGAAATTAGACGGTCATATTTAAACAACATAATCTACATCCTAAAATATGAGTAAAAGTTCATATAAACATAGGTCCGAAAACATTCCGTTTTCGAGATACAGGATGCAAGGGCGAAGAGGGGGGGGGGGGTAGCCGGGACTAATTCCCGGGGCTTGGACTCAAATGGGGGCCCGGCAGCGGTTCAAGGGGGGCCCGGCAACTGTTTTTTTGTTTTGTATGAGAAATTCGACACAAGACAAGAGGGGGAAGTTTTTGGTTGTTGAGCCATTTTTTTTAAAATTCAATTCAAGTAGAAGAGGAAAAGTTTTTTATCACGGGGCCTGATCTAGAGAATTGTCCTGGGGCCCGGCCTGGCTCTCGGCGGCCCTGACAGGATGTTACAAGTGAAGTCCTGATGGCATATTTTTGTAAATATTTTCTAAAATTTCTTTAGTCACTGGTTTTCTAAAGTTAAAATAAAATAAAATTTCTGATTTCACAGGCCTACTAATTATTGTTTATACTTTCGAATGAGATAACATCAACTTATCATGAAATTTTCAAATGCTTTTCTCTTGAAAACAAAAGTAGCTTTATTATAAAGAAATTATTGGTTTTCCAAATTTTGTAGTCAAAAATGTTAAAAACAGTCAACAAAAAAATTTAGGACAATTTAACCCTAAGCCCCTCCCCTAATTTACCTACCTATGAAGGTGATCAAAAACTGGCGTTTAGTCCATTAAATAGAGCGTAAAAAGTTTAGCATTTGTACCAAATTTCACTTAAAAGTTTAGAAAATATTTACAAAAATGTGCCATCAGGACTTCACTTTTAACACCCTGTATGTTTATATAAACTTTTACTCCTATTTTAGGATGTAGATTACGCTGTTAAAACATTACCGTCTAATTTCGGGACACCCTGTATTTATTCCACTCTGTTTTACTGAGGTTACTTTTGGAGATAAATTGGAAAGACATTAATATTTAAGCGTTTTTTTTGAAATTGTAAAACAAACAAAAGTATTATATACAGTGAGGACGTAAATTGTGCTCCTCCTTCTTATCTTTTAAATGGAAAAGATAGAAACATGAAACAAAAACAAGGTAAAACTAGAGAAATTTTATGATATTTTTGTTATAACGAAATGAACTTTACTTGAGACAAAAAATAGAGAGCGTTACTATCTTTAAGTTTCTTAAGAAAAAGTAGGGTCTTGAAAGATATGTTCATTATCTTTACGTCCATACAAACAGTTTTAAGTTTTTACAGAAATTACATTAAATAAATTAATAAAGTAAGTTACATTTTTGTTAACCCTCGTATTTACCATTATTGTTTATTACTAAGGAAACGCTTTCTACAAATTTTAAAAATAAGTAAATTGAGAATATAATAGGATATCGAAAAACCTCTTTACGTATGAAATGTTCAAAATGTTCTCTTATAACTTCTTGACAATAAAAAAGGCTATTATAAAACTTTCTTCTAACATTGTCTAATATTTCTAGGGTTATTGCAGCACACGAGGGTTATAATAAGAATGTAGTTTTTGTAAAAACAAATAAAACCTGACTATTTCAATGAACGTAAAGATAATGAAAATAATGAAAATATCTTTCAAATGAGATATCATGTGACCCTAATTTATATTAGAAAATTTAAAGATGCCTTACGTCTCAAGTAAAGTGCATCTCGTCATAACAAAAATATTATAATATCTCGTTTTTGTTTCTTTCTTCCAATTTACGTCCTCACTTTTGAAACTATGCTTCAAAACGCTTCAATACGCTTCAAAATGCTTTAAAATGTTTTAAAATGCTTTAAAATGCTTTAAAATGCTTTAAAATGCTCTAAAATGCTTTAAAATGCTTTGAAATGCTTCAAAATGCTTTAAAATGCTTTAAAATGCTTCAAAATGCTTCAAAATGCTTCAAAATGCATCAAAATGCTATAAAATGCTTTCATATGATGTTACACGATGAAATCAGAAAAATTATAACTTCCTCCTCCCTAACTGACTTCCAAGACTAAGGAGACAAATGACTGAACAATTCTTTGTTTTTATCTTCAAAATGTTACAGTTTTTTATGTCTTTCCCAAATTTAAATTTGATATGTTTTTATCACGAGAGAAACGGGACGAAACAAGACGAGACGGGAGAAATGATTTCTCGAGCGAGAGAAGCGCCTTCTCAGTTTTCTCTCGCCCTACGAGACGAGAGGGACATCTCTGTCGTCTCGTATCGTGGCATCACTGAAATTTTTATTGTTTTCTTATATATAAATTACCTACGTAATTATTTCTTAAGGAAGAAATTAATTCAAATTAAAATTACTGCTACCTATAATATTTTTATTAAAATTTATGTGTATTTGATTTTACTTTGAAATAATTTATCCGATTGACCCAAATACTACCGATTTGAAACAAAGTAAAGGCTATCTTGTGGAAGAGTCGTTTGAATCTGGAGCCGCATCTGCAAGAAATGACCTACGAATAAGGATGAATCCATATAACCAGCTCAAACTTATTCAATTTACCATGGTCAGATTCATTCAAACTGCAAATTTTATCGTTTGTACGAGATCCTAGCTGTTCTACGAAATTGAACTTGAAAACTTCATATATGTATGGAATATATTTCACATTCGAACGAACGTTCCCAAGCTCCGGCTTTTTGGAAATTTAATCAATTTGAGTTTACTGTAAAGTTTCCATGTTTCATACGAAACGTTTCATTTCCGTTAAATGTTTGTTTCGCTTTTCGAATATGTTTAATTAAATTGTTCGTGAATGCATACCCAGACAAAAATAGTTTTAAAAAATGTTTATCCAGGGTTCGCATTTACTGAAATGAGTCCGTAAAACGAAATTATACAAGACCATCAACAAACGCCATTGTTCATTTTACCAATTCGTTTTTGGGATTAGCCGTTGTGTCAAGCTTTATGTACATATCTTTTCGAACTCTACCAAAATGTATAATACACAGAAAAAAATAGTGCTAAATAAATTATTTACTTGAAAAAAATTCGATTGCCTTAGTTATTTTTTTAACTATCTCAAAAATAAATCAATTACCATAAGTAAAAGTATGTTCCTAAACACGTATTTCAGTCAGAAGTAAAGTAGTTTCCTAAAATGAGGTTTTTTAACAACTCCCAGTAAACAGTTAACTTAACTTAGGCACCTAATTTACCAGGCACCAGTTTGCCTACGAGAAATAAATAATGTTTCTGAAACTGCTTCAATAACCACAAAATCACATATATTTACAATTAGTTAACTTTTATTTATAGTTAAAAAACATTCACTTACAGCTAGCGACTGTTTCAATACAGTATGTCTCGATGTTCACCGAAACATCAACGAACTAAGAGTCGATTAATTTTATTTCCTATTTGCGGTAACTTGTTAACTATTTTTGTATTGTCTTTTGTACCGGACGGTCACAGCTTATAGGGCAGCTTAGATCGAGGTCATAGACGTTTTTCATGGAGTGCTAGGTATCGTACAGGGTTTTTATAATTAGTGCATACGTACATCTATGCAAATACATCAATGCAAATACATCAATGCAAATACATCAATGCAAATACATCAATGCAAAGTATTAAATATTTGTTCATGAGTATATTAAATCCTATTCACCCCATTACAGGTGAAGTTTAACAGTAAAAAAAAAGTGCAGAGTAGGAACGGCTATTATTGTTATTATTTGCCATTATTATTAAGTAAGTACCTTAGGTATATATATTTTTTTGATACATCAACCGTGTATTTTTGACTGTGATAATTTTTTATTTTTTTATATTTTTCCTTTTCATATCTTTGTAATAGTTGATATTATTTTAAAACACCTATAGGTATAAGTACTCAAATTTTTATAAATAAAATTAGTTTCCATAGTCTTGTGCCCTACGGATTTTAAATGCTGAAAAAATTACTGTTTTGAAAAAAAATTAGTAACAGGTAAGGACTAAGTGGAACAGGAACATGTAGTTAGGGTTATAACTAAAAGAACCAGAAACTTTTAAACGTGAGATATTGGGAAGGGGTGAAATAGGGGTGCAGTTTAGGGGTTGAAAACGGTGTTTTGCGTTTTGCGGCGAAACGTGAAGTCGTAGGGAAAAGTCTTTAATATAACAGTTGTAGATAATAAAAAATCTAAAGCTTTTGTATATGACGTTTTTCAACACAACCTCAAATTTTCCGAGAAAATGGCGAAAAACCGATTTTTCAGTTTTTAATTTTTATCTAGCGTAAAAATAATTTAATTTACATGAAATTTGGTGAAAGTGAAACCTTTTTAGTGTTAAATAAGCAAACATTTTTTTAATTTCAAAAAACAAGTAGTTTCGGAAATATTTACTTTTTTCGAAAAAAAAATACTCTTAACTTCCACGGAAAATTTTATTGATGTTTTTATCGATTTCAAGGTTTTATAAGAGCTTATTTTAGCCGTTGAAATGTCTACTTTCAGATAGTCTATACATGTTGATAGTTTATTTTGGATGGAATCAATAAAAATTGAGAAAAATAGAAAAAAGTTAATTATTACATCAGGAAATTCTCAATATTTTTGTAGCTCTTTATTTTTTGTATTATCTTGTTAATAATGGTTTACGTTTCAATGAAAAAACTTACATACATGTATTTGAATTATTTTTACGCTAGAAAAAAATTAAAAACTGAAAAATCGGTTTACGCCATTTTCTCGGAAAGTTTGAAGTTATATTGAAAAACGTTAAATACAATAGTTTTAGATTTTTTTTTATCTACAACACTTTTTGCTAGGAGCTCACGTTTCGCCCCTAAACTGCACCCCCATTTTACCCCATCCCAATATCTCGTATTTAAAAGTTTTTAGTCCTTTTATAGTTATAACCCTAACTACATGTTCCACTTAGTCCTTACCTGTTATTAATTTTTTTAAAACAGTATCGGCACCAGCCTATAATAAAGGTTTAAAAAAATCTAGTACCTACTTTCTATATAATAATAATGATAAATAATGTTTTAAAGTCGATAAATAATTCAAGTCCATAAATTTATCTATATGTAAAAAATCCAGGAACAATTATTAAAAGGGTTTTCTAAAAATTATGTTGTTGAGGTTGACTTTAAATTTGTTAACGAAGTGAGAAAATCTATTTAAATACCTACGTCAAATAACAGATATTTCTATTATAAAAATACACTGTAATAGCTTTAAATGAATCAAAAACCTATTACAGTAAAAACATCACTAGTAGTAACATACACAATTAATACCCACATAACTAAAATCACTAACTGTAAGTAAATAGTCCACTAAGAGTAGGTCGTCTAAAAACTAATTAAACTATACAATACGGATAATTTTAGAAATCTTGTTTTACTCTTCATAAGTAAACATTTTACTTGTTCCATACAACTTTTTATTTGCGGTGAGTAAAAGTTTTTTTTTCGTGTAGTAATACTAGTGGTTTTCGTGTAATAAAGATATTAATATTTTGTCTCGTTTCTTCGATCTGATTTTAGAAATCTTTCGTATTAAAAAATGGTGACTATCTGTATTGAACTTCCTTACATCTTTATTACATTATTTCTCCAATCCTTCGCTAAGATAAATAGTCATAATAACAATTAACAAAAAAGACTGGGAATGATGTAGACACTAAATAACAGATGAAGAGTAGAAGTAATACAAATTTTAATTAATTAATAAAAAAGCTTTACAAAGCCATCATCACAGTCATTCTAAGATGTGTTGTTTATTAAAAATTATGTAAAATAGATACCATCTCAGGAAACTTGAATAAAAATACAATATTTGTAGATTGGGAAAACGTTTCAAAAGGGCTTATTATGGTTAACAAACTCTAGTTGAGCCAGTTAAAATTGTGATAGTTCAAAAAATCTAGTACCTACTTTCTATATAATAATAATGATAAATAATGTTTAAAAGTCGATAGTTCAAAATTGATATACTAAATATTATCGATTGATGCCAGCAAAGCGTGACAGGTGACAAGTGTCTTAGCGATAGATATATTTAAAAAAGATTGACTGAAAGAAAAGAACGTTCGTAAATGGTTCTGATGGAGTCAACCGAACCGTACAAAAACCAAGACATAGTTGGTTTGGGAGACTATTAACCAACTCAATTTGAAGAATAGAGTGAAGAGCTCTAACTCTAGAGCCTTAATAGACCAGACATTTGCAGTTTGATTGTCGTGAGTAGATCATAAACCATACATGGCACCTACAAGGAAAAAAAATTCACTAACCGTTAGCGAACTTTTACTTACCGCAAATAAAAAGTTGTATACTATATGGGACAGATAAAATGTTTACTCTAGTGAGTAAAACAAGGTTTCTGAAATAAATCACCTGTGGTTAGTGAACAGTTTAATTAATTTTTAGACGGCCTACAGTTAGTGAACTATTTACTTGTAGTTAGTGTACATTTGTTTCCTACTATAGATACACTTTATGCTACTAATTGGTTTTGGTTTATTTGCTGCTAGTTAACTGTTTTCTTGTGGTAAGTGATTTGTGTTTTAGTGACTGGTATATAAGTATTTATGATCTTGAATTATTTATAGGCTTTAAAACATTTTTATGATTATTTTTATGTAGAAAGTATTAGATTTTATAAATCTTTATTGGTCCCCTAATAGGCTATAGGCTATAGGCACTAATAACATTTATAAAAATTTGAGTACTCAGGTGTTCTAAAATAATATCAACTGTTACAAAAATATGAAAAGGGACAATATAAAATAATTAAAAAAATATTACAGTCAAAAATACACTATTGATGTATCAAAAAATATATAAGGCACTTACATAATAATAATAACGACAATTAATAACAATAATAGCCGTCCTTACCCTGCACAAAGTCTGTTTCTGGGGTTAAAATTAACTCCTAAGGGGGTTCATGAGGATATTATAGTTATTATAATTAAAATGACACGTATACTTATCAAAAAAACCCTGTACGTCACGTAGCACTACATGAAAATGGTGTATGAACTCGACCTAAGCTGCCCTGTAAGCTGTGACCGTCCGGTAGGAAAGACAATGCAAAACTAATTAACAAGTTGATGCAAATAAGAAATTAGATAAATTGACTCTTAGTTCGTTGTGTCGGTGGTAATCGGGACTGTAGTGAAGCGGTCGCTAGCCGTAAGTGAATGTTTTTAACCGTAAGTAAAAGTTAACTAATGGTAAATATATGTAATTTTGTGGTTATTAAAGCATTTTCAGAAACATTATTTATTTATTTATTTATTTATTGTAGGCAAACTGGTGCCTAAGTTAACTGTTTACTAGGGGTTATTAAAAAACTCATTTTAGGAAACTTGTTTACTTATGACAGAAATACGTATTTAGAAACATACTTTTAGTTGATTTATTTTTGAAATAGTTAAAAAATAACTATGGGAATTGTATTTTTTTTTTTTAGTAAATAATTTATTTGGCACTGTTTTTATCGTTTAGTCGAAAAATTAAGGATAAATTAGAAAGAAAAATAGAAAAAACAGAAGAATGGAATGAGTAGGTACGTACCTTTATCAGTATGTAAAAATGAAATTTATTAATATTAGGATAGATGGATTTGGCTTAACAAAGCATTACAGCAATCATCCTAATTCTGGTAACTGAATAATTGTTAAACCAGTAGATTATTCGATTAATTAATTAATTCAAATAACAATTGACAGGGCATGACAAATGACAAGCATCACGTAATCAGAATTAGAGCAGGGCAAAGCACTCGAAGAAAGTGCTTCGTGCACCAAGCACCAAGTTCTTTGAAAGCATCAAGCACTTTGAAAATTATCGTGAAAAATTATTGTACAATTCAGTTACCTAAACCAAGCTCTAATTACTCAAAATAACCTTAACTGCAAAATTTTGTGAATAAATTGTTAAAGACAAAATGTTTTGCAAAAATACAAAAATGGCCAATATAGGAAATTTCGTTTTTCACATCTGTGAAATTTGGTTTCTATATTTTTAAGGATGATTCGACAGAAAATATGAAAATTTTTTTATATGAGTATAGGTGGGAAATGCATGAATTTTTACATGAATTTGTCAATGTTGTTTAAAGTAATAAGGGACTAAAAGTGATTGAGTTTCCCAAATAACGTAAAAATTCCTGTATTGGCTATTTTTGCATGATTTTTCGAACTTTGGACTAAAATAACCATGGCAACCATGTATAGCAGTGATCATCCGATAAGAGTAGTGTTCAAAGAGACATTTCGTCATTAACACTATTCACAAAATTAAGCAGTGTGATCTCGGACTATAAGAAATTTGTATATAAACAAAAAACAACAAACAAAATACAAAAAACAGTATTAATTCATAAGAAAGCACTTTAAATAGGTATAATTGTCTTTGCAAGTCTTTGAGTACTTGAGTGCTTGCAAGCACTTTAAATGGCTTGAAATGCGAAATTCAATTACCAATCATTAAGTACCTACTTTTTATAAAGGGTTTCAATCACAAATTATCGAGCAGTGTATTTTATAGGTGCTTGCAAGCCTATGTATGCATTAAATGTTTCTTAACAATTTTAACTTGACACAGGGGTTCTCGGTGCAAAATATTTTTCGGAACCCCCTGGATTAAAATGAATAAATAAATTATGTATATTTTATTATATATTTTAAGTGAAAAAAAAAAAATTAAAAGAAAATGATTTCATTAAAAAATAAAAATAAATAGTAAAATAAAATGGAACTAAAACCATAAAAAGGAACAAAAATAAAAAAAATTATTAAAATTTAAAGGACTAAAATTTAGAAAATTAAAAAATATTCACTTATATGGTTAAAACTTATAGAATACTAAGTTAAAATTGTCAAAAAAGAACTCTTAATGGGTACAATACAAAAAATAATAAATAAAATAATAAAACTTTCCTAATTATTTTTTTTTATCATATATACTAAGAGTCTTATAGTTTTGCAGGGCGAAGTCAAAGCACCTAATCAGTCTTAAGGTTTGATTGAGAACGTTTTGTAATTTGTTAATTTATTTTAAGAATCTTAACCTTTAGTATGTACATCATTTTTAGTCCTTTTATTTATTTTGGAAAGGACAAATTACTAAATACATCCATTTTAAGCATCAGCAATAAAGCTAAGCAATTTTTTATTTGGAATTGATTTGAACTATCATTTTTTAAGGTAGTTTGAAAGGTCATGTTTTAAGAAAATATGAAAACTAATTATTTTTCTTGTAAGATTTTGAGTGATTTTTTTAAATAGGTAAGTAATAGTCATCAAGTAAAACAGTATCTTAAAACTCAATTTATATGAATCCTGAATATAGTATATTACTTGTATTTTATGTTAGAATTATTTTCTTTTTTTTTTAGGAAAGTGATATGTACACAATTCAGTTTCATTTACAATTTTACAATTTATTTACAGAATGTCCAGTTTCATATCGGTAGGCATCAGATGTCTTCTATATATCTGTATATTGACCCAACTGGAAGAATTTTTTTTATGAGATATATCGAAATAGGTATGGATGTATAGGTGAAAGCAAGACCAATCGGTGCAACGGTATTACGTTTAGGGACAATGGAATGTTTCATTTCGAAAAGGTCTGGTCCCCGTGGTATACTTTGCGGCGATACCGTGCTCAAACCACAAATGAAATTACTTTCTCTTTCCTCTCTTGCAGATACGATTTCTTAGAAAATTGAAAATATGTTCTCGGATGGAATGGATTCTAGAAGCAAACGGTAAATGACGGAATTTAAAAGCGAGAGTTAATTGGAGAATCAAAATATACGTTGTCGGTCTGTCTTGAAAGCACATCCATCTCTAGGGAAAATTGTAAATAGCACTGTTATGATTCATTTTAAATCTACAGGGTGTTTCAGAATGTAATGTACATATGTTAACTGTAAGTGTGAGATATTTGGATGATTCGAAATCATCCATTATACTAGTTTACACGGTTTTCATACCGCAGCTGAAAGTTGTTAATTTATTGTTTATTTAGATAGAATTACCTAGAAAAAATAATAAATAAATTCTGTCACGTCTAGTTTAGGAAATATTTATTCACTTATAATGAACCAACATACCCTAACATGTTTTCATCCCAAAATTTTTGATGTCGTTCTTCAGAAACCTTTAAATCTGGAAACGTTCCCTTTGTTCGTCACTCATACTTGCTAAGTTTTTAGGAAAAAAACTCAGATGCGAGTGCAAAAAACGAATCTTTAATGACATGTTTATTCCCATCTGTCAAAAGTTTTTCAAAAAATCGGTAATAATTTCTTTGTAATTTTTACTTTTATTATTTCCCAAAAATTCTTCCACTATCATTTTGAATGACTTCCAAGCAGATTTTTTATTAACAGGTAAAATGCTCTCCAAAAAGAGAATCTTTCATAATTTTACGGATCTGTGGACCAACAAATATATCCTCTTTCATTTTTGCTTCTATAATGCTTAGAAAGATTTTTTGTAAATACCGGAAAGCATCACTGTTTTTGTCAAGCTCCTTCACAAAATTTTTCATGAGTCCCAATTTGATGTGTAAAGGGGGCAGAGTGATGTTATTTGGATCTACCAACAGCTCGTTTTAAACGTTTATTTTGCCCGGAATATACTCATTCCGAATAGGCCATTCTTTTCTTATATAATGATGTTCTTTTGCTCTACTGTCCAACAAGCAAAGGAAGCAAGAGTATTTTGTGTAACCACCCTGCAATCCCAATAACAAACCGATGACCTTGAGGTCGCAGCACACTTTTCATTGGTATTCTTTATACTTTATTAAATTAATTAAAGTACACATCGTTTCATAGCTCTCTTTACAGCGTGTCCTATTGATATAGACGACTTCTTATTTCCGTTGTGTAATAAAACAGCTTTTAAACTATATTTCAAAGAGTCTATGAATAAGCGCCGCTCTGTTTTATGATAGTTTTGATTCAATGCTTCAAAAAGCCCCAGGATATCAGTACAATAACAATATTCACCATCTCTTTTGAAAAATTCCGAGTAAATTTTGCTTCTATTTCTTAAAAACGTAACTTTTGTGTCTGGTGTTAATAAGTTCCATTGATGTAAGCGGAAACCAAGAAGCTCTGCTTTAGATCTTGATAATTGTAAATCTCTTATAAGATCATTTAATTTGGCTTGGTTAATTAAATATGGAGTGTTTCCTTGAAGAGAGAACTCGTCAGAATCATTGTCACCTAGTATATTTGCACTCGAATTACCGGGACAAACTGGATGTGGTAGATCTTTCGAATGCAAACTGGGCATAGTAACAGACGGAACTTCGGCATAATATTAATCGTCTTATTTTTATCATATCCCAATATCTTAATGATTACTAGCATTGGTGAACCAAATGAAAGGTTTACGTTTTCTTCTGATGACCATTGGAGTAAGACGATTCTACAGCTTTCGCAAAACACATGAGAAGGCACCCACTTTTTATCTTTGTTTCCAAACAGAAAATCCAAAATAATGAAGATATGCACTTTTTAATGAATCTATAACGGATCTTCTCTTTTTTGAAAATATAAACTGTCCACAAACAAGAAAAATGATCAGAACTTTGTTTACACTTTCTACTCGATATTTTAAACAAGATATTGGGTGGTTTTATAAATCTTTGCAATATTGCGCAATAATTTAGTTACGACTACTTTAAGCGGTGCATACATGAATCAATTAGTCGTCCAGAGAGCTTCTTAATGTGCGACAATAATAAATTAATTTTGTGTATTTATTTTATTAAATAATTTTAAAATGTTTTTGCAATTAATTATGCAACAACCCAATGATTGTCGTTTGAAGCGACCGAATAAACAATAAACTGTCGTAGGTAGTTGAAAAAATATTTGACTGCGGGAAGAAATTGTGACGTGATATATTTCTGCTAACACTTTTAGGTTTAAGGAAAATAGGCAAACATATTTATATACATTTTTTTCGGGGTATAAAAAAAAGTTATTTTTAAACTAGTTTGTTTTGTTGTTTTAAAATTCTTTATTTACATTTCTATTTACAATTTACATCTACAAATTCTATATATAAGAAGAAAATACATACACAAATAAATATCCTCGTCTTTGGAATCTATACTAGATTCTGGCTGGTGTTCTCCCCATTGATCCTGTTCGATGTTTCCGTCGTATTGAAATTAAGTCTACCCCTTACCAGATTGGTAACATTAGCCTGTTTTGAGTTATTATACTTTCGCAGTTAGTGAACTTGAATTAAAGTTTTGTTTGAATTTAATTTTGTATATTTTCTCTAAAAAAACGAGTGAAAAAACAGGGTTTTGATTTTTTTAAATTAGTGTTAGTAATGGTTCTATCACATCTCAATACCTAGATACTGAATTTTATGAATTTCACCTAAATTTGTTTTTGGCCAAAATTCAACATCTTGGTATAAAAAATTAAAATTTGGCAGGTAGACTTATATTATATAATAGAAATAATGTCATAAAGATATTAATTAGAATTCAGGTCTGGTTTAACAAAATTTGACAATTTCTTTCCGCTTTAAAAACAACAAAAACAACAATTTAGGTAGGTATCTTTTAAAATTTGCGCATGTCGTTTTAGAGGCACTAATTTTTTGATAATTTTTTTTTTTAATTTGTTACCTTTATAATTTAAAAATTATTTCTTTATGATTACACACGGAAAATATTACTTTTTTAAGTAAGAATTATTTCTTAATTTTACAATATTTTAGACCTACAGGGCCGTAGTTAGCCAAACCAATAATTCTTTAAATTATTTTTATAAATTGCCTGTATAATGAAAAATAAGGAAATTAAAGATTAAAAATGTAATTTCGAATTAATAGCAAACATTAACAGGCTTTTAGTTTTGTATATTCTTTTAGAAGGTAACAGGAAAATTATAAAAAAAATAATGAATAATTTTATTTTACAAATAAACTGATTGAAACCTAATTAATAAAATAACCTATTCCAACCTAATAATTGTTCAAAATGAAAACCATTCTGCCGAATACGTATTGTTGCCCTTTCGACAATTTCTTGGATTTCAGGTTTATGCCATATTTCTTCGCAAGCATTATTTATTCTCAAAAGAAGTTCATCAGGTGTATTAAATTTGTCACTATAAACTAATGATTTTAAATGTCCCCCCCAAAAGTAAAATCGACGGAAATAAAATTTGGTGATCTTACCGGCCAGTGATAAGGTCCACCCCGACCTATCCACATATTAGGATAATTCTTATTTAGAAAGTCTTTTTACGAGGAATTATTAATATAAGTTTATTCAGCTGGTCATTTTTTTTAATATAGCGTTCTCGTACAGTTTTTACATTTTTACATCTTCTAGGTATGTATTAATATTTGACCCCCAGTTATTAAACCAAAAATTAACATTTTCCACTATAGAATCTGCAGGTAAAATATAACATTATCTTTGTGAATCACCCTGTATAGGTAAACAATAATATAAACTGCCAAAGCCGACTTTAAACGGTTTAAATTTTAAAAATTATTTGAGAAAGGCCCAATACAGCCAATAAGAAACTCTAAAATTAAGCTGTTCATCATTTATCGAGCACCGTTTGGTCTCATCGTACAGCTATGCCAGACATAAAATATTTATGTGCTACTATCTTCGAGCATATTTGCTCGAAGGGTACTATGCGCTAAACGTTTAGCTGTAATAGAATTGAACGTATCACTTGTTTTTGCAGTTTGACAACTGAACCTCATCGGTACTTTTGTGAATTATATATAGATATATTTATATTACTTATATTCAATTGTGGAATAGCAAAATTTATCTGTGCCGCCGACTATACTTCGGGGGAACTCATTCTAGCCTCGTGTCTGTATCTAAATGCTCGGTATCTACTATTCTAATACGCTTTAACGAGTACATACCAATTAACACATCTCATACTTCCACAATGTAAGAAACTTGCAGTTAAGGATTATCTTCATAAATATACGAACTTATGGTATTCAAATTCGCCGTTTTATTGCCAGTTACCATCCAAATTAAGAAACTAACATATCCATTTATTCTTAAATTATTCGTTAAGGAGAGGTTTACTGAATATATTAAAAATAATTTGTATATAGCTAAACACGTATTCAATAGTAGTTTTCTGGAAAGCCAAGAAATTAAAGGAATTTTGTACCTATCAAGATTTATAAGAAAACGGCTACTGAATAATTAATTATATGATTAACACAATATATTGTAATTTATGGTGGGAAGGATTACCATATACAGGATGTGGTACATAAACTGTTAGTTAGCAAGTTCCAGCGAAGTACAGGGATTTAAAATCTGAAAATTGGAATATAGGGGTCTTGAATGATGAACTATTTATAGAATAACTTCGCAACTTTACTCATTATGAAATTCTGACTATGCCTTTATAACAGCAATTTTCCATCCTCTTATAAATTTAAACCTAGGTACTCTACTCACTTGTAAAGTCAGATACCTAACCCTTTTCGTTGAACCTAGGACTCAAACTTTTCATTCCATTTTTCCAAGAATGATAAGTAGGTAAGTATATATTGTAAAAAATTAAATTAGGAAGACTTGCGAATGGTATACTTAGTAAATATGATATAAAGACTGAAAGGAATGCATCAGTATGTAAAAAACTAATTTTTTTTATTGAAAATTAGGCTGAACGTCATCAGCTTTACAATGCCATCATCAGAGCCATCCTAAAAGGTGAAGTGTATTAACAATCATGTGAGAGAGAAGAATTTAAAAATTTGCTTCCAGTAGGTATCACCACCGCTGAAGTCTTAAAAATAAAAATAAACTTTCCAAATAGGTTAGTTTTAGTCAACAAAATGTAAGTAGAACCATATTATTATTGTCATAATCAAATTATCTAGAATACAATTGATTTATTTAAGAGCATAACCTGCAAGACAAGACAGGTGACAAGCGTCCTAGTAGTATTAACAATACATTGACAAATGACGTTGACAGACTTAAGAGAAAGATCGTGAATGGTGAACCAAACTAAACCGTACCAAAATTATCAAGAATAAGTAATGTATTAGAGGTTAAGGGCTATGCTTGGGTCCTAAGGTTATGATCCGAAGAAACCAAGACATAATTGATTTGGGAGACTAGGTATTTAACAACTTAATTTAGAGAGAAGGCTCTGACTCTAGAGCCATACTAGGACCACTGTAAAGCCTCTGCTTGTAGGTCGATTGACGTGACTATATACGCTAGTCGAAAAAGAAGGGTATATTAGAGAAAAATTTAAAATATAGAATTATTTTGGAAAAGTGAAGGGTACAGTAAAGACAAATGACCACTAAGATCCATACTAGCGGAAATTTTTTATATTGATATTAAATTAGCCTAAAATTATCCTAAAATTATCTTAAAATTAGCCTAAAATAAGCCTAAAATTATCCTAAAATTAGCCTAAAATTAGCCTAAAATTAGCCTAAAATTAGCCTAAAATTAGCCTAAAATTTGCCTGAAATTAGCCTGAAATTAGCCTAAAATTAGCCTAAAATTAGCCTAAAATTAGCCTAAAATTAGTCTAAAATTAGTCTAAAATTAACCTAAAATTAGCCTAAAATTAGCCTAAAATTAGCCTAAAATTAGCCTAAAATTATCCTTAAATTAGCCTAAAATTAGCCTAAAATTAGCCTAAAATTAGCCTAATATTAGCCCAAAATTAGCCTAAAAATAGCCTAAAATTAGCTTAAAATTAGCTTAAAATTAGCCTAAAATTAGCTTAAAATTAACTCAAAATTATGACGTATCCATTTTAAAGTTATTTCAATTATTTAACAAAAAACTATTAAGTCGCATTGTCTAGCTAGAGAACCTAGTTTTTCCGGTAAAGGTCAGAGTGGATTTTTTTTTATATTGGTATAGAATTAGCCTAAAATCATTTTTTACATCGCTAAATTTTTTAATAAAAAATGCAATAAGTGCCTGTTGTTAAGCCAACAGAGTTCCTAATTATTTCTATAAAGAAAGAAGCATATTCTTTTTAGGTTGGTATAAAGTTGGCCTAAAATTAAGACAATCAAAATTTAAAAATTCCAAAGGTGATTTGCTGGCTTGATATCAAGCCAGCAGATCACCTAATATTTCCTGTAAAGAAAGGAGCGAAAAATTTTTTATGTACAAAATTAGCCTAAATTTATGACGTATTCAGTTTGGAGTTATTTCAATTTTTTAACGAAAAACTATAAAGTCGTAGCAAAGTACCTAATTTTTCCATTAAAGGCAAGAGCGGAAATTTTTTATACTGGTATATAATTAGCCTTAAATGAGCCTAAAATTATGTCGTGTCGGGAAACGCTATATAGTCGTATTGTCAAACTAGAAGAGCACCTAATTTTTCCGATAGAGGCCAGTGTGGAATGTTTTTATGTTGGTATAAAATTAGCCTAAAATTTTTCCGTTATAATAATAATAATAATAATAATAATAATAATAATAATAATAATAATAATCTTTATTCAAAAGAAAACAATATAAATTAATTACTTAGAAATAGTACGAATAAAGGAAGAAATACACCCATTGATGACCTCTAAGAGGTTGCGCATGGGCTATACTTTTTTACATTGCTGAATTTTTTAATGAAAAACACAATAAGTACCTGTTATTAAGCCAGCAGAGTACCTATTTTTTTGAATAAAGAATGAAGCGGAAAGTTTTTTAGGTTGATATAAAATTAGCCTAAAATTATGGCTTATTCAAAATTTTAAAAATTCAAAGGTGATCTGCTAGCTTGATATCAAGCTAGCAGAGCACCTAAAAAATGGAGCCGAAACATTTTGATGTTGGTATAGAATTAGCCTAAAATGATGGCATACTCAGAATGTGAAAAATCCAAAGGTGCTATACTAGCCCCTTGCATGACAATAAATATTTATGGTCTTGCTGCGTAGACTTTCAATTTGAGAGTGCGATATTTATGAATTTTAAAATAGTATTTATTTTAATTTTATATAAGGTGTTATTGTAATTCTGTGGCCGGCGCTTAAAAGGTCATAAGTCGTTTTTTACGTAAATGGAGTTTTTAGTCAAGATACTGTGATGTTTGTTTACTTTAAAACAACAGTTTATTTATTAATAATTTATTTAAACACTTATTTATTTTATAACACTACTATTTTAATTTATATATATATATATATATATATTTTGAATGTTTTTGAATCGTCCACTATTTATATTCACCACTGTCTATCTACTAATTACTATTTATCTTCACTGTCCATATAATAACTAACTCTGATGGGTCCTCCACCAATATTTATATACAAATTAAAAAAAATTGGCGAATGTTCTAGTAGTTCATATATTCTCTCCAATACACTAGAAACATTATCTCGTTCTTTCTCGAACATCATCGAAAGCACCTCCACCATATTCGTCCCATAGGTTTGGTCTTAAGGGGTTTAATTATGTATAATAAGCGGACAAGTTGAGCCTCAAAGGCCAAATAATACAGAGAGGGACTTGGAGTATTAGAGCATGACTGAATAATGAAATGGCTCACATTACAATACGTATAGAAAAGTGTATATTTTAGGCAGTTAAAAGGAGTCTATATACGTTGTAAAGTAATAAAAATAAGGTACAAAAAACATATATAATAATACAAGGGTAACCGCGAAAGATAAAACGTCATAATTAAACATAAACAAAACAAAAATGTGTAATATCGACTTATTACCTTTTAGCCGCCGACCACAGAATTTATAAGGAAGAAGCGCGGGTTATTTTTTTGTTGTTTTATATGTTACTCTTTATTAAATTAAATATTGTTTATTCTATTCGCGGGTATATTTAGAGTCGCGATCACGTACAAGGTTAATCAAATAATAATTATTAAACAGAAGTAAAATAGCAATAAACTATTAAGAGATAAAAAAAGTTTTTCTTTTAGTTTGACACTCTTCAGACCTCCCGTGCTATCACCCTAAAGGTCTATTCTCACTATAGGTCAAGCCACGATCAAGTCACGATCCAGTCACGGCCCGATCAAAAATTATTTGTCATAATTTTAATGCTTTTAAATGAGATTTCTTTTAAATCGTTCCTACGGGCCGATCATTTCCAACAATATTTGACCGGACCGTGACTGTCCGTTGACACGCAGACCATCTAGTGTGAATGCTAGACTTTAAGTGTCAAAAATTGTTTTGAAATTCTTCAGTTTTCATTCTATAATAAACAAAACAATGTGTTTCATCACCTATAAGTTTTTTATGCAACGTAAAAAATTCGTCTTCGTCTTCGATTTTTTATTTTTTTTAGATTGGATGTACCCAAAATCTTTTTTTTCTTTTATCTTTTATATTTTTTTGCTGTTCTTCTTCCGCATTTAAGTGCGATTTTAATTAATGAAGTTGAAAACATTTTTTTTCTACACCCACATGGATATTAGCTTAACTACGCACAGATTACAAAACGAAAAAGTATGCTTAACGAATATATTTCATATCCATTGTAGTGAGAACACTGCAAAAAAATTAAATCCACCAATCACAGTTCATATTTTGATAAACCGACTGCTATTATATTTAAAATTTTAAATAAGTGACAATTCTGTCAAACTAATTGTCAGTATATTTTTTAGTTATTGAGATTAAACATACATTTAAATCAGTTATTCTTGTGTAGAATCCATAAATAATAGAATTTCTTCCAAAAGGAAAAACTTGTATTTCGTGCAAAACTTTTTTATTAATCAATGCAAAGCGCTTTCGGCTTATTTGCCATCATCAGTGCTCATCTACAAAAATTGTGGATGTAAACTTACAATTTAAAAAGATTTTAAAAAATATATTATAAAATCTGAATTAGACTTTTAAGTCAAAAGTTAAAATAGTATATATACAATTGTTTGAACAAATTAAAAATTACAAGAAACAAACAAAGTGACAAAAAACTGGTATTGGGAATAGTGAGTGTGGGATAAGCCCTTACAAATCAAATCTGATCTCCAGAAGCAAGTTAGCTGGTGTGGAATTAAGGAATCATGCCACCCTCACTATTCACAAAATTGAAAAAAGGTTAACAAATTAGTTAAAATTTAAAGAAATTTACAATTAGAGGGTGACTGTGGAAGATATATTGAAATTTGAATCTAGAATACAATATTTGATATGAAGAAAGTAAAACGCAGAAGGCCAAAGTAAAAAAACTAAAGGTTTTTTTATATATTTTATATACATTATAATTATGAAAAAGTCTACCTACTGTCCACAACGTATCCAACAAGTTCCTGGTCATCCTCACTCCCAAAATTATATATTTCGGGATATTTACAACTTGCTAAATCATAATTATATTAATATTAATATTAATATTTTCAAATTTAAATTTCTCTCTTCATTTTGGTTCAAGTTGTTTAACCGTTTCCACATGATAGTGGTGACAAGCGACACTTGAATATTTCGGGATATTTACAACTAGCTAAATCATAATTTTATTAATATTAATATTTTCAAATTTAAATTTCTCTCTTCATTTTGGTTCAAGTTGTTTAACTGTTTCCACATGACAGTGGTGACAAGCGACACTTGAAGACTTTGACTTGTCAAATGTCAACAGAAGGAGGTGCGTTCACCTCAGTGTGGAACATGTTTCTCCGAGTGTGATTCGAGTGATTGGAGGTTAACGGAGATCAAAATTTGTTATTGAATTTAAAGATTTAATTTATTGTTAGTTAAATTTAAATAAATGTTTAATATAAATGATATTATTATTTTGATGTCAAGACAAAACAAAAATGTCACTCGCGTGATTCTGATGTGCCAGCCCGGGCTCTGCAGAACATTCTTTCAGAGAACCCAAGATGGCACAACTGAACCCGCGGTCCCTAAAGGTGAATCTGATGTTTAGTCCTAAAAATTACTAAATCACTCAACAAGCGTACTCAAGTGTCGCTTGTCACCACTGTCATGTGGAAACGGTTAAACAACTTGAACCAAAATGAAGAGAGAAATTTAAATTTGAAAATATTAATATTAATAAAATTATGATTTAGCAAGTTGTAAATATCCCGAAATATATAATTTTGGGAGTGAGGATGACCAGGAACTTGTTGGATACGTTGTGGACTTTTTCATAATTATAATGTATATAAAATATATAAAAAAACCTTCAGTTTTTTTACTTTGGCCTTCTGCGTTTTACTTTCTTCATATCAAATATTGTATTCTAGATTCAAATTTCAATATATCTTCCACAGTCACCCTCTAATTGTAAATTTCTTTAAATTTTAACTAATTTGTTAACCTTTTTTCAATTTTGTGAATAGTGAGGGTGGCATGATTCCTTAATTCCACACAAGCTAACTTGCTTCTGGAGATCAGATTTGATTTGTAAGGGCTTATCCCACACTCACTATTCCCAATACCAGTTTTTTGTCACTTTGTTTGTTTCTTGTAATTTTTAATTTGTTCAAACAATTGTATATATACTATTTTAACTTTTGACTTAAAAGTCTAATTCAGATTTTATAATATATTTTTTAAAATCTTTTTAAATTGTAAGTTTACATCCACAATTTTTGTAGATGAGCACTGATGATGGCAAATAAGCCGAAAGCGCTTTGCATTGATTAATAAAAAAGTTTTGCACGAAATACAAGTTTTTCCTTCTGAATCTAAACTACGTGCACACAGCTGTCAACCTTTTTTGGTTATTTTAATAGAATTTCTATTTTTATTTCGTCGATAATTATAAATAATTTGTTAATTTAAATAAAACTATATGATCAATTTAATTAAGAGTATTAAAGCAAAAAATAAACTCGTAGTTGGTCCTGTGGTCAGCGTTCTTGCCTTCTATGCGGAAGACTCGAATTCGAATCTCAGATGGAGAAAAATAAAATGAAATTTTTGTATTTTTTCTTGTTTATTTTATTTTATAAATTAGTAAAAGTCATAAATTAATTTTAAACTAATTATATTGTCTTAATAACCTAAAATAATTTTTTGTATTGTAGATTTTTGATAGTCGGTCGTAGAAAAAATATACCATACCACTCGAGTGGATTGTCCATATACACTCTTGTTGCACAAACTACTATTAAGATCGCGGATCGCGATGCCACAAGCAAAAATACTCTGAAAAAAACCCTCATGCACGATTGCCTGCTGTACGTTGGAAATACTGGTCGAATATGACGATGACATGATCCGATAGTGTGAATGCTTTCAAAAAGATTTGATCGTGACCGGACCATGACTTGGCCGTGCCTTGTCCGGCTAATGTAGTTAGACCTTAATCCGTCTGTAGCCTGGCGACATTGCAGCCTGCGGCCTATTGTACCACCATTTGAAGGTTCTACTACTTTCTCATTCACCAATTTACTCACTCATTAATTTCACGTCGTCAGTCGATGGTTAAACGCTAGTCGGCTCTCCCCAATGGTGATACGGCCGGCCCATTGTGGAACGTCCCAATTGTCACGCATTCACGACGTGACCGAAGATATCATTGCTTAACTGTTGCAAGAATGTGGATGCGCACTAATATCGCGGCTAGCCTCTCTGGGACATACGGGGGATTCTCCGCGTGGATGATTGAGGTCACGAATCTTTGTTGCAAAGACTGAGATCCTTTTGTATTTTGAATCCCGATGTTAAAGTTTGACCAAGGGCCGATCTATTGGAGTTAATAAGTTTGTTTAACTTTGTATTGTTTTTTTTATTGAACCCACATTTGTGTATGTATTATATAATTGTTTTGAATAGAATATTATATTTGTTTAGAGAACCTTTAGTCAGACTCGTATTAGGTTCTTATTTCAAGAGTAGAACTCTTAAAAGTTAAAGGCTACGAAGACAAGTTTAAGGCTTACATAATTGATGCCCTGAGTCATATAATTCATAATTCAGAGAGCACTTAAATCGTATCATTTGTTTAAGAAACACGCGCATATCGTGAAAATAAATGGATAAATTACCCAATAGGTAGTTAGGTGCCAGTCAAAATCTATGAAAATACATCATTACGAGTTCCTATAACATTTTCTTGATTGATAATTAAAAGAAAATTACAAGGTTATAAATCTGTGAAGCTTAGTGAAACCATATTTGGTATCTTTATGAAACTATTAAATTGATTTTATTCATCCAATAATACTCCTATTTCTTGAAAAAAATGTATAAACGTAAGAATAACACACTACAACGGGAGTAAAATACTGGTATTTCGACCTTGCACAGAAGTAAAATATCACAGTAACACTACAGTAAAATACTGTTGTTTCGACTTTCGATTTATTTCCATAGCCTAGCTCGATTACCAATTCCCTCGCGTACCTACTATTATAGGAAGCATACCTACAAATAATACGGTAAGTTAAAGGTTAACGGTGACATATTTATAGACAAGACACCAACAATTGTAATTTTATCTTAAAGATCACCTACTGATATAAATGCAACAAATTAGCATTCTTATTATTTATCCGTAATTTATGCCGACATAATTAACCAATAAAAAATAAAGATACCTATAGGTACATTTTATTTATTTTTATTATTCACAAGGCGGAATTATTAATGGGTAACACAGTAGGTACAATTGTATAGAGGTACAGATAATAGTGTTTTATTTATAAGTTTTTATTATTTTTTTTAAATATATATTTCAATATAGTAATATAATTTGAAAGAACTATTAAATTTAAATATTTTTCAAGAAAGTAAAGTATTTAGAAAATTCAAATAGAAGAATTGGGTTCATTTTATAGATGTATATTCACAATAATAAAAAACTGTGAAAACAAAACAACATTATTATTTTAAACGTATTTGTTCCTTTTTCTGAAACCTTAATTTATTGTAAAAAGCTAGATCAAATAACCTTTATAAGGTTGAAGCGAAAAATTAATTAAAAAAAAAAACAATAGTTTAGTATCTAATAACTTACCTTAGACGGAAGACTGTCGCAAAGACCTGAAACAAAATATATTTTATTAATATTTACCAGTAATTAATTTGCTCAAAAAAAAACTGGTAATTCCAGTAAAAATAGGTCAGTCAACAACACAAAACTTTGATGTTTGTTACTGAGATAAGATCTGATTGGTAATTGTTTAGAAACACGGAGAATAAGTTAGGAAAAAGAGGAAGGTGGAATAATAATATAATAATATTACTCTCCCTGTTCTAATATACCCCCTTATGGGTGAATTTTAACCCCAAAAGCTGACTAAGCATGTCCGGGAAGAGGCGGCTAATATTTATATTTTTATATTACGAGGTGCTCCGGGGTACATTATAAATGACTGATGGTGGAATTTGAGTTACAAGTGAGAAAAATCAGAAAAACTACACCCACTACTCACCATCTTTAAAACGGTAACGCGCTACGATTTATAATCTGGTTGGCATATCAACAGAAATTAAATTACTATCTACTTATTCAGCACCCAGCAAATCTTACAAAGAATAATGTTGCAAATTAATAATACTTTTTGGTGTAGGATCTGAACCTGAGTGAGGATCAACCACTTAAAGGCCTGTAAGTGAATACCAGCCACTCAACACAACTGCGCACTACCAAGACGATTGTTAGCATTAATTGAAGTAAAAGGGAGTTAAGTAATTAAAATTAGGAACATCGTTTTCTATGTTCCGTTTGACCATTTTTTCCAAGCCGGAATTCGATTTCCAAATTTTCACAATACTTGGGAACATTAAAATTATTTTATGGGGTCAAACGTCAAAACATATGTCTAAATCGTTACGGATCTTTATTGTAAACTTATGTCGTTTGAACTTTCTTTCTAAGCCTATATTCGATTTCCAAATTTTATTTTTCGATTTTTCACACTACTTGTGTATATTAAAATTATTTTAAGGGGTGATCAAACGTCAAAACTTAATTCTAAACTAGTATTGATCTTTATTGTATACTTATGTCGTTTGACCATTTTTTCCAAGTCAAAATGCCCTTTCCAAATTGTATTTTTCGAATTTGCACACTACTTAGAAACATTAAAATTATTTTCGTGGGTGGTCGAACGTCAAAACATAATTTTAAACAATTATGGATATTTATTATGTCCTTATGTCGATTGACCATTTTTCTGATTTAGAAATTGGATTGGGAATGTTTTCTTTGAATTTTTAACCCCTCTGGGGTCTTTTAAGATATTTTAAGAAGTGATCAAACGGCGATACATAATTTTAAACGTTTTTGGATCCTATTGTGCCTTTCTGACCATCAATCTATCTTTCAAAGTTGAAATTCATCACAGAACTCTTATTTTTCTATAATTTACCCCCTTTAAATTATTCTAAGGGGTGTTAAAAAAATCTAAGGGGTGGTCAAAAATTGGTTAATTTTATGGTGGAGTCACTTTGGGGTGCCAGCGGGCACTCGGCCATTAATAATTTTTTAAATATTTAGGTTTCTGAGGATGGTCAAAAAAAAGTTAATAAGTGGTCAATAGGTGGTCAAACGTATGCCGCATCTAAAACTAAAATGTTTGAATTTCGGGTTGCCAGCTTCACAGAGCTCGTTCTTCTGGCGTAATTGTAGGACACTTAACATACTGTCAGTGTAACTTCATTTCGTTGTGAGAATTCGACTGTTTTGTGGACTCCGGTCTAGTTGACGAGAGACGAGAATGGCCCCTATTTTATAAAAAAAAAAATATATATATATAAATAATATAAAATCGTTCGAATTTTTGAACAAAATAGTTTCCAATACAAAGCCCTTCAGTTTATTTGATATATTTTCTTAAAGAACTCTGTATAAACGGATCGGCACCTTTAACCTATAACCTTGCCATTGCTCCTACAAAAAGGTAGATACTATAAAATGCAATGAGGCATGAAAGAAGGGACAACTACTGGACCTTAAAAAAAGCAAATAAGGAAATAAAATAGATCATTTAACATTGAGAATAAAACGAGATTGTCTCTATTTTAAATTCGATTAAATACATTTATGTAAATGTAAAAATAAAACAAGTTTGTAATTGTAAGACAAACACATGGTTTAAACAGTTTTAATATTTCAATATATTTAGTTTTTAAATATTTTAACTTTTTAATTTCCTATCGTTTTATGGCTCTCTTCTATAGATGCCTGAAAAAAAAACAAAAATGAATTCATAATTTTATGTAAATAAAATATAACACGCTAACGACCGGCTCCTAATTCTGAAATTTTACCCGTGGACCGGGATAGTTTTTTGTTAAATCTTGGCAAAAGAAAGTTTCGTAATATATTTTTTTAAGAAATAAATTGTGCAAGGGCTGTACGTCCAAGGATACGCCTATGATACTGTAATCCTTATCTGATGAAGCATCAAATCATAGTCTTCGAACTCATGCACAGTACTCTAAAGGGGGGTCCACATTGCTCCTGTTCGTGCTCACGCTCGTGCTCGTGATCGCGCTTATGCTGTTTCCAGAACGTTTGCTTTCATGTACCGCTACCCGACCGAACAGTCAAAACAGGTGTTTTGGGTGATTGCAAGCACGAGGAACGCTGCAAACAGTCGAAACACGACGAATATGATTTTTGTTTCATTCGTGCTGTTTGCTCCGTTTGTTGTGTTCGTTCGCACTGTTCGCGAGCAATGTGGACCCACCTTAAGGCTGACAGAAATCTGATGGGTTAGGGTAAACCTGATAAGGCACATCTCATAACCTTTGCTCTAAAAATAAAGTTGGAGGTCTTAGAAACTTCAACTCTGTTTGGAGGAGGCTACAAAAGTAACCAACAAATGTAAAATGTATCTCATTGCAAAGAGACAGGCATTTGGGAAAACATGAGGAACACTTAATGATCGGGCAACACACAATGAAGTAAAACTAGCGTTGGTCCCAGATCATAAAGGTATCCAAGGAATTGAAAAGGCTTATTAATTCGCCAAAAAATGATCAGAGTACTACGCACATCAACAGAACCTCTGCTTGACAGGCAATCAACAGGTGGATAATCACTAAATACCAAAATCACTGACAACAGATCATAGGATATATAAGCAGTAAGCTCATGTTCAGTAAAGCAACGCATGGCTACTGAGGTACTAGGTTTTAGATATCCACAGTTATGGGATTACTAACAGGACACTGCTTGTTGAAATACCTTCATGGAGTGGTATTACACATCACGGTGAGTCATCCTTTTCGGTCTAGAACCAGAAAGAACGCCCCAGGAATACTTGGTAGGGAACCCAGTAAAATTAACCAAAGGCACAGGACTATTCAAAGATAGTACCTGAACACAGGGAAAGTAGAGGAATCTAATAAATAAACACAGGAAGCCGCAGTATTCTGGCCTTAATCTAACTCTACCTGCTAACAGCCGATAAAGATAAAGACATATATCTGTCTTCTTAAAATATTACAAAATTTTTGTTAAATAATTTATTGAATCAATCACACCGTAAATTCAATTTTAATTACCTAAAACATATTTTTAGTATGATGAAAACTTGTGTAGAATGAAATTTCCGTCTGAATTATTTATTTAGTTTCATTTTAGAATTTTCCAATTTCCTTTACTCTTTCACTTTATACCGTTCATTATATTTGTCAATATATTTTCCCAAAAGTTGGTTTACTTTAGAAAATTGAATTGATCCAGCATATGAAGCCATCGTGCCGGTAAAAATATTTTGGTTGTAAAACAACGCAAACCGTTTACATAGAAGGCGAAACATTTTTCAAATTGGGTAAAATATATGTATAATGATTGGCAATTTACTTCATTATTGGGGATTTAGCTACAAAATTACCTACATATAGCGTCAAATATTTTAAAAGAATTAATGATGCTTTAAAATATTGTTTAACAGTTATTAAATTTATTTGCACTAAATACAACATTAATTTATGCCTAGCTACTAATTTATATTGACAATATTTATGTGAACAGAACGATATCTTAGCTAAAAATTAAATGTAGCGGCAAATCCAGACTAATTATACTTGTGTATAATTAGTCTGGCTTCTAGAATATTTCAAATATCTTTCGAGTTAAGAATGGGCATTTCCTAGGACACAAATTGGCATATTCACTATTTTATAGAGTGGTGTGCCCATCAGAATCGTTGCCTCCAGGTGCTTCATCATCATTTCAGTACATTCTAGATGGATAGATGATTCAATTCCACTAATAGTCATGGCTATAAGTATATCATAGGGGTTTCGGAGGTAGACTTATTTTATTGAATATGAAGAATATGAAGAATAAAGAAATGTTCTTATTTAATAATTCTTATAGCACAAAGTAATAATTTTCGTATGAGATCCATATTATATACTAACCCAATGTATAATACTTAATATTATTTTAATGTCAAACATCAAAAAATATTTATCTAGAAGAAATCTGACATTTAAATTTCATATATTATAAAAACTAGGTAGTTAAAAATGAATTTTTAAAAACTCTGATTACTAGTTAGGTTTTATGATTCAGTAACTTAGAGGCATACACAAACTAAAATTATGGTTTTATTTATTAAAAAACTATTTAAAAATGTTATGTTATTAATCAGTAGTATGGGCCTATCATGTCCGATTGACATATTACTTCTAAATTCTTTACAAAATATATCCAATACCTATTACTTATTTTTAATTAATTTTTAAAGTAATTAAAGAAACTAATTTCTTTACATAAAAACTCATCTAAACATTTCATAAAAATATATTGTTTTAAAATTACATAAATAACATAAAAATATAAATTTAATTTTAATATTTATATTTTCATTCGTGTTAATCTCTATTTTAACGTACAACATTGCGCTCTGGTTGATCGCGTCTCTGTGGCATAGTATACTGAAGTATACTGTGTTTGTGGCGCACTATGATGAGTGAGCCTAGATGAGCGAGAGGTTTTCGCGAATGCATGTAGCTGAAAAGAAAGATCAACATGTCAACAGATCCGTGAAACTGCATTAAAATACATTGATTTTCCTGTCGCACACAAACAAGGTGTGACGTCACAAAATAGGGCAGGGCATACGAACCTTGCCAAACCAGTGTTGCTAGTCTAGTACAATTTACAATTGTGCTAGATGTAGTACATCCTCGAATAATTTGGTACTCTAGGATACTCGAAGCAAAATCTGGTACTTTTTCTTCCTCAGCGTGCAGCGTAACATTTATATTGTGTTCCTTGTTTGTGTTCGTTATCTCTAAAGACCCCCATTTTTGTTCTTCTATGAATTAGACATCACTGCAAATAGAATTCGAAAAATCTGTTCCAAATCAAACAAACTATCTTTCCTCTATAACATAATCTAATTTAAATTCAAAAGGAAAGACTTGTATTTCGTGCAAAACTTTTTAATTAATAAATTCAAAGCGCTTTCGGCATTTTGCCATCATCAGTGCTTATCTATAAAAAATGTGGATGTAAATGTACAATTTAAAAAATATAAAATCTGAGTAAGACTTTTAAGTAAAAAGTTAAAATGATATAGATATAAGGTTATTATAACCCAGTGTTGGGAATAGTGAGTGTGGGATAAGCCCTTAGAAATCATATCTGATCTCCAGAAGCAAGTTAGCTTGTGTGGAACTTATACCACCCTCACTATTCGCATTAAGTACAATTGAAAACAAGTTAACAAATTAATTAAAATTTAATAAATATTTACAAATAGAGGGTGACTGTGGAAAATATATTGAAATTTAAATTTAGAATACAATAGTTAACCCATTAACGCCTAAAGGTACCATATGGAGCCAGACGTTAGCGAAGCATTCAAAGGGCTGAGTACGGGCCTGGTCGGTGTTTGCGTAGTATAAATGTTTAGCGTTAGTTCAGTAAGGTTTGTGGAGTACGTGAGTAAGGTTCTGCAGGTTTGCTTTGAAATTTGTTGGTTATTTTCGTTAGGTGAATTCAGTGCTTGTAGACTTTTTTTGGAAATATGGACATCAAGTTCGTGTAAGTATTGTTTTTATTACGTCATTACTCCTGTTTCAAATTCAACTTAGCATTTACTTAACCAACACATAGAGCAATTTATCTCTAGAAAACAAATTCGTCTTCACTTTTTTGTTGATGAAATAGTTTCTTGTAAACTTTGATGTTCCCAAATGGGCTCTTTAGGCGTTAACGGGGTTTGAAATTTTTTAGCTTGTGTTTTTTGTTGTTTTAGTGGAATTACGCTCCAAGAAGCACTAGATATTATTTATGATGAAGAAGATGTCGAGGACATATTTATTGAACCTCCTGAGAGTAATACACTTACAGACGAAGATTCAGCAGATGAAGATGAGGGAGGTCTTGTAGAAAACTTGAGTTCAAGGCAACTTTCTGCTACTGCAGAGGTTGTTCTGACAAATAGCGAAAGGCTGGGGACTGAAACAGACTTTGAGGAAGTAACTCCTTTGCTTCAAATATCTGACTGCGATTTGAAATTAGCATCGAAACCTAATGTGCCAAAATTTACTAAGGGAGATTTGCAATATGCTAATCATAAATTTTCATGTGGAGATTACTCAGAATATAGTTCTATGTCCTGTGTGGAGATCTTTGAATTATTTTATACCGATGATTAGTAAAGAAACAACAAATTATGTGCTGTTCAAAAATAGTCCCGACCCTCAAGTAACCATTCAAGAACTGCGTGTGTTTCTGGGAATACTTATTTTAAGTGGGTATAACATTTTACCATCGAAAAGGAACTATTGGGAAAATTCCAAGGATTTAAAAAACGTTATGGTAGCAGAAGCTATGAGAAGGGATCGTTTTATGCAGATTTGCAAATTTATTCATGTTGCAAACAATAATGATATTGATAAATCGGACAAAATGTATAAGCTTCGATCCCTAACAGATAAAATAAAAGAAAGATTTATTCAACACTTTGTACCCGAGGAAAACCTATCATATGATGAATCGATGATCAGGTATTTTGGTCGCCATGGATGCAAGCAGTTCATTCGTGGCAAACCTGTGAGATTCGGCTATAAAGTTTGGAGCCTAAACACTCCGAGTGGCTATCTAATCAATTTTGAAATTTATCAAGGAAAGAATCCCAGATCAAATACAGAATACGAGTCCTATGGTAAAGCAGCAGCTCCATTGTTGCAAATGATAGAAGAAATGGGTGACAAAAAAAACTTTAGATATAATTTCTTTTTCGATAATTTATTCACTGGTGCCAATTTATTATGTACTCTGAAAGCAAATGGTTATGGCAGAACTGGTACTATACGTGAAAACCGATTGCCAAAGAACTGTCCTCTTTTACCTACAAAGCAATTAGAAAAGCAAAGCAGAGGTGATTATTCTGCTATATTAGAGAAAGAAAGTGGTATATTATATGTAAGATGGCTTGATAATAAGGTGGTAACGATGGCAAGCACTTCTTATGGCGTAGCACCAGTAAAGGCAGTTCAGAGGTTCAGTAGAAGTGAAAAGAAGATTGTTAATGTACCACGGCCAGATTTGACCATGCAATATAACAAGAATATGGGCGGGACCGACCAGATGGACAACAATATTTCATGGTTAGTTATTTTATTGATTTTATTTATACCTGTGATTTTACATATATTTTTTAGTTACCGTATTGGAGTTCGCTCAAAAAAGTGGTACTGGCCCATTTTTACTTATCTGATTGATGCTGCAATTCAAAACGCCTGGACATTATATAGAAAGAGTGGAAGAAAGATAAGTCAGTTAGATTTTAGAAGAAATATTGTACAGGTAAAACTTCCAATATTTATTAAAATAATAGGACTACTAAAAGTGTAGTATTTTTAATTTTCAGACATATCTGACAAGATATGGTGTACCGCCTCGAAATCCAGGTCGAATTCTGAAAGCTGCTGCTGCTGATTCCAGGGTCAGTAATGATTTAAGATATGACGGATTACATCATTACGTCATTTCGATACCTGAAGGTAAAAGAAGAAGATGTGCTGGTGAAAATTGTAAGAGCAGAGGAAGAACAATGTGCTCCAAGTGCAATATAGGGCTTTGTATCGACTGCTTTCGCTCATTTCATATTCAGTAGAAATATTTTTAAGAATAACTAATGTGTAATTTCTATAAGTGTGTAATACTGGGGTTGCACCTAAAGGTACCATATAGGAACACCTTCCCAAGGGTACTATTATTTAAAAAAAAAATAAAATATTTTCAAAACATGTTCTTTTATTTACTAACAATAAGTTGCAACTATAAATTTTAATAATTTTAATTTTTTTTATTTTTCGGCGCTAATGGGTTAATATGAAAAAGGTTAAACGCAGAAGGCCAAAGTAAAAAAAACTGAAGGTTTTTTTTACATTATAATTATAAAAAAGTCTACCTACCTTCCACAAACATATCCAACAAGTTCTTAGTCATCCTCGCTCCGAAAATTAGATATTTCAGGATATTCACAACTTGCTAAATCATAAACTATTAGTAATATTTTCGAATTTAAATTTCTTTATACATTCATTTTTATTACTATTGTTTAGCGGTGTCCACATGACAGTGGTGACAAGCGACACTTAAAGACGTCAAATGTCAAGAGAGGAGGTGCGTTCACCTCAGTGTGGAACATATTTCTCCAAGTGTGATTCGAGTGATTGAAGGTGGTTAAAGGAAATCAAAATTTGTTAGTATTGAGTTTAAAGAAAATGTAACAAATTTGATTTATTTGTCAGTTAAATTTAAATAAATATTTAATATGAATTGATCTTTTTAATGATCCTTTTGATGTCAAGACAAAACAAAAATATCTAATTTAGTTTTATGATTGTAATTTATGTTTTATATTTTGTTTCAGTGTCTAAGACCATTCTGAGACTACTTCAAAATAGTTGTGTATTTTATACCCAACTGTAAATACTATGAAGCAAGTAAAAAATTTGTAATTTTTTTTTTGTTTCCCACAAAACCGACTGAAAAGAAAAATTAGATTATTCTGATAAGGTAACTACTTGTCATAATTATGGAAACGTACAATAAACGTTGGATATGGGAATAGATAAAACGACAAATGGTTTTTCACTTTACCAATGTGAACTCATAATGAGAAAGTTTGCGTTGCATTACCTAAGAAATGGTATGTACATTTAAATAGTTTATATAAAGTTTTGCCTGCCTGTAATTATCATGTTACCCCCCAGCGTAGATTATGTGTTATGTACAAACCTGAAACCTCTTACTATAATAACTTACCGAATATACTAATTTCTTACAAATTTACAGTAGGTACCTTGGGATTTCTATTAAGATAGTAGTATTGATTTTGGTAATTTTTATAATAATTTCGCAATTTGTATTTAACAACCTTTAGGACCTGAGTAGTTATTATAGGTATAACACTTGGGAGGCTAATAGGTCACGGTTTTTTTTTAATTTAATTTATTTAATCTAATTAAATATCTCTTAACTAAATAGTTAAAGAATCTCAAAAGACCCCAGAGAGACATATATTCGTATAACCTCTTCATTTGTATGGAGTTTTAAAAATATCTAAATATATTTGTCTGAAGTCTCTATGTTATACTAATCATCAATTTTTTCGTCAATTTTTATTTTTCTTGTTCAGCATTTAGTGATGTGGGCATTTTCACTAAAATGTTTTTTTAATATTTTAAGATTGATAAACAAATTTAAATGTTTAATTTTGGTTGTGATTTGATTACAATAGTCTAGTGAAACTAAAATAAGGCAGATACTATATTATCGCCTTTCTTTTTGAAAGTTTTATTTTTAAATTTTTGGGCAATTATTACTGAGGACCTTCCTATGGGGCCTCAGTATTGTATTCAAGCAGACGAAAAAATGTTCTTACCCCCATTTTTTAAAACTTTTTTTCATGTTTCCGATCATTCTAAGTCCGAAAATGCAAACAAAATTTTCGTCTGGTCGTCTGTGTGTATGTATGCCGGCACGATAACTCTAGAACGAAAGTTCTGATTGACTTGCGGTTTTGATTTTCTTGAATAATTACTTCTAACTTAGAACCCTATTGATTTTCAGAATTTTCGGTTCATCCTAACTACTTTAATATCAATTTTCTTAAAATCCGCATATGTATTTCTTATGTGACAATTTTAGGAATTCCAATTATTTCTAGCGTCAACATTCCTAACATTCTTAAAATTCCATAAATTGCAGACATTCTTTAACGACCTGTCAAACAACAGCTGTTGATAGTAAAGGTGAAATTTCTAAGGCGGGTTGCGACCTTCATACTTGCAACCATAGCCATTTTGGAGGCTTTTTTTATTCGAAATTCGTCGCCAAGTCTACCAATTTATGAAAAATATATAAGCAGTTTCTTAAAAATGATTTTTTTATGGTGGTGCTAACGTAAGCCACAAAAACACTTTTATCAAATTTACTGGCTCTCTGTCGCAACGCCATAGAATAATTAACCGGCCATTTTATTTGGCAAAAATCAGAATGTCAACTGTGATGTGTGAATGGCTCTTGAATGTCAAATTATCTAAAAATGTATACTTCTTTCGATATTTATTGCAAATAATTTGTAGTGTATCTCAATTCAGGCTTTCCATAAATAAAGGTAGGTACATCAAGACAGACAATATAATGTTCTTATACAAAGCACTTTTTTATTATATAAAAGAGAGCTAGGTTTTTTGTAGAAAATTTTTATTATACGATTTTGGATTACATATTCAACCAGCGAATTGTAAATAATAATAATTAGTAAACTTCTAGTCATAAATTTCCTCAATAAATAAAATTTAAAAATGAATCTTCTTACCTTGATACCGAGGTATTTTGTTTTGTTTTTTATTTCAATTATAAAGTTGTCATTTATTTGTATGTTGAAAAAAGGCCTTTGTAAATTACATTGCTTGCTATGGATCTATTTTAACACAAATTTGCGGGTAAAACGAGTGGTAAAATAACAATAAATTAAGTGAAATACTTAAAAAGGGCAGGTTTAAAGAGTATTATCACAAGAAAGTATATCCGTTCTGTTTATTTATCAAGTATTGTTTGAGGTTACTTTTGAATACATTTATTGTTGTTTTTTTTTTAATTTCTGTAGGAAGTCTATTAAATTTTTTAAACCTTTAATAAAAATTGTATTTTGGGAACTTTTAGTGATGACTTGCCGTACATGAAAGTCAGATTGGCTTCTTATATTATAGTTGTGATTTTGCGAATTATTTTTAATTTTTCTAATAGATCTGATGCGATGGTACTATTTCATTTTTATTTTATAAATAAATATCAGTCATGTACAGAACTGAAAGCCAATTTACAAAGTTGCAATACTCATCCCTCTGTCCTTTATTAATATAATTCTTTATTAATATAAATTATTAAGGAGGTCCTTTCCATGGGCGAAGTTAGGGGAGGGCTTGGGGGGGCTAAGCCCCCCCAAAAACCAAATTAGCCCCCCCAAAATAATTCGAACATTTATCGCACATCCACCCATACATTTCAGATTTTAGAACAGAAATTAAAAAATAAAAAGAATCGTGCCAATTGATTGATTCTGCAATTTTACATTTAGCTCAGGAGGCAGTAAATTTTTTTCGTACCTACTCATTTTTCCAGTAGGTGTATATGAGTAACAAAAAACAAAATTTTTGAATCTGACTCTTATTTTCCCAGTCATAAATATTATACATTTACTAAACTAGAACAAAAAGTTTATAAAAATAGCAGTTTGGATTATCTCAGATAGTGGAAAGTGAGTGTGGCAGAAAATTTAGCATATAAATTGATACAATCATGAACTGTTAATAATAATGTCTGGCTGATTTACGAAATTGGCAAATGAGTCTGGTAACATCTTCAAAATCGAAAAAATATAATATTTTTGCTTTTATTTTCCCGGGTTTGAAAATTTGCCACGTAATAGATTATATTGTAATTTTATAGCCGATCAAATGCTGTTATTTTAAAACGTTTCCATGAAAACTAGAAAAATTTCCGGTAATTTTCCTATTGGTGGGTACCCTAAACGAAATTATACTGAACATTTTTTTGACAGTTGAGAAGCCCTTCCATGCATAAAATATTACGACGCAACGCGATAGTGTGATTAAAAATTTGCCGTTTTAGTGGTTAATATTTTATTTAATACCAATTATAACTAGGTAGAAATACACTACATTTATTTTAAGTAAAATATTAATGAGATTTTTCCCGTCAACTAAACGACTTCAAATATGACAAATACTCATGGTATGGCCACAGCATTTAAAAATATATGTTTTATATGCTGTGGTATTGCCAGCTTTGAAAATTTGATTTTAGTCGTTTTAATGTATGTCTGAAAATTTTGAAAATTTTGAAATTTGGATATTTTGGTGTAAAATTTTCTTACCCAATACCACATGTGCTTAAATTATTATCAGTAAATTTTTGCTCACTCACGCATATTTTAAGAAACTTCTCCATCGTCTTCGACTAAATTTCAAAATATTCGTAAGTTCGAAAAAATTTCCGGAAATAATTTAGTCACTTGTGGTATTCTAAGTGAAAATACACGTCTAGCTAACAATTACAATCACGAAGGCCTGCCAGACTCACAAGTAGTGTCCGACCGAAGGTTCGGTGACGGTTTCGGCCAACTTCGGCTTAAAATAAGATTTTCGACTACAGTTTCGGTTTCGGCGGAAAACTGGCCGAAACTGCGGCCGACAGCAAAACTACTTTCGAAAGTTGGTTGTGTCCTGCACAATGGCGACTGTGCCGAGTGCCATTCTTACACAGTGCACGTACACACAAACATCTCTGCTTTGTTTCAAGTGAACAGACTTCAGTGCTCCTAGCCTAATTTATTCGGATCAAAGGTGCAATTTTTTAGGTGAAAACGTGGAAAAATATTTTTTTTTACACTACAACGTTAGACTGTGTACTTATGAATATTAATTTAATTATAAGTAACAAACATATTTAATCCGCTGAATTTGTTTGTTTTTTTTTTTGAAATAAAAATTATACATTATATATAATTTTCTTCATAATACTATTTTTTGTTACAAAATATCTACTACAGATGCAGAAATGATTGATACTTTGTAATTCACTTACTTTTTTTTTAATTTTAAAAGTAATAAAAAAAAACAATGTCCATAAATTTATTAATGGCTTCTTTTGATCACCAAAAATAAATAGGTAATAAGTAAATGTAGCTTAAATTTATAATACGAGTTAATTAGTCTAAAACAAGGATTACAATAAGATACTGCAAATTTCAATAAGAGATTGCCTTAAAACAAAGTTCTTGTTTCGGTTTCGGCCGAAACTAAGAAAGGAGCCGAAATTTGGTTTCTGTTTCAGTTATAAAACCATATTTCGGTCGGACCTGACAAGCCAGGTAGTTAAACGAGGAGAGGAATAGCAATCGAACGTGCCGAATTTAGCGCGCTTGGCGATTATTAGATGAGTCTGGCAAGGCTTTCGGGGTGTTCCACATTAGCCAGATTGTATTTTAAGCTGTTTTCATAATATACACTTTTCTAGTAGTGAGAAAAGTTGTGACAGGGATCCTTACTGGACAATGCCAACTAAAAGGACACCTTAGTAAACTGAGATTAGTAGAAGATAGTGACTGCAGATTCTGTGAGGAGGACGAAACCTTCGTTCACATTCTAACTGAATGTGCAGCACTCCAGAATCAAAGGACACTATACCTAGGAGCATATGGAGCATATAAAATAGAAGAGGGAAATTTACCTAACTTGAAGCCATTCCAAATCCTACACTTCCTTGAGAAAATATAATTGGAAGGATCTTTATAGGCATTGAGACATTTCTGTGCTGCATAAGCGACATAAGGGGGCACAATAGATCTTTTAGGTCGCAGTTTATTAACACCCCAATTCCAACATAACATAGTGAGAAAACTGCAAAAAAATTAAATCCACCAATCACAGTTCATATTTTGGACACCCAACTACTATTATTTTTAAAATTTTAAATTCTGTCAGTATATTTTTTAGTCATTAAGATTACATACGTTAAAATTAGTTATTTTTGTTTAGAATCGATAAAAAATGGCATTTTTATTTTTATTTGGGCCACATTTAAAAAAAAATGAATTTTAATCAAATTGTATGAAACTGATTTAATTACGAGTATTAAAACTAAAAACCTGGAGTGAAGTGGAGCTGAGGACAGAGCATCTAGATTCCACGTGAATAGCCTGGGTTCGAATCTGGACAAGGGGCTTATTTTATGTTTATTATATTTTATAAATTAATAAAATTCATAAATTATTTTAAAATTAGTTATTTTGTCTAAACCTAAAATAATTTTTCAAATTTTTATATTTTCCTTAGTGGTTCATAGAAAAAATATACTGTACAACTCGAGTGAATTGTCCATATCTACTCTTGTTGCACAAACTATTATTTCATGACTGCGAAAATGAGGAAATTTTTCATACATTCGCCAGAATTTTATTACTTAACTTTAGTATACCTCTAGAACTAATATATATTATATAACTAGGGCTAGGGCTTTAGCCCCCCCAGATCTGATGACATAACTTCGCCCATGGTCCTTTCGCCACACCTCTCGCCTCAAATGTTAAAAAAAAGTTATTAGATTATGACTAAAATTAATTTTTTTCTAATAGTTGAAGTCCTTATTTATCTAATACTGAACTTTTAACTATACCTTACCTTGCAAATTTTTGAGAATTTTTTTTTAAATGTATTTGTACAGTGCCTCACGAGAAAGTAAGTCCTCAATAACAATTCTCGAATTATACTATTATTTAATGATTAGATGGAGTAGAAAAAAACTAAAAATAAGGTTTTTGAAATATTTAGATTTTGTTTTATACAATAAAATATATATAGTAAACCGTGGAACTTATTGAGAAATTAATATTAAAAAATCACAAAAAAATTTCAAGTAACCTAGTTGAAATTTTTTTGTGATTTTTTAATAATAATTTCTCAAGAAATTCCACGGTAACCTATATATTTTATTGTAAAAAATAAAACCTAAATATTTCAAAAACCTTATTTTTAGTTTTTTTCTACTCCATCTAATCAATAAATAATAGTAAAATTAACTATAATTTGAAAATTGTTGTTAAAGTCTTACTTTCTCATAAGACACTGTACAAACACACACATTTAAAAAAAAAATTCTCAAAAATTTGCACGGTAAGGTATAGTTAAAAGTTCACTATTAGATAAATTAGGACATCTACTATTAGAAAAAAATTAATTTTAGTCATAATCTAATATTTTTATTTAACATTGGTGGCGAAAGGACCTCCTTAATATAATTTATTAATATAATATAAATAGGCGAAGTAAGGAGCCCAAATATTTTACATGAGCAGGCTTAAGAGGTAAAGGGGCCAATTATTATTAGCTAAATTGCTCAAGTTTGTAAACCCTAATCAAAAGGCGATATAGAATGGTTTTAAAAATCAAGGCGTGAAAATCGTCACATGGTTTAACCTAATTATTGCCAATGCTTCACAAACCAAAAAATTCAACGTCCTAATACTATACTATCGGCTTTCGATCTTTCGTTCCAAGTTAAATCATTTCTCGTTTTTGTTACGCTACGAGTTTACCCTCGTGGGCCTCTGTCTCGATAAGGTGGGAATCACCAGTTTAGCGTCTCTCGAATTTTTTTTTAATTTTTTTGGGAAATTATAACTTTATCCCTAGAAGGGGGAGTGTGTTTCAGTTAAACAATTTTTTCTCGAATAGAACGACTTTGACGAATGACAGTACTTACTATCTCTATGTCCAACCACCTTTTTCTCTTTCCTAGGTAAATTTCAATATTTATGTAACTTAATCATTTCTTAATTTCAGTCACTTTTATACATCTATATCTACCTATTGGTTATGTTTTTCCTTCAACACTTGTAAAGATTTTTTAATGACATTATACACAGTCGGCAAATTTTCTTTAGCAATAAAATTTAATTTCTTTTAAAATTATTTAAAATGTGATTGTCGGCGCCACAAGCGTTGTGGAGAAGGGGCAAATCTCACAAAGCCGTGATTGAATTAATCATCTGTTTTTTTTAATAAATCAATCGTTGACTTGAATTAACTGTTCGATGGAGTTCTCGATTGCAATAAATTGAGAGCGAATATATGGCAGTCTGAGGGTCGATTTCTGATTTCTTATTTCCGATTTTCAACTTACAACTTCCAACTTCCATTTATCAAAGTTTAACCTTGTTGTAATCATAATACATCAAGGAAATTATCAGTCTACTCGTTAAACGGCTAGATTCCTACTTCTGTATCTTGGTATAGATATTGTAATGCCAACCAAGGATAATGAGGTTGTATTTTGTTCATTTCTTACTAGGAAATCATAAATGTCAACTGGTAAAAATATCTTTTGCGATGGTCAAATTTTTTGAAAAATTTTAGTGTTTATAAATGCATCCAAGTTAGCTTGTTTCTTAATTTTATTGCGGTTATTGTAAAAGTGTATAAATTTATACAGTGTCTAGGTACTTGTACGCAATTCAAAAAGTTATTTACACGCGAAACATCTTGACAGAGCAGGTGAGCTGTATGCAGGCCGTTGGTGTTCATGCCGGTCGGCGTAGCTAGGTATGGATTGAAATTTTTTGGTGGCGACAAAGTCGCCACCCTACGAGAAGTCGTTGCTTCGTTTTCTTGTTGTCATGGCATTATTATTATTTGTTCATGTATGTGAAATTTGCTTCTAAGGTTTATAAAATACTACTGCTAGTCAAGGCGTAAATGAAAACAAACAAGACGCATTCACACAAACACCTCCCACCACAGCAATATGACGTTTCGCGTGTATATAATTTTTTGATTTTTGTACACTTTAGCGTGTACCTAGCAACAGCGATAAATTTAAAACATTTCAACCAGCTAAATAATAAACCAAAATTTATTTATATTCTTTTTGAATCTTATTTTTAATCTCTTTCTTTGTGCAACAATTTTCCTTTTGTTAAAATTATATATAACTTTGAGTTAGTCAGTTAATTTTGACATTTTGGTAATTCTCAACTAGCTTTTTAAAGAGTTAAAGAGAGTTATTGGCGCCTAGATACCCTAAAAATATTCCCCAAAAGTGTCTATTAGAAAAGCTTGAATTCACGACTGAGAAAACCAAAGTCTCATGTGCTCATTTTATTTCTAATTGGATTAAAACCTATTAAGGTAATAGGTTTGATATAAACATATCTAAGAGCTAGTCTAAATTAAATATAATTCTGGAATTGCTTAAGCTGTTTAAAAGTAACAAAGGGTAATACAGTGTTTGGTAAAATATAATAAATATTGAAAATTTACATATTATTTTTTTCAGTTAAGAGCAGATTTTATCAAAATGAAGGATCTTTTCTATAAAAAAGGTAAGTTTTATTCATCCACAAAACCTGATGATTTCGATAGCTGCATTGCACTACTATATCCCTCATTCGCCACCTATGGCCGTACCTATCCAGAAAGTTTACATTTTATTAATATACGAAAGTGTTAATCAAGTTGAGTAGTTCCAGTGTTTGTCCGAGTTTTATATTTTCGAATAAATTTTATTTTCAAACATCTGTACCGATCGCGAGAACACGAGAGTACACAAAATCTAGTTAGCTCCCATGGTTTCCGACTTTATTTAACTTGAAACAACTTCGACGGCGAGAAAATCCGTTTTTCTTTGAAAACCTATTTCATTACAGTCAACTCTTTGATGTTTTGGTAGTTTTAATGTCGAAGTAAAACGGTGGTTGCCTCGCCAAAAAGTAAACAACTCTTGTGCAATTTTACATAGTTTCCCGTTTCATGGAGACTAGACTGACAATTCGGAATTCTAAATTCCAATGTGAGTGTAATAAAGGGTAACTACCAATTTTCGGTTTTATGTAATATACAAGGTGTTTTAGATTTAAACGGACCCAGCTTAATGAGAAGTAGAGTACACTTAGCTGAAGTCAAAACACTCCCATACTTAGCCTTTAATCTCACTTGTTTCTACGATATAGGATGTTTTATGATTTTTGTCAAAACTAAAGTCGGCCATTTTGTTTGGACGGCTAGAGATATTTTGATAAAATTTTGTACAAAAGTTACTCTCCCTTAGGTTAATCAAAGCCATAATTAATTTTAAAAAATTCCAGGACCGGACTCTCTTTTTTTCATATTGCTCTTCTTAGATAGAATATCACCCTGTATATTGGATTTGAATAAATGTTACTGCACATTTAAATAGTAATATTTTACTATGTATTTTTAAAACTCTACACAAATTAGGTATCATCTTCATTTATTTTTTACTACTGCATTTTCGAATAAGAAATTGAATATCTACACAGGACCGGGCTCACTTTATTTGATAAAGTAACAGAACAAACTAACAGAAACAAATAATTAATTAAAACTAAAGTAAATTTTTAAAATGAACACCGTGAACGTCAATACACCTCTACGAACGTTTTAACCTGTTTTTTTGTAAATTATTTCCGGTTTATTTCTAATGTTGTTACATACATTATTAATTTTTCCTACGACCACTTAGGAAAGTGACACATATCACACTATATATACCTATGGAAAGTGCCCTATATTACACGCGTATGAATAATAATTTACTTTCCACCCGTGTGCAAATATGCTACTTTCCGCATCAGCTGTCACAAAATGTCAAACGCATCATTTCTATTTTGATCTATGTAATGTCCATATTAATAATAAAATCGATATGATTGTTAACACGGAAAAATATGTGACTAGAAAATTTTACTACAATGTTGTAGTAGTAGACTTGTAGAAAAATACTTAACAATTTGTAGAAAATTTTACTACAATTTATAGTTAAAAACTATTCATTATTGTAGCAATTGAATTGTCGAATAAAATGCTACAACAATAGGAAAGAAGTCCACAATGTTTAGTATATTTTACTATTGTTTGTAGAAGTATACATTTATTAAAATTATCGTAATTACTACTACTAACTTCTGTAAAAATTTGTACAAATATTAATAATTATCTCTACAAAAAATAGTAATTTTCTCTACAAAAAATAGTAATTTTCTCTACAAAAAATAGTAATACTTTACATCCCTTCTTATGAAAAAAATCCAATTTTGTTCAAAAATGTTCTATAATATTGTAGAAATTCTAAGTCATGTGAACAAAACAGAATTCTGCTATTGGCCAACGTTTTCTGACGTCGATCATAAATAGTCAGATAGCAGTAGCCGTTCGCCATGTTCACATAACAAAGCATGGTACATATACGAGTACCTATAACACATTATTATATTATAAGCACCATTGCGTTTAAGAAAATTTTAATAATAAATTCTATTGGTGGTAAGTACATTTATTATTGTTTCTGAATAATTTACCTTTAGATAACTAATTTAAATAACCTTAGTAGATTATTTAAAAAAAAATAGTTGTGGCCAACGATCGAATATTGTGCCCAACGATCGAATTTTGTGCCAAGTTCAATGATGTTTTTTTGTCTTAATTGTGACATACCTACTTTCTCATTTTTGTTAGTTATCTGAATTAGTCATTTAATATCCAAATCAGTGTAAATGTGATAAATATCCTCGTTTTAAGGGTATGAACAGTTCAAATGGTATTAATTTTCATTTCATATTTTTCAGGTGCAGAAAAGCCAACTGAGACTGCGCCCTCAGTCTCAGTTGTTATTTATTACATAATGTAATTAAGACTTTGTATCTTTTATATTAAAACAATAAATTGAATATATTATTAAGGAACATTTTTTTCTAGGTTTTAATTATAATAATTATGGAATACTACTACAAATTTTATTAAAAATTACTACAATTTGTATGAATTTTTACTATTTATTGTGTAAAATTTTCGTATATATTTTCATAAAACGCAATATATGTTTAATATAAATTCTAACAATGAATAGCAACAATTATAACAATTTGTAGAACAATTCTTATGATGCATTTGGATATTTTTACTAAATATTGTAGATAATAACTCTACAATACATTCTCCACAAATATTTGGAAATTTTTACTACAAATTGTCCCTGTCCCTATATGTACTATTTATTGTAGAGAAAAATCTATAATTGTAGAAATTTGTTCTACAATTTTTTTTCCGTGAAATTATTGAAATTGTTGTAAATTAGATCCTAGATATTTATCTTTAACAATAATTACAATAATTATTATTAAAATAATTTTAAAATAACTAAGTTATGTTTGCTTTTTATTCTGGTTAAACAAATAACCGATTAGATCATTCAATTGACGCAAGGCCTATTAGCTCAGGTGGTAGAGTATCAAACTTTATCAACTTTGCCATTTGAGACCGGGCTCAAATGGGGGCCCGGCAGCAGTATAAGGGGGGCCCGGACAGCGGTGGTGTTTGTTACTTTCAGAAGTAAGTCCGACAGAAGAGGGGGGAAGTTCTTAGTTGAAGACTTTTTTTTTTTAGAAAAATTCAAGTAGAGGAAGAGAAATTTTTGCTATAAAATTGTCGCGGGGCCTGGTCGGGCTCTCGGCGGCCCTGGACGGAATGAGTGATTTGGCGCATATTGGTAGTTGACTAAATTGAGTTTTCAGCTCGTTTATAAAATACCTAGTTTTTTAAACTTTTAAATTTGATTTCATCAGAGTTTTAATTCGTTTAAGAGTTCATTTTGATTTCCAGATCAACGTGGAGAGAGGAATGAATGAGGTGGTTCGAAATCATCTTTCTGTTAGTGTAGGAATTAGTAATGAATAAGCAGTACCTAGGTACCAGAAACAAGTGTATGGAGAACTTAAAAAAAATTAAATTTGCATCAATTTTATGTACAAAAAGTAGAGCGACTTGAACGCACATAAAATGTTTGGTGTGGAATTTATAAAAAAAGTCTATATCAGCAAAATTATCAATAGTGATACAAATAAAAGTTAGTTTATTTTTAATGGAACACCCTGTATTTTATTTTATATTTGTATTGCCCTCGCTTTTTCCATTAAAACAAAACCAAAAGTATGCCATTATACAGGGTATATAATTAGTTTCATATGAAAATCGTATAGTGCAAAAGAAACAATTTAAATCCATTTTTTTCCGGTAAAAAGTTGTCAATATTTATGCCGATGCACTATTTTTTAAAAAAAAATCTGTACAGGGTGAGCTAAAACTCAAATTCATCATTTTCTCAATTTTTTTAAATATCACTATTAAAAAATACCTTAATAATTAAAGTTTTATTTGCTATACCTAAAGTTAATAATTTTGAGAGAATAAATTTTTGACAATATAAATAAAAATAGCAACCGCATACTTCACATAATATCTACTTTATTCTAAGTTTATTAAGTGTTATTTTGACAGATTTTATTTAATTAGAAAAATTTATCTAAGTAGCCTTCAATAATATTTATGGAGGCCTTAAGGTGGTTTTCAAAGGTCCAACTCACATTTCTAAGCATTTTTTGAGTAATTCTTTTATTCACGACTAAAGGTCAGATTGAAAAACTGGCTAGACTTAAATAAAACATATTTGCAACTCTAATGACGTTAGTAATAACGAACTATCAATATTGAGATTTCAAAATCAACTTAAAAATATAATAAACTTAGAATAAAGTCATGAGCGCCGCCAGAACTTTTTCCATTTATTAGCATTGGTATTGATATCTACAGACCGCCTACAGATTGCCTACAAATATTTTCTTTTCTTTTTTTTATTTTTAATGTATTCTGTTTTCAAAACGTATGTATTTAAAACATTTTTGGTTGATTTTATAAATAAATAATTTTGTTATTACACTCTGTATATTTTTATACTTTTAGATAGATATTTCCCTCTATATATTTTTGTCTCATAATATGTCATAGATATCAAACAACAATGTGTTGAATTTTTACAGGATATGTAACCGCAAGAAATGATTTCTCTGCTTTGAACAACGTCTCATTGATAGTTATTCTTGGCCATAATAAATGATTTTTACCTATTTTATTAACTCTTTGATTACCTATATTAATTTTTGTTTTGTTTTTTAACTACGTCTAATTCATAGTTATTGATAGTAAATGATTTTAACCTATTTTGGTGTTTTGAATACCTATATAATTTTTTTTTTAATAATTAAAAGTTTTCTTTGATTTTATTGTATTTGGCTATATGTTGCATTTCTTGTTCAATTTCTTTTTTGTTTCAAAGGTATTTGCGTGCTTGTTTCGTTGACTTCTTAGAACAAATAATATACATTATTAAGCCAAACACCCTGTAGAAAAATAGTTATAATCTTAAAAGGTGAAACTGTAGAAATAATATCCACTATATAGCTACGGCGATATTTTATTAACATCCGTTGGTTTTGTATATATATATTTTTATCACTGAATGTTTGCGGTTATTGACATGGATAAAATTTTTCTAACAATACTTGAAAATTGACCAGAAATACCTTGAAATATTATTTTACAAAATTATGATGTAATTTTATTTTTTCAATTTTTTTTATATTTGTAGGTTTACAAACTGATAACGAAACTCGTATATGGCTGTCATCTTGGATCCTGTGGATCGTGGACTGTCTGCCTAAAGATAACTGATAACTTTCCTCGTTTAAATCCGACCAATACTAGCCGAGATACATGCTTAGGTCCTTTTGGCATTGCTACTGCGCATGATTTTTCTCTTCAACGTTCATCTATACCGCGTTCTCTACATACTTCCGTTTTACCCGTTTGAATCGGACCAGTTATAACCGAGAAACACGCTTAGACCCTTCTGGCTTTCGTTCTATGCATGATTTTTCTCTTCAAGGTTCATCTATACCGCGTTCTCTACATAATGACGTTTTCCTCGTTTGAATCGAACCAAAAATAACCGAGAAACACGCTTAGGTCCTTTTGGCATTGCTACTGCACAGGATTTTTCTCTTCAATGTTCATCTATACCGCGTTCTCTACATAAAGCCGTTTTTCCCGTTTAAATGGGACCAATAGTAGCCGAGAAACCCAATTAGGTTCTTTTGGCAATCGCATGATTTTTCCGTTCGGCGTTAAAAGAAAGGCGTTAAAAATAATGTTCTAATTATGATAATACATGAAAATGCACCTTATTTCAGTAACTATTATTCCTAATGTTTGAACGTTTTTTATGTTTCATTTTACAAAGTGCCAGTAGGCATTAACAATATACAAGTGTAAGAGGTATCATAAGTGTTATGGAGAAAACATAAATTACTTAAAAGTAGTAAAGATATATTTGAAAATATTAATTTTGTATTTCAAACTTTTGACTCCTTCTAATAGCTCACCCTGTAGAGCTGCAAACTTGAGACCCATAAGAAAGTTGCCATTAATGACCTCAAAAATAACATACTAAAATTTGAACAAATTCTGACTGTACCCAAAATCAATATAAAAACTGCGGGGTCCTTTATAGTTTATATTCATATATCTTATACAGGGTGTTCCAGCTAAAACTTGTCACCCCCCTAATCTCCGAACTCGTGAAAAAAATTGAAAATCGCTCAGATCCGTCGATTTTTATTTCAAGGGGGAACACTTTCAACCAATACATCATCATTGTGTTGTCAATCCCCTCACACCCAGTACCCCCTACTTCAAAATTTTCAATGGGACTACTTACTTGTGATACATCATTTTAAAGAGAATTTAATCCCAAATACATCGGTGTACTGAAATTGAGGATCGATCAAGTGTTGTTGAAGTTTTAATGAAAACTAAGTTTTATCAAGATATTTTTATTTTTCATCACCTAAAATGTTATCACCTAAAATGTTATCATCATATGAAAGGTTCAAAATGTGAACCATTTAGTTCCATACAGAAGTATAAGCGATTTTCGAAATGTCTTCGCACATTTCTCAACATTTCTGGAGTCACTGCACGACACTCTACAACAATTCTCCTGCGTAGATCATCAAGAGAATTTGGCTGTGTAATATAAACTTTGGATTTCAAATGACCCCATAAAAAAAGTCTAATGGTGATAAATCAGGAGATCTAACCGGCCATTCTATTGGTCCTCGCCTTCCAATCCATCTCCCTGTGAAATTGTCATCTAAAAATTGACATACAGGTGCAACAAAATGTGGAGAAGCTCCATCTTGTTGGAAGGTGAGCTGACCTTCAAGTAGACCATCATCGTTTTCAAGTAATTCAGTGATTCAGGGGTTCACAGTTGTATCAAGAAGATCAAGATACTTTTGTCCGTTGAGGTTACCATCAATAAAATATGGACCTACAATATGATCTCCCAGAATACCAGCCCAAACATTCAATTTCTGGGGAATTTGTGAATGAGTTTCCTTGTACCAATGGGTATTTACGTCACTCCAGTATCTGCAGTTATGCCTGTTCACATGTCCATTTAAATAAAAAGAAGATTCGTCAGAAAAGCACACATATTGTAGAGGTAATTATTATCACCAATCAATAATTGACTCATGATTTCACAAAACTCTGTACGTCCGTCAGGATTATCTTCATTTAATTCTTGTACATTCTGCATTTTATAAGGCAGGAATTTTGCTTCTTTTAGAATTCGATGTACGCTGCTTTTATAAACTCCAGAAATAGTCACAATTTGTCTTAAAGATTGAATGTTGTCCATCACTGCATGTCCTACAACTGCAACAGCGACCCCTTCATTTCTCATAGGCTTGCTTCTCTCGTTCATGTTTTTTATTCAGCACTGATCCCGACTCCAGGAACTTATTCATCAATAGAATCGCTCACTGATATGATGTGGTTTTTTCTGGATGAATTTCATTGAAACTTCGAGCCGTAGCTCTAGCACATCGTCCATTTTCAAAATACGCAGATACAATGGATATCCTCTCTTGTATAGTATAAACCATTTTCGACAGTTTAATTGTTGAATGAAGTAATTCGAATACATCAATATACCAAGGCTTCAACAAAGATATGCGTATACAAAAACACATGGCGAAAAATTTTTTTTTTTTTTTTTTCATAAAAATGTCTGTCTTACCTTTTAATCTATTATTTCTGAAAGCATATTAATTTTCAATACACTGCCGTTCCCACAGTGAATCTACTTACGATTTTAGGTGATGAAAAATAAAAATATCTTGATACTTAGTTTTCATTAAAACTTCAACAACACTTGATCGATCCTCAATTTCAGTACACCGATGTATTTGGGATTAAATTCCCTTTAAAATGATGTATCACAAGTA